>JAJGRX010001025.1:0-600000 GCA_025461125.1 Carex kokanica | reverse complement strand
TCTAAAAAGCTTTGATCTTGAATTTACGCGACTCATATCGAATTCAAGTCCTGTGGGTTATACCAACTGCAGTGCTGCATTTTTTTCTGAAAGAGATGATATCATATCAAACCAGAGCAGGTTTCTCTTTGAGGACTTAAATTTGTATTATCCACACTCCCATGAGAATAACACCATACAACTGGATTGGGCGATCGGAAACAAGTCATGTGAAGCTTCCAGGAACCACATTGGTTCCTACGCATGCAAAAACAATAGTTACTGCTATAACTCACCGTCGATGGCTGGGTATCTGTGCAACTGTAGTCAAGGATATGAAGGAAATCCCTATGCCAAAGATGGTTGCACCGGTATAATACATAATTTTCCAGCACAAGCAAATTACCATATTGCTTGTAACTGCATATTATAATCCTTTCAAAATGGTTTTTACTTTGCTTTTCTCTGATAGCTTATTATGTATATTTTGTTGGTTCTGTAGATGTTGATGAATGTCTGTATCCAGAGAAGAACTCCTGTATTAGTATTAAATACTGTATCAACACAGAAGGCAGTTTCACATGTAGTTGCCCTTCAGGAATGATTGGTGATGGCAGAAAAGATGGAAGCGGTTGCAAGAAAACACAGAAGGCATTTCCGCTTGATTTTGTTTTGGGTATGCAATTCTTATATTCCCATCAAATATTATTAAACAACAAATACACAAAAATATATATGATATAATCATATAATAAGTTCACAATCATATTTAATTACGACTTAAGAAAATTTAAACAATGAGTACACAATAATATAAATCTAATTATGTAAAATAGATAGAGTAAGACCTATCGTATAAACTTCAAACTTCGATCTAAGTAGCTCAATAAATTGGTTATATAATAAATTTTTAGAAGTGATGGGCTTAGCTACTTCATGGAGTAAAACGACTTGGTGCTCCACGCCTCATTATTTTCATTTTGAAAATCCAAACGACCGATCCGAACCGCTCAAGTTGTTCTCCATATTGATATGTGCTTGGAGACCAAATTTTACATTTTTTGGAATTTTTTTACTATTTATTAAGCCACTTTGAAAATCACTGATCCGGCGGTCCAGAAATTTTTACTGTTTTTTTACTGTTCATCCGGATTTTCAGATTTTCAAAGTGGCTTAATAAATAGTAAAAAAATTCCAAAAAATGTAAAATTTGGTCTCCAAGCACATATCAATATGGAGAACAACTTGAGCGGTTTGGATCGGTCGTTTGGATTTTCAAAATGAAAATAATGAGGCGTGGAGCACCAAGTCGTTTTACTCCATGAAGTAGCTAAGCCCATCTCTTTTTGGAATACCAATTGATACTATTTTTTAGTTTTTGTTACTATTTTTTATGATTTATGAAAGATGGCAAAAAATGGCTAAAAATTGCCAATATTTTAGGCCTTTTTTGCCATCTTTCATAAATCATAAAAAATATTAATTTTATTTTCAAAAATAGTAAAAATTGGTATTCTACAAGTTCATTATATAACCAATTTACTGTGCTACTTAGATCAAAATTTGAAGTTTATAAGATAGGTTTAGAGACAATAACACAAAAGGCCTTATGCTATCCATAGCACCTAAGCCTTACTAAAATAGATAATATCGTAGTCAAAATATATATGACTTACATAATCATATTTTCCAATTCCGCACAATATGTAAAAAATATGGGCACCACTAATTTTGGTCCAAAATAATTCAATACTAGTCTATACTAAGTTTCGTTCCAGGCCCTTTATGGTGTCGCCTGTATAATGAATTACGCATAATAAAAATGTCTTCAAATTCAAATTAAATACAACACTAGATGTGTAAAATTATTTTATGCTGATTCAAAGGAACAAAACAACTCTAATTTTGCATGATGAAATGATATCTTTTAGTTCCACTGTCGGGTTTTTGTCTAATTTAGCGCAGACTGTGAAGCCATATACAAATTGTTTGTACATTCCACAAATATGACTTATCAGGCTCAAATCATTTCTATGCATACAATCTGTACCTTTCTTTTTTGTAGTGCTAGGAAAGAGTTTTTTTCTTTATGCACTATGAGATGGTATAAATCAAAACTTGCAGACAAGCAGCATAATACATTACATAGCCCCTTAATCCTAGAGAGACTTCAGTATCCTAATAAGGCAATAAGGGGCTGGGACTGGGTATGAACATTGCACTCGTCCTCCGAAATAATCACCAAAATTTTAAAAGTGGATTGTTTGGTTGTTCCCCATTGACAATGACAACCATAGCTTCTTGCCTGCCTCACATCCATGAACAAAGAATTTTTGAGTAAAAAAAATGGAAGGATTCTCTGTAGATAACGTCTGCAAACTCTTTTTCCAATTAAGGTATGGAATTATAGAACAAGCAACGCCAATTCCTACAATTTCTGATTGAAGATGAATTTGTTCACCTTTCAAATTTTTTTATTTTGGATTGAGTGAGCTAATTAGAAAAAAAAATTGAAAGTTCAGTAACTTGTAGAAAAATGTTATGTAACTCTTCATGATGTAACGTGCAGTAAAATAACTTTGTTGCTTTTTCTTCTAACATACTTTATTTATTTATACAGGTTTGACAATAACGCTCGGATTTAGTCTTGCCATGGTCATTCTATTATCATATTTTGCGATACTCAAGCGTATCAAATTGTTTGAAAAGAGAAAACATGAAAAGTTAAAACATAAGTTCTTTCTTCAAAATCGGGGGTTGCTTCTCCAACAACTAATTGCTTCCCATGAAGATGCAACACAAAATATGAGAATTCTTAGATTACATGATCTGGAAAAGGCAACAAACAGATTCGATAATGCACTCATTATTGGTCGGGGAGGTCATGGAGAAGTTTACAAAGGTATTTTGTCGGATCAACGTGTTGTGGCCATCAAAAGGTCCAAAATTGTTGATCCGGCTGAAATTGATCAGTTCATAAATGAAGTGGTTATTCTCTCCCAAGTCAACCATAGAAACATTGTAAAACTCTATGGATGTTGCCTAGAAACAGAAGTCCCATTGCTCGCTTATGAATTCATTTCGAATGGAACACTTTTTAATCATCTCCATGTAGAGGAACACAGTTCCTTGACATGGAAGCATCGGTTAAGAATTGCCCTTGAGGCTGCAAGAGCTATTTCCTATCTGCACTCATCTGCCTCTATATCAGTCTTTCACCGAGACATAAAATCATCAAACATTCTGCTGGATGATTATTTCACAGCAAAAGTGTCAGATTTTGGGGCCTCAAGATCTGTCCAAATTGATCAAACGGGTATAACAACAGATATCCAAGGGACACACGGGTACTTGGATCCCGAGTACTATTGCACTGGCCGGTTAACCCACAAAAGTGATGTCTATAGCTTTGGTGTCATTCTAGCTGAATTGCTAACTAGACAAAAGCCATTATTCTCCTCTAGGAAGTTTGAAGGTGGTAGTCTCATTGCATACTTTAATTCTGCTATGAAAGAGAAGCATCTCCTTGAGATTCTCGATCCCCAAGTTGTGAATGAGGGGCAAAGAACAGAAATTGAAGCCATTGCGAAGCTTGCAGAAATGTGCCTGAGAATGAAAGGAGAAGAAAGGCCAACAATGAAGGAAGTGGAGGTACGGCTCGACGTCTTGTGGCAGTCCAACAAACAGCAAAAACACCTTTGGAGGTCTCAAAGTTTGGATGACAGGCAGCTTATGCTACCTGACTACACTGCAGAAATTGACACAGCCTTGCAATGTAGTTTTGAAGAAGACCTAGAATCATCTTCTTATTTCCCTCAGTAAATGAACTCTTTTCGGTATAATAATGTGATTTTTTAATCTTTCCTTAATCTATCTTTCTGTGGTACAATTGTGTCTAGATTGTAATGTGAGTTACTCATTACTTGATACTGTAAGTCATTATCTTTTCTTATATTTCTGAAGAAATTATGTATTTTTTCTTAGATCTATCTTGATATTTTGTCTTTATGTTATACTATTGGTGGTCTAATTTAACTGAATGTAAGTTAAATATTGAGTTTGCAACAATTTCAAACCTTTATATTCTGCAGTGGACCCATTTGTAGTTTTCCATCAATTATTAATTATTAGCAATGTTGTTAGATTCCTGTGGTGGATCTGTAATAATTTAGGCCTGGACATTAACCCCACAAACTCCAATTTAGAGTACTTAGGCTTTCATTCATTGTTCAATAAAATAATGCAGCTGTTGAGACTAACTACTGATGCCAGGTCCAATGCAAAACTTCAATTTTACAAAAGTAAAATTTGATAAAACCACCTAATAGTAAACCCTGAAAAACTGGAAATTTAGGAGAACTATAATCAGGTGACGGATCATCTCCCCAAATGTATTTACAAGGTATATTCTTAATTCTTAAAACTTAAAAACTCGTATCTCTTAGTACCGTCAATTCAAAAAAATTGATAAAAGATTCAAAATTTATAAATTTAAGCATCAAAGGAGTACATTCATAGTATTATATACTATGATCTTTCTGTTACTTCTCTTAAAATTGAAATGTCGACAAGGAATTCTCAACCATAAAATGCATGCTACAATTCTGTTCCAGTGAGCTACTGGAACTTCAACTACCTCCCAGTACTTTTGGAATTTCAGTTGGCTCAAAATCTTGGCATCCATAGGAACCTCATACATATATCAATAATTTTGCGAAAAGTATTAGCAGACAAACACTAGACACTCATTTTAGACTGAAGAAAGCATTTTTTTTTTTATTAAAGGGCTCCGGTACACCCCAGCATCTTTTAGATGCAATTATTGAGAATTGAACCTGTGACGTCTCCATAGATAAACGGGGCTCGTGCCACTGCACTAAGCCCATGGTTGTGAAGAATGCATCTTCAAATTAGCCATGTTAGATGTTCAAATGAGAAAGACACCAAGTTGAAATGAGGCAAATGACAAACCCAGCAGATTCCTTCCAAATACAAGCACTTCAAATTATAAAATGTTGGGAAATTTGAGATTTAATAAATGATAAAGGCTTCGTATATTCCGATGTTAATGATTTGTTATAAAGTACAGGAGGGAATTTGAAATAGAGATTCCGGAGTCCATGAGACAGTGATTTCAATTGTAGGAAGCTAATGTTGGGAAATTTGAGACCAGTGGTTTTAAGTGGACAGAAATGCTAGAATGAATATACAAAACAAGTAATCTGGTCAAAAGGGCGTGTGTGCACCACTGATTCCATATCTTCTTAGGAAGTGAGGGCCTGAGGAACAGAAAAAAAAGGCCATTGTCCAAAATAAAAAATTGGCAAGGAAGTACACCAAAACTATACAATTTTTTTAATAATCTTCTGTAGTCATAAGTTAAGGCAATGTTTGTAAGTGAAATAAAATATAGTACGTGTAGAAATAAAACGGTAATTCTTTCATTGGTACAAAGAATAGAAAGTTAATATTTATCTTTCACTTTTTTATATAACGCTCTAAATATAAAAAATGCAGGATGTTGTTGTTGGTTAATAGTAATATTACTTTTAATTGTCCAGACGACTCCAAGTCTTCACCAAGATTTCGACTTGTTGAGGCACTCTATAAGTACCAAAATATGCAACAGATCGAATATTGTAGAGTCCAAGGGATACATGAGAGTCTTGAACAAAATAAGATGAACATTTAAATATGATAATACTGGCCCCAGAACGAAGAACTAGTGAATTATAATGTGAAACTGGACTACTATATCAAATCCCTAATAAAAAATTACTACAATAGATTTACTATCTTGTTTTACAATTTTCATCTTTTTATTTTTTTGGTCAATAATTTTGTAATTTATTTAAGGGTAAATTTTGCTGGAGGTCACTAAACTGTGTCATTTGTCACGAATTGGTCACTCAAGTTTGATTTGTCCATTTCTAGTTACTCAACTTTGTCGTTTGTCCCAATCAAGTCACTTTGTACTTTTCTGTCCAAAATATTAACAGAATATGCTCTTTCATTTAGTATTTTAGACGGAATATGCTCATTTCGTTAGTATTTTTGACGGAATGAGTATATTCCGTTAATATTTTGGACGGAATGTGAATATTGCGTTAAGATTTTGGACAGAAAATTATAGAGTGACTTGAAATGGACAAATCAAATTTTAGTGATCAATTCGTGACAAATGACAAAGTTCAGTGACCTTCAGCGAAATTTACCCTTTATTAAATAGTCATTTTTAGACAACCATGTAAAAACTTGTTATATTTGTTAATACAATTTAAGACAGATCCTACAAATGATAAAGTCTCGTAATTTCATCGTGAATGATTTATTATAAAGTACATATGAGGTAATTTGAAATAGAGAATCCAGACTCCATGAGACATTGACTTTGACTAGGCAACGAGTGACTTGAGTTGGATTTTCTTTGTAGTGTCTCCTTGTGGACCTGTGGTTTTAAGTGGACAGAAATGCTACCATTTTCATGTCACCCAGCTACTATCATTTGACCTGGTCAAAAGAGTGCGTGCACCACTGATTCCATATCTTCTAAGGAGGCGAGGGTTTGAGGGGTAGACAAAATGAAGGGTGCCAAACAATAAATACATAAATAATGGCAAGGAAGTACGCTACTATATATACAAAAAATAATATTTATTTTTTCTAGTTATATTTTAAGGCAATGAAAAGTTAATCTTCATCTTTCACTATTTATATATGACCCTTAAAATATAATAAATCAGGATGTAGTTGTCAGTATATAGTATATTTATTACTATTAGTTGTCCAGACAATGATATGATGTGATTAGGATCAGAACTACTCCAAGTCTTTTCCTAGATTTTTACTTTTTGAGGCACTCTAGAAGTACCAAAATATACAACAGATCGAATGTAGGGTTCAAGGGACATGAGATAGAGAAAAGCAACAGCTTGCTACATATTTTGGTTCACATAAATAAAATGATGAAGAAGACTACTGGTCTCAATCTAATTCCTATAATTGTGATCCCTTTCTTTATTTGAGAAACCACATCTCAGGGACTACAGAGCACTTTAAACATATGCAGTACTAATCTAGTTTTCGGAAGACAATTATGAACTTCCTCTGGTTTTCCATTTTTCTATCGTTTTTGATATTCTTCACCTCTGTATCTATGCCAATCAATTATGTGGCACATTACGGAGGTGCAACAGATAACAGTTCACCTTGCAATTCAGTCCCATACCCTTTCGGAGCACCAGGTGTTGCGTTAAAAGGTTTTGAGGTTGCTTGCCCAATCATCAGAGGAAGTGCAATATATCCCTCGCTTCTGTTACCTACTGGTACATATCACATTAAAAGCATTTCTTTGCATGGGCAAGTGACAATACTCACTGGACTAATCTACCAACAGTGTTATGATACTGGTACTGAAATTCTTAAGCTTTACCCTGGAAATGGCTGGCTAAATCTGTCTGGGACTCCATTTACGCTGTCAAAAGATGATACAACTTTTATTGTGATAGGGTGTAACGATGTTGCAGTGTTCAAAGGTGTTGTTGGAGATGGCAATGGTGGTGGTGAGATCTGTCGACATTTCATTGTTCAAATGCAAAACTTTAGTTTTACAAAACTGAATTTGGTAAAACCACCTAATAGTAAAAACCTGAAAACCTGGAAATTAAGGAGAACTATATAATCAGGTGACACATCATCTCCCCAAATGTAAATACAAGGTAAATTCTTAATTCTTAAAGATAAACCTCGGATCTCGTAGTACCGTCCATTTAAAAGTAAATTCTTTCAGTTAGTTTTTCTTAAAAAGTGAAATGTCGACAAGGAATTCTAAACCATAAAATGCATGCGAACATTCTGTTACAGTAAGCTACTGGTACATCAACGACCTGCTAGTACCTCATACAAATATCAATAATTGCACAAAACCTTGGGCATAAGAACCTCACGCAAATATCAATCATTGAACAAAAAGAATTACCAGACAGACACTCATTGTAGACTTAAGAAAGCATCTTCATTGGGCATATTGTTCAGATGAGAAATCACCTGGTTGAAATTAGTCAAATGACAACCCCAACAGATTGCTTGCAAATACAAGCACTTCAAATTAGAAATGTTGGGAAATTTGAGATCTTATACTTTAATGATAAAGGCTTTATATATTTCATTTATAATGATTTGTTATAAAGTACATGACAAAATTTGAAATAGAGAATCCGGAGTCCATGAGACGGTGAGTTGACTTGTAGGAAGGTAACGTTGGGAAATTCTTATACCTGTGGTTTTAAGTGGATAGAAATAATGCTGCAGTTTTCAGGTCACAAAGCTAGCAGCTACTAACCAATTACATGAGAACGAAAGAAACAAAAGAGTTGACCACCGATTCCATATCTTCTTAGGAGGTGAGGACCTGAGGGCTAGAAAAAATAGAAGGGTCATTGTCCAAAAAAAAAAAAAAAATTCCAAGGAAGTAGACTAAAACTATACAAAAAATAATAATAATTTTCTATAGTCATATATATGTTAAGGCAATGTTTGTAAGTAAAATAAAATATTGGATTGAAATAAAAAGAAAACCCTTTCCCTGTTATAAGGAATAAAAGTTATTGTCATATCTTTCACTTTTATATCTAATGGTAATAATATAAAAAAAGAGAGGATGTTGTTGTCAACATATAGTATATTAATTACTATTACTTGTGTAGAAAATGATATGCTGTGACTAGTAGGACCAAAATTACTCCAAGTCTACTAGAAGTAAGAAAACATTGGGGAATTTGAGATCTTATGAATGATAAAATCTTTGTATATATTCATTCAGTTGTTAATGATTTGTTATAAAGTACATGAGAAAAATTGAAATAGAGAATCCGGAGTCCATGAGACGGAAACTGGTGGACCAACTGAAATTAAGTGGACAGAAATGCTACAATTTTATACAATATATAAATGCAATAAAACAAAAATGTAGGTCCTAGAATTAACTAAGATAATAATGTTAGGGTAAAATACCCTATACTAAATACTAAATTCTTGCTCCTTAATATATATAGCCTGCAAAACATAGCTTACTAATTCTAACATTCTGCTAAATCAAGTCTGATGAAAAAATATGATGAGATGAGAGACATACATAACAAATAATACAATAATGGATAGATGACCGTGCAATCCACAAACAATAAAGTTAGTTGATGATGCCTACAACTTTTGTAAATGGAGCACCAACAACATAAAAATTGATTCTACGAAGAATATACAAAGAAGGAAAGGTCAATTTTGTTAATCTCACAATTTATTTTGTGGAGGGAAAGATGTTGTTGAATATTCCGTGATTCTACGAAGGATGTTTCAAAATTGGTACTGCAAGTGCAAGAGCAGTGGAGATACAGTAGGCTTTCAGCTTCGACATCGGCATGATTTTTTTTTCTTTTTCTTTTTTTTTTTACAACTCAACAATGTTGAGCTAAATTGTGTTTACTGAACTCTGTTACAAAACTTTTGTAACACATTTTAATGCAAGTAAATAGGGGCTTGACCCTTATTTTTACTCAAAAAAAAAAAAAAAAACATAAAAATTGATTATCTTCCAACTTTCACTATCGAATTTTGTTGATATATTTAATTTCCGTTTACCTCAGGTCAATGCAACATTTCAGCACGCTTGTAGTTTAACAATTATAACGATTGCAATATTAATTTGTTGGATTATTTGACTGAAGACTTTTCTCTCCTTCAGATAGGGTGGCAAGGGATTGGCCAGCATTTTTTTGTTAATATTAAATTGGTACATGGTATATTTACACAAATTGTTTGAACTGACTTCCGGTGTTTATCTCCAAGTTTGGCAACTGATTGTAAAGTAAATGATATCAAGCAGATGGAGGTCAGATGGGCACGACTCATTAGTGCACCCGATCCAAACTGACTGATCAAATTTATTCGTACTTCTCTTTCTGCTAACTCATCATTCATTTATTGAGTAAAGTTTCCATAAATCTTTGGTCTCATTTTTCTCCTAATCATACACGGAAGCGAGAAAAATAGGACCATCTATTTTTCTGTTTTTTCTGTCAAAAAATTAGGTGTTCAGTTTTGTACATTTTCATGAAATGTTTCAGCACTTTCGGATCACGATCTTTGCTACTCAAAATCAAATCTTCATACCTAACATTCATCATGCTGACCGTATGATTTGGAAAAGACAAAATTTGTTTGTATAGTTTAAGAAGTTCAGTTCCATTCATTTTCAATGCACAAAGAGTTAATGATTTGTTACAAAGTACATGGGGAGTTTACTTTGACTTGTAGGTAATGACTTGACTTGGCTTTTCTTTGTAGCGTCTCCTTGTGGACCTGTGGTTTTAAGTGGACATAAATGCTGCAGTTTTCAAGAGCGCGTGCACCACTGATTCTTCCATATCTTCTTAGGAGGTGAGGGCATGGGAAATTTTTTATCTATAGAAATTATTAAATCTAGACGTACGGAAATAGAAAGAGTGCCTCATTTTTAACAAATATAGAAAGATTTGACTCATTGAGTCCAATCCAAATATATGGACCTGACTCAATGGTCCAGATCCATTGGTATTTTTTGTTTTTTTAATTAGGCGCAGATGGGAACCGTTTAATATATATCAATGGATCTGGACCATTGAGTCTGATCCATATATTTTGGATCGGACTTAATTAATCATATCTTTCTATATTTGTTGAAAACAAGACACTCTTTCTATTTCCGAACATCTGAATTTAATAATTTATAAGGATAAAAAATTGCCGAGGACATGAGGGGCAGAAAAAAAAAGGGTCATTGCCAAAACAAAAAAAGAAGGACATGGAAGTACTCTAAAACTATACCAAAAAATATACAGTCATATGTTAATCCAATGTTTTTAAGTGACATAAAAAGATAACCTTTTCACTGGTTTAAATAATAAAAAGTTATTCTTTATCTTATATTTTTTTTTATAATTCTTAAAAATTTAAAAGCAGGATGTTGTAGTTGGTAAATAGTTATATTAATTACTTTAAATTGTCCAGACAAAGATATGTTATGACTACTAGGATAAAATCTACTCCAAGTCTTTGCAAGATTTTGAATTTTTTAGGCACTCTAGAAGTAGCAAAATATATAACTTATAAATGTTGAATACATTGTAACATTTCATGCAAAACACTATATGTACCGATTCACTATTAATTTCAGGTACACAATTACCCTTTAAATCAGAAAGGTAAGTGATGGAGCCTACTGAGAGCAGCCCAATATTAGCCCAGAGAAGCCCACATTAATAAGTCAATAGTGTTGACGTGTTGTGTTGGCTACTTAGCTTCCCATTTGCCCTTTTTTATTTCACTTGGCTGGCACCAAAATAATCGACCTAACCTGACATGGCTTGCTCTTTCTTCAAGAAAATCATTTTGTAGTTCTGATCCAATGCACTAACATTAACGCCACAGATCACCCATTATCGGACCCAATGGAGATGTCTCTATTAATACCAAAGTGCTTTAAATTTATGCAAGGTTGATACTCTATATTTACATTTTGGATTCAAATATTGTTGACGTTTTATTGATTATGAATTCCAATTTTATAGAGTACCAAAATTCCTATATTGAGTGAGGCTGGCTATGGTAATATGCATAGTGCATATCAGACTGTATTATGGATACATATTTTTAAGTGGCTGATTGATCAATAATATAATAATAATAATAATAATAAGAGATTGGCTAATATACCAACGTTGGTATAGAGCAGTTCGTTATACTAAATGGGTTTTGTGATTTCAAAGTCCAAATAATTGATTTGAAATGCTTAATGTATTCTCCATATTAAAATGTGCTTGCAGACCAAATTTACATTTTTCGGAAATTTTTTACTATTTTTTTCGGATTTTTGAAAATCAATGTTTAATATGGTAAAATAATAATAAGAAATATATATTTAAGAGAAGAAAAGAGAAACCGTTGACTTATAAGTTACTTATTAACCGTTGACTTATAAACCATCTTTTTAAGAGAAGAAAAGAGAAAGAGTACCACAGGTTCTCAATGTATAGAAGGATCAGTGGAATTTTTACCTATTCAAACTTTAGATCGGTAAAATTACACCGATCCAAAGAATTATGATTTTCTGAAGCTCACCAAAAAATTTGGTGAGCTCAACTTGAAAACCTATCGAAATGAATTTTAATGATGAATCCAAACTGTTGAACCAATCTACTTCACGAATCATGCGTTTACATGTCAAATATATAAATTTAAATTAATTTAGAACAAAGTGAAACGGTAAACAAAATGAAGACTGTATGTATTAAAATTATATAACTTATAAACATTGTTTTTTTGCTGCTTGACTTTGTAATAAATTAATTCAAAATTTTATAAATTTGACATGTAAACGCATGACTCATGAAGTAGATTGGTTTCAACGGTTTAGATTTGTCATTTGAAGTTATTTCAATATGTTTTGAAGTTGAGTTCACCAATTCTTTGGTGAGCTTAAGAACACCCTAATTCTACTCACAATTATATCACATTTATAAATGCAAAAAGAAAGCGCTTCATGTTGAATTTGATATTTTAGTAATATTATTTGTTAAACTTCAGTTATTAGCAGTGAACACAAAAATGAGGAGGATTCAAATGCCTCCATTTTTTGGGCTTTTATCATGTCTCCTTTTTTTTCAAATGATAAAAATTATGGAAGTAACATGCCAATATAAAACCGTTAGATGTGATTTATTATTTTACATGTACATAAAAAAATATCACATTTTGATTTTTGTTTTATATTAATCAATAAGTTGATTCATAAAAAAATCATACATAAGCTATCCACATTGGTGTATTTTTACAAGCTCAAGATAGTAATGAAAACAAAATCGAAATGTCATGATTTTTTACGTGTGCATAGATAAAATGATATAAATCAAATCTAATGGTTTTATTTTGATATTTGAATTTTAAATTTTAAGTTATTTTAGTTTTAAAAATGAAAACATTATAAGACACAAAAATAAAGATATTTGAAATCTCCTCAAAAAAAATTATTTACTACGTACTTAAAGAGTGGCATCGGTCGATGACACATTTTGTGAGTAATCTAGGAATGGGGAAAAAAAAAATGAAGGTATCAATGGACGTCTGTCATGTTATTTAGAAGCATTAATTTTATTTTTTTATATGCAAATTATATATGAATATTGGATATGTCTATAGGCAGTACGTGCTTAATACAAAGTATGTTACAGTTTTTGCAATCTAAAGAAAATTATTTAGCTTCGTATACTAAAAGCAACTTTTTTACGGTGGATTCAACCAATGGCTGTTTATAACAAATTCAATTTTCTTTATCTACCAAAGATAAATTATTTTAGAAATAGAATAATACAAAAAATACAGCATTTCTCGGGTCACGAGTCAACCAATGCAACCACCCACTAGACAAGTTTGTCAAAATAATAATATTTAAGCGACAATATCGATAAGGGAGCGTTTCCCACTGTAGGTATACACGTTTAAGATCCACTAAGTGCGCTGAACACATGCATTCATCTCGCAAAAGTTTATAGATTTTGATTACAATATTCTTACTATCTATTTTTTTTTTTGAGGTGATATTCTTACCAACTCAGATCTGAAGACTCTGCTGCTCTTCACTCATTTCTCATTTTCACAACTCAGATCTAAAGAACAGAGCACACTTGTTACATACGTGCAAAATGGCAGGGAATTTGATAACCTCTCTGCTCTCTTTAGCCACCAATTTGCTCCCCTCAATTACTGCATCTGCGCACGCTCCTTCCTCTTCGTCAAATTCTAATAATTCAGAAAAGGAGCGTGCTTGTGCTGCTGAGAAGGATCTGGAGAGGCTGATGCGAACTCTGAAGTGGATCAAGGCCACGATGTACGATGCTGAGGAGAGGGAGATCATAGACCGCTCCGTCAAATTCTGGCTCAAGGAGCTCAAGAAGGTTGCTTATGATGCTGAGGATGTGCTAAGCGAGTACCAATACGAGGTCACACGCCACCGAGTAGAGGCAAGAAATGCTTCTGAGGCTTCCGGTTCTCACAAGATAAAGCAGATAGAGGTTAGTACCTTGTGCATATAGAAATTTAATTTAAAGGATCTTACTTGTGCAATTTTTTTTTCTTTTTGTTGGATTGGCATTCACTGTAGTGGTCGCTATTATTTTTAAATATTTATAAATCCTAATTTCTATTTACGTTTAGATCACAAGCGTATGATCCTACCGTATAGTATGATTGGGGTGTCGATGCACTGCGATAGTGTATTAGATTTTAAATAATTTTTACTAGTCTAAGTTATCGGATTTTTGAAAATGAGGTGGTGGTGATAAATGCAATCAATGTATTATAGCTAGTAAAGGTTAAACAGTAGATACAGAGCCTCTAGGGTTCGGGTTTCGTATTCTTCTTAATGCTAAAATATTAAATTCACTGAAGTGCTTGCTTTGTGTTTTTTATAAATATCATATAATTGTGAATAGAATTAGGGTGGTCTTAAGCTCACCAAAGAATTGGTGAACTCAAGCTTAAAACCTACCGAAATGACTTCAAATGACGAATCCAAACCATTGAAATCAATCTAATTCATTAGTCATGCATTTATACTTGTCAAATTTATAAATTTTCGAATCAATTTAGTACATAGTCAAGCGGTTAAAAAAATATTTATAAGTTAGATAATTTTATTACATTCATTTTTCATTATATCTTTTTATTTTTTCATTATATGACACGTTTACTCTGTTTTTGCTCTAAATACACAACTTTCTCCAAAATCTATAAAAAAGACCTAAAAAAACGTTTGCGGTAAATAAATCAGAAAAAAAGTTACTTTGCATTCGTTTCTCACCATTTTCCGGAACAAAAGATAGTGATTTTTGCTATATTTTTTGCTTTATCAATAAGCTTTTCAAATCTAACATTAGAGTGACAATTGATCCCTTAATTATCATTTTTAGTTATAAAATTAAAAAATTTGACATACTTATCTAATAATTAGATTCCTTTTTTGACAGTACATTGTTCCAATTCATAATGAACTTCTACGTGTAACTTATTTCCGTACATATTAGATTATTGGTTAAAAGTCTGAGGTCAATTTGCAAAAGGATGGAGCAGTCACTCATATTGTAGGCGCCTTGATCCCTTAATTATTAGTTTCAGTTAATAAATTATGAAATTTAGCATTGTAATTCATTTTTTTTTAACAGTACATTGTACCAATTCCTGATGGCATTGTTGATCGGCTTAACAAAATAAGAAATCGATTTGATGAAATAGCAAAGGATCGTGAGGCTCTCCAATTAAGGGAGAGTGATGGGGCGAGGCGTCCAAACAACAAAATTTTACGACCCCCAACGGGTCACATGGTGGATGAGGCAAGCATTTTCGGTAGAGATGCTGAAATAACTGAGGTCATTGATTTCTTGCTATACGAAGAAGAAAAAGGAAAATCAATTTCAGTCTTTTCAATTGTTGGCAAAGGTGGCCTCGGAAAAACCACCATTGCCCAACTTGTCTATAAAGATGGAAGGGTTTCCGGATGCTTTGATTTATTTGGGTGGGTATGTGTCTCTGAAGAATTTGATGTCAGGAGACTCATCAAAGCAACCATTGAATCATTCTCCAAAACAAATTATGGGTTAAGTGAGTTGAGCCAATTACAAGAAGAGCTTGCAAATATTGTGAAGGGAAAAACAATACTACTTGTTTTAGATGATGTATGGAACGAGAATCATAATCTTTGGGAGTTGTTTCGAGTTCCTTTAACAGAAGCAAGGATGGTTAAAATTCTTGTGACAACAAGAAATAAAAGGGTAGCAAAAGTCATGCAAACAACGTCCTGTTTTATCCCAACTAACTTGTCGGAATATTCGTGCTGGCAGTTATTTCAGCATTATGCATTTAGTGGTACAGGTTACACCATGCCAATGAACTTGGTTGATATGGGAAGGGAGATTACAAGAAAGTGTGGTGGGTTGCCATTAGCTGTGAAGTCAATTGCATGTCTCCTTAGGCATGAAACTGATGAAGAGGTTTGGAGAGAGGTTTTAGAAAGTGATCTTTGGGAAAAAGAAGAATCAAAAGAAGTGATTTTCCCTGCACTTCAGATTAGCTATGCTCATCTACCTGCCCATCTTAAGCCATGCTTTTTGTTTTGCTCAATGTACCCAAAAGATTACGAATTAGTAAAAAAGGATTTAATAGAGTTGTGGATCGCTCATGGGTACGTCGAGTCCCGGGGCAATAGAAAACTCATAGATATTAGTGTTGAATATTATAATGAGTTAAAAGAGAGGTCCTTTCTTGATGATGTAACTACCAATTTCCCACCATCAATTTCAGATGATTTTTGTAAGTTGCATGATATAATCCATGATCTTGGTCGACTTAATTCTGAGGATGAACATTACTCGTTGGAGATCAATCAGCCATTTGATATTCAAGAGAGAACTGTTCCGCGAGAAGTATACCATTTATATGTAAGAGGTTCCATGGGATATGTAAATCAAATTCCCCAACAAAATATGAAGGGTTTAAGAACTATTTTTATGGATATCCAAGAATGCAACGGAGATTTTGAGTACGGATACTGTACAAACTGTACAAAGGCAATTGACCTAAACATGGAGTTGACGGAAGATTGTCAAGATTGTTTGGGAGACGTAACCTTGTGTAACCTCACTAAATTTGAAGTGCTCAGGGTATTGACACTGCGATGGGGTAATTTGACAAAGATTCCCCACTACATTTCCGAGTTGAAACATCTGACCTATCTAAGTATTATTTCTACACGTCTTAAAATGTTACCATTATCCATTGGCCTCCTTTACAACCTACTGGCTTTAGAAGTTGAGTGTAGATCCCTTGAATATTTACCTGAAAATATTGGTGATCTTGCTAATTTACAGTTTCTACAAATTTATTCTGGTCGAAACCTTAAAAAGATACCAAAATCACTCTGTTCACTTACTAACTTACTGAAATTATCTATTGATGGTTATTTTTTGGATTATGTCCCTCATGGTCTCGTTAATTTTCCGTCAATAACAAAAATTTCAGCAATGTGGAATGTTAGAACTATAGGTTGGTTAAAGGATATGAAGGACCTTGAAGAAAAAATCTCTATTGGAAGCTTAGGGAACATTAGTAATTTAGAAGATGCCAAGCGTGCTAACCTGAGAAATAAGTGCAAACTTAAGATTTTAGAGTTACGCTGGGATGAACTTTTTGATTTTACCAACATGTTCGAGCTGGCATTAGATCTCAGACCAGAAGCTTGTGATGGCGGGATAGGTTGGGCAGATGATGTACATTTTTCCTTATTAGAATGCCTCCAGCCACATCCTAACCTTGAGACACTTCGAGTATATGGTTATCCTTCTGCCATAGTACCAGGATGGATGAGAGATCCATTTTTATTGCGGTCCATTGAAGAACTCACATTAGAACAGTGTGGCCATATTCAATCCCTTCCATTCGGCAATCTTCACACTCTCAAGTGCCTCAACATTGTTGATTGTTCTAGTATCCGAACTATACAGCTGGAGCAGCTGCCCTCCCAGCTTGAATCTTTGTATATTTCAGAGTGTGACTACCTGCAGTTGATTACCGGACTAGGTCATCTGGATATGTTGGAAAAACTGGGAATTTATTCCTGTAAAAACCTGAAATCACTAACAATGGATGTACTGCAGTCGGTGGAATCTACTGAGCTATTTGGAGATTTATCTCATGAAATGCCACAATTCGGCCCACACAACATTTCATCACTTACAAGAATAGAAATCACATCCTGTAAATTGCTTTGTGTTCTACCATATGAGTTGATTACATCTGGGCCTTGTGATGTGCTTGTTCTTGGTTGCAGCTGTCCTGACCTTGAAATTGGAAATTATTGGCAATTTCCTTAATCAGGTTCGTAATTTTATCATTATTTGAATCTATATATTTAGATCACTGAACTTTTTTAATTTTCTGTAATCATAAGTCTTGGTAGGATTTGTCGACTGATTGAATTGTTCCTGGTTGAACAAATGAACATTAAATTTTATATTAGTTGGTTGTTGCTGCTATATAATATAATAAAGCTCTTGTCCAATTAATTTGCACAATTTTTTTATGATGTCTTTCTTGCACCCACAAGACTCCAATTATATTCCATATATTTGATTCCTTTTTGAATTCTCACTAATTATTATTTAAAATTCTGCTCTTTTGTAGGGTCATTTCTTCAAAAGCACCATCAAGGCCCGGTCAGCAGTAAGATGGATTTTTTTTTTTTTTGGTCGGAATTTGGGGATTAAATTGGTGTTTCTGCTCTTTTGAATGGTACTATAATGAATTTTTTTTTTTTTTTTTTTTGTGGGCCTTTGTAATGTGCTCTGGATGTTATGTTTCCGTCATAGATCTCTAGGGGGCATGGAAGATTGTAGTGGCATGGAATCTTCCATACTATTTTATTTTTCTTTCTTGCACCAATTATTGATTTTCTTTCAAGTTTACATTGGTATGACGTGGCGTAACAAGGTAAATTATTTGACACATCAAACGTTCTATACGCTTGTTTCTTGCATCTATATATTCTAAATGTATAATAAAACCTGCATTCATACATACATACTGCCCAGATTCATTATCTATTGATATAAATAAATATGCAGCAAAATATGAAATTTGTGACTAGATTTAGGACTAATTATACATCAAAGTCAGTCTTATATATCAAGCTAACGAGAGGTATGATGTTTTACAAACTATTATTATTGTTGTTGTTGTTGTTGTTGTCGTCGTCGTCGTCGTCCGTCATATTTTTTTGCTTTCACTAATTAAATAGCACGATTTTAACCCTATCCTTTAATTTACCACACGATACTTAGGAGGCAGACAGAAAACCCAATCATAACTCAAAAAGTCAATTGCTTCTTCAAAATTGTGAACAGGTAGTTTCTTAGGAACAACAAGCCGCAAGGTACCATTAGTGTGTTGCGAAAAACATTTAAGGCAATCACATACATCCATTGAGGGAAATTGGAATATTAAAAAAACATCAAAAAAAAGAAAAAAATTAAAAAATATCTTCTTAAATAAATACTACAAACCTAGGACTAAAGTTGAAACAAGTACTTCTATGAAGATACTAACCCATAAAACCAGACAAAACACCCACTAATTTCAAAATTAAATTGTACTCTCTAAAAACAACCACACAATTTGAGAAGTTGTTATCATAATTGTCAAGATATATATAATTCATTGTCAAGAAATTCTCTCTTCTTTAAATATATATCCTAGCATGCATTTGAATTTTCATAACTGAAATGATTCTATTAATTAATTTCTCATGTCCAATGTACATACCAAAAAAATAATTGTTTTATTTAGAGCTAGTTTTTTTCTCTAATACAGAGTAAAACAATAATTGTTTTATTTATTAATTAACATACCAAAAAAAGAAAATATACAAATTAAGAAACAAAATTGATCATGAATGCTGCTCTATATTATGCCTTGTCATTTTGATTTTTAATTCATGTGCACTCATTCCCATTTAAGGTCGGCCGGTGGTAAGAAATAGTCCGGCGTGAGACCCCACATATTAAAATCAGCTTCTTCAATTACCCATGTCTCATCTACCTTTAATTTGTGGTTTACCGAACCATTACCATACCGTAGCATCGTACCAGTCGTGTGTCCAGTATGTGCAATATTTATCCCATTTATATTCCTGAAAAAAAATATATATACTGTTAGTTAATGACCATTACCTCCGATTCACATATGATCAATGAAGTCATTTTTTTAGTGTGTGTGTGTACCTGTAATCACTAATAACAGACTCCGAATGGGTTTCCCAAAAGACAGCGCTGTCTCCGCCATCACAAGAGGGGCTGAGTCTGGTAGGGTTCTTTATGCAGAGAAGCTGAGAGTCCTCGAGCTGCAGATGGTGTGGTGTATCACCTCAACCCCGTCCGATCTGCGATCCTGAAATGCTGCAGGACTCGCGTCAAGTTTGCAAATGAAGCATTCCGCCTTGCTTATTGTCTTCTCTCCGTTACACACTGCACTAGAGAATATATTGGCTGTAGATCATGTGTTCAATCAGTGCTTATTTTTTCTTTTTTTTTTACCATGATAGTTAATTGCATTTTATGATTAGATTTTCAAAGATTTGCTGGTTTGTATGTGTGAACTGTGAAAGTAATGAAACAATTAAATTAGTTTTTATTTTTACCTGGAGTGATAAGCGGAGCGGTCGTGGCCAGTGGGGAACCCTTGGTGATGCACGACCACTTGATGGTGGTGGTGTGCAAGAGCAGTTGGCTTCACATATCAAAAGTGATAAGTGTCGAAATCACAGGTGGTACTGTGCAAGAGCTTTAGCAACACCATAAACAAACTGAATATCGTGTGGCGCAGTCATGAAGGACATAAAAAGTGAACTAGAAAAGCACTGATCATGACTGTGTCCCTGTCTGTTGTGATCTTGACTGGCTTCATAGGTAAAATCCTCACAGGAATTTAGTCGAGCAAGTGATGTGCACATGATTAGTGGTTTGTGCCAACAATCTGGCAAACCAGGTGGATTTTAATTACTGGGAAGCCTTTTGAAATGGATTTTGATATGGCTTTGTCACTGGGAAGCCTTTTGAGACGTGAAGCGGCACTCAATGAAGGCCTATTACAAAGACTTCATTGAGCCCAGTAATTAATAATATGAGAGAAACAGGTGGGCTAGGCCTTATGGGCCGTTGTAGCCCAGTAATAATTAATTTATTGACACAAGTTAATTACATGCTACATGCCAATTTAAATAAAGTTAATACGCATCGCACTATCATAAAGTATAATGAAAACATAATTGACGCTCTAAAGAAGGTTGCCAAATTCAATGATTGTCCTATTAACACGTTTTTTAATACCATCTTGGTTGACAGATGGAAAGCCACGGAATCTATAAAGGAGGAAAATAAAGTAAAAGCTTCAAACTTAAGAGGTAATGAAACGGCCGAATTTTTTATTAATATCTACCATAAAATAAAAAATTACAGAAATATCCATGATTTTCTGAATATTGTAAAACTACCCAAATTGTCAGGACACCTGATGGTTGAATGTTTTTTAGACTCCCAGGGAGTCCTGGCGGTCTATTTTGTTTTTGGAAAATTGAGTAATTAAAGAGTAATTGAGGAGTACAATTTTTCATCAATTATTTTTTTTAATGATTAATATCAAATGGATAATATAAAACTCTGACTAAATGATAGAACAAAACACAAAAAATTGTATTAGTTCAATTAAAAAAAAGAGGACCATCCTTCTTTCAAACAGGTGTATATGAATGCTCCAATTATTGTACATGCTTTTGTTGTATGATCCGTGAATGATAAAAGAAATACAAACTTTATCACATCATCGATCCGTGTCTTCATGTTATATATGCATCTCTATCTATTTTTTTGTAAGTTATTTCTCTCATTTGTAAATCACATGTAGGTTGTACATGTACTTATTTGAGAAATCTCTCGTAAACAGACGAGGATAGGGCAAGGAATAAGGCAAGAGAGACGATATCTTCACCGAGAAGAAACTCCAAACAAGCATATCTCAGAGCTCGAGTGTCCGATTTCAGCATATGACCACTTTTTGAAAAGCTTGTGAGATGAAGATATTGATTTTGATTGTATAGCAGATATCGGAATTTTAGAATTGCAAAAAAGAAAAGAGAAGACCCTCAAAACTTGAGTTGAAGTTTCCGATTAAGTTTTTTTTAGGTCTAATTTTTTATTTCTTGTTCTTTACCATACTTTTTCTTAGGAATTGTTCGTGTAAATGTATGAAGTCTCAGATATAAGGTTCTTTGTTTTGTTTTCATTTTTTAAGTTAGAATTTTTTTATTTTGAAATTTAGTTTAATATTTTTTATATTCAGATCTAGGGTATGTTATAATAAAAACGGATCATTTTGATAATTTAGTTTAGTGTTTTTGTCAAAAATTTAGTTAACTAGATCATTTAGTTTAGTGTTTTATCAAAAATTGAGTTCAGTGTTTTCATTTTGAGAATTTTCCAAAAAAAAAATGGACCGCCCAGAGTCTTGGCAGTAAAAAAAAAATTCCCGGAATGTAAGAATTTTTAAAATTTTCATAGCCCAGAGTCCGCCAATAGTATTTTTAAAACTTTCATAAAACCATAGATATTTTTGTAATTTTTTATTTTTTGGTGGATATTAAAAAAAAAGAAAAAGTTTGGAACAGTGACATTATATATAAGAATTTTAAATATGTCAGATATTGTATATATAAATATAACATATCAAATAATAACCAAAAATTCATAAATATGAACATATTTATTAAGAAAAACAATCAATTATTAACAGAAAACGAAAACACTTCCAAGAGGAACTTGCCATTTTGTCCAATAAACACCTTAAGAAGAATCTCAGATTTATTTTCTTGCCTTATTATACAGTCCAGTTGTATTACATACAATAAAAAAATGAATTGAAGAATATGAGCACTTGAATTCTATGATCTTATCTTACTAAAACATATATATACAATTTCCCAAAAACAAAACATCAAAAGTAATGTAATATAGAAACAATCTTTTATTTACAGAAATTATATAAAAATAATATAGGATATTAGATGAATTGTGGTGGAATTTTGGTGCAATAGAAAGAACTGAACCAATGGTTCGATTCCTTAAAAAATAACTAAAGGAACTGCACCATGGAGTTCGATTCCTTTGGCTTTGCACGTAGGTACGAGCAGTGCTGCAGAAAATCTCATAACTAAAGGAACCGAATCTCTAATTCGGTTCCTTTTGCCTCCTTAAATGTCGGTGCAACCTCCTTTCCATCTCCCTTTCTTCTTCTTCTTTAAGGAACAAACTCTGGTGTAGTCTACCATGTGGTTCTGAGTTTCAGTGTGACAACTAAAAAAAATGAACCACTAGTTCGATTACCGAACCGAACCAATGGTTCGGTTCCTTCTTGTATCAAAATTTCATCGCAATTCATCTATTATCTTATGAAAAATTTGTACAGTTTCTAAACATAAAAAATGCATAATACAGAAGCTATATCAAGAATATCCTTAACAGGGAGAGGTGGTTTCCCGAATTTGTTTTGTAGCCATCTAATAAAAAAAAAAAAAAAATTTAACAGGGTTCTGAAATTGTGGAGTGTTCCTGATAAAAATAGATTTTTTTTTTCAAACTCATGTTAAATCTATTTTTTATAATTAAAAAAGATTCAGGGTGGTTTTTTAGAAACAGCAAAGACATATTGACCCCACTGGTCCCCACTCCACCGAAAGTAATCCACTTTGGTTAAAAAAGAAGAAAAGAAGCATAGACTACTTCCAAGAGCTCACCTTACCCCTCAGATCGTTCAGTACTCTGCTGCTCTTTACTCATGGCAAGGAATTCATATCACCTAAAGCAACTCCACTCCACCCAAAGCATCGACAACTGTGCTATCAAGAGCTTATCTTCTCATTAGGAAATTTTTTTTTTGTAGAAATTAATAAAAAAGAAGAGAGAGAAATAGAAAGAGTACATTAGATTTTTCATTAGTAGAAAAATTGTTAGGATATTTACCAATTCTAAAAATAAAAAAGTTCAGATCGGTAGGATTTCTAGATGAAGGGAATTCTTCTATTAGATCTCTAGTAAAATATAATGTGCTTTTAAAAAAGTAGATGAAATATTTTATATCTAAATTTGAAGATATCTATTTTCATAAAATCATTTTATATTTTAATAGAAAATAAAAAGGAAAAAAATAAAAACTGGTTTGGATTAATTCTACCGATTTAATCTTTTTTTATTTTTAAATTTGATAAAATCCTACTGATTTTTCTATCAATCAAAAAACTGATGTACTCTTTCTATTTTTCTCTCTTACTTTTTATTAATTTCTACAGAAAAAAACAATTATCTCCTCATTATACTCTTTCTCTCTTTTGTCTTTTCTCATTTTTACAACTACAGAGCTTTAATAATTAGTGACACCACTCCACCTAAAGTATCCATCCACTCTCGTTAAAAATAAAACACAAACAAAAAGAAAACGGGAAACAAATATTGACTACTGTCGAAGTCTTCTCAACCCCATTTCCAAGAGCTTACCTTACCTCCTCAGATTTGCTGCTCTTTACTCATTTCTCATTTCTCATTTTTTACAGAAATCTACAGAGAAAAATGGCAGGGAATTTGATAACCTCTCTGCTCTCTCTAGCCACCAATTTGCTCCCCTCAATTAGAGCCTCTGTTCAGGCTCCTTCTTCCTCTTCATCAACTAACTCAGAAAGGAAGCGTGCTCGTGCCGTTGAGGAGGATCTGGAGAGGCTGATGCAAACTCTGAAGTGGATCAAGGCCACAATGTACGATGCTGAGGAGAGGGAGATCATAGACCGCTCCGTCAAGTTCTGGCTCAAGGAGCTCAAGAAGGTTGCTTATGATGCTGAGGATGTGCTCAGCGAGTACCGATATGTGGTCACACGTGTTCAAGTAGAGGCAAGAAAGGCTTATGAGGCTTCCGGTTTTCACGAGAGAAAGCAGATGGAGGTTAGTGCCTTGTACATTTAGAAATCCTTTTTTTAAAAAAGAAGAGAGAAATAGAAAGAGTACATTAGATTTTTCATTAGTAGAAAAATTGTTAGAATATTTATCAATTCTAAAAATAAAAAGTTTGCATCGGTAGGAATTCTAGATGAAGGGAATTCTTCTATTAGATCTCTAGTAAAATATAAAATGTTTTTCAAAAAATAGAGGAAATATTTCTATTATATCTAAATTTGAAGATATCTATTTTCATAAAATCATTTTATATTTTAAAAGAGAAAATTAAAAGGAAAAAAATAAAAACTGGTTTGGATTAATTCTACCGATTCAATCTTTTTTATTTTTAAATTTGATAAAATCCTACCGATTTTTCTATCAATCAAAAATCTGATGTACTTTTTCTATTTTTCTCTCTTACTTTTTATTAATTTCTACAGAAAAAACAATTATCTCCTCATTATACTCTTTCTCTCTTTTCTCTTTTCTCATTTTTACAACTACAGGGCTTTAATAATTAGTGACCCCACTCCAACTAAAGTATCCATCCACTCTCGTTAAAAATAAAACACAAACAAAAAGAAAACGGGAAACAAATATTGACTACTGTCGAAGTCTTCTCAACCCCATTTCCAAGAGCTTACCTTACCTCCTCAGATTTGCTGCTCTTTACTCATTTCTCATTTCTCATTTTTTACAGAAATCTACAGAGAAAAATGGCAGGGAATTTGATAACCTCTCTGCTCTCTCTAGCCACCAATTTGCTCCCCTCAATTACAACCTCTGCTCAGGCTCCTTCTTCCTCTTCATCAAATAACTCAGAAAGGGAGCGTGCTCATGCCGTTGAGGAGGATCTGGAGAGGCTGATGCGAACTCTGAAGTGGATCAAAGTAACGTTGTACGATGCTGAGGAGAGGGAGATCATAGACCACTCCGTCAAGTTCTGGCTTAAGGAGCTCAAAAAGGTTGCTTATAGTGCTGAGGATGTGCTCAGTGAGTACCGATATGAGGTCACACGTGTTCAAGTAGAGGCAAGAAAGGCTTATGAGGCTTCCGGTTTTCACGAGAGAGCAGATGGAGGTTAGTGCCTTGTGCATATAGAAATCTTTTAAAAAAAAAAAAAAAAAAAAACCTTTGCAGAGGCTATGAAATCGTGTGGGGAATTGAAATATCTAATTTTGGATAACCAACAGTCCTAGAATTTTTTCCTAACTAACTGTGTTACCTCTCCTTTCTCCTTGTGCATATAGAAATCAGAAGGATTTTCGCTATGCTAGTGTTTTTTTCTTTTTTGTTGTTATAAGGTAAAATCTTGAATTTCAAATTAGAATAAAAAAAAGAGCAATGAAAAAAACAAATTAATCAATATATTTAAATATAATTTAATTATTATAATTCAGTGTATAATTAAATTATTAATTTTTTTAAGTGAGCTCTAGCTAGCTAGCTTATGGAGAGTAGAATTTTAAATATTTTATTTAAGACAATTTAACAAGATCTAATCTAAACCAACATTTTTTTTTCTGAATTTAAATTTGATATAATATTAAAAAGAATAAAATCCACAAATTAATCAAAAGAGATAATGTGTTATTTGAGAAAAAATCTAGGCAAGAGTATAATCATTCAACAACAAAAATTTGATTAGTGTTGTGTTAATAGTCAAAATTGGTTTGTAAAAATTTCACGATACCAATCCGGACCATCCAATCTAATTAGGCAATTCAATTCTTTATAGAATTGCAGTACCTAACAAAAATAACACTGAAACCATTATATGCATGTTAAATAATTTATGCTTTTACATTGATAAAAACATTTCGTTTAAAATATATACATAACATATATGATACAATTGAACTAAGCAATTCTTATTTTTAACTAAAAAGGAACTTCTGTAACTTATTTCCGTACAAATTCGATTATTGGTTAAAAGTCGGAGGTCAATTCGCAAAAGGATTCAGCACTCGCTCACATTGTAGGCACCTTGATACCTTAATTATCATTTTCAGTTAACAACTTATGAAATTTAGCATTGTAAATCATTTCTTTTTTAACAGTACATTGTACCAATTCCTGATGGCATTGTTGATCGGCTTAACAAAATTAGAAGTCGATTTGATGAAATAGCAAAGGATCGTGAGGCTCTTCAATTAAGGGAGAGTGATGGGGTGAGGCGTCCAAATAACAAAATTTTACAACTCCCAACGGGTCACATGGTGGATGAGGCAAGCATTTTTGGCAGAGATGCTGAAATTTCGAAGGCCATCGATTTCTTACTATTTGAAAAAGAAAAATCATTCTTGGTCATTTCAATTGTAGGCAAAGGTGGTCTCGGAAAAACCACCATTGCCCAACTTATCTACAGAGATGGGAGGGTTTCCCGGTGCTTTGATTTATTTGGGTGGGTATGTGTCTCTGAAGAATTTGATGTCATGAGTCAACAATTGAATCAATCTCATCCAAAATCAACTGTGGTGTGAGTGAGTTGAGCCCATTACAAAAAGAGCTTGAAGATGCTGTGAAGGGAAAAACAATACTGCTTGTTTTAGATGATGTGCGGAATGAGAATCAAAATCTTTGGGAGTCGTTTCGAGTTATGTTTAAAGAAGCAAAGATGGTCAGGATTCTCGTGACAACAAGAAATGATCAGGTTGCAAAGGTCATGCAATCAACAACTCTTTTTAGGCCGAATAACTTGCCTGAAAGTTCCTGTTGGCAGTTGTTTCAGCATTATGCATTTAGTGGTACAAGTTACACCGTGCCAACACACTTTGAAGATATGGGAAGGGAGATTATGAGAAAGTGTGGTGGGTTGCCATTGGCTGTGAAGTCGATTGCAAGCCTCCTTAGGCATGAAACAGATGAAGAGAGTTGGAGAGAGATTCTAGAAAGTGATCTTTGGGAATCAAATTCATCGAATGATATATTCCCAGCACTTCAGATCAGCTATGCTCATCTACCTGCCCACCTTAAGCCGTGTTTTTTGTTTTGCTCAATGTACCCAAAAGATTACTTATTAGAAAAGAAGAATTTGATAGAGTTATGGATCTCTCACGGCTACATTGAGTCCAGGGGTAAAAGAGGAATCACAGAAATTGGTGTTGAATATTATGATGAGTTAAAAGGGAGGTCCTTTCTTGATGATTTTTCATATCCATTTTCAGAATGCTGTAAGTTGCACGATATAATCCATGACCTTGCTCGACTTAATTCTGAGAATGAACATTATTCGGTGGAGATCAAGCAGCCACTTGATACTCAAGAGAGAACTGTTCCGCGAGAAGCATACCATTTATACGTAAGAGGTTCCATGGGATATGTAAATCGAATTCCCCAAGAAAATATCAAGGGTTTAAGAACTATTTTTATGGATATCCAAGAATGCAACAGAGATTTTGAGTGCGGATATTGTACAAACTGTACAAAGGGAATTGACCTAAACTTGGAGTTGACGGAAGATTGTCAAGATTGTTTGGGAGCCATTACCTTACGTAACCTTACTAAATTTGAAGTGCTCAAGGTATTGAAATTGAAGTGGAATAGTTTGACAAAGATTCCTCATGCCATTTCCGAGCTGAAACATCTTACCTATCTAAGTATTGGCTCTACACGTCTTAAAATGTTACCATCATCCATTGGCCTCCTTTACAACCTACTGGCTTTACAAGTTGATTGTTCCCTTGAATATCTACCTGAAAATATTGGTGATCTTGCTAACTTACAGTTTCTACGTGTTCATTCTAATAACCACCTTAAAAAGCTACCAAAATCACTAGGTTCACTTACTAACTTACTGGAATTAACTATTGACGGTCTATTCTTGGATTATGTCCCCCATGGTGTTGTTAATTTTCCGTCAATAACAACAGTTTTAGCAACGTGGAAAGTTAGAACTATAGGTTGGTTGAAGGATATGAAGGACATTAAAGGAATGATCTCTATTGCAAATTTGAAGAACATTAATAATTTAGAAGATGCCAAGCGTGCTAAACTGAGTAATAAGTGCAAACTTGAGAGTTTAGAGTTATGCTGGGATGATCACGTATACTCTTTTTTCCCCGGGGACTCACAGCTGGCATTAGATCTCGTACCAGAAGCTTCTGAGGGCGGGATAGTTCGGGCAGATGATATTCATTTTTCCTTGTTAGAATGCCTCCAGCCACAACCTAACCTCAAGGCGCTTCGAGTAAGAGGTTACCCTTCTGCCATAGTACCAGGATGGATGAGGGATCCATTTTTACTGCAGTCAATTAAAGAACTCTTGTTAGAAAGTTGTGGCTATATTGAATCCCTTCCATTCGGAAATCTTCACACTCTCAAGTACCTCTACATTATTGAATGTTCTAGTATCGGAACTATACAGCTGGAGCAGCTGCCCTCCCAGCTTGAAAAATTGATAATTGCACGGTGTGACCACCTGATGTTGATTACCGGACTAGGGCATCTGAGTATGTTGAAAACACTGCAAATTTGTTTATGTATAACCCTGAGATCAGTAATAATGGATGGACTGCAGTTGGTGGAATCTACTGAGCTATTTGGTGATTTATCTCATGAAACGCCGCAAATCGGCCGACACAACATTTCATCACTTACAAGTATAGAAATCCAATACTGTGAATTGCTTCGTGTTCTACCATATGAGTTGATTACATCTGGGCCTTGTTACGTGCATGTTTGTGGTTGTGGCTGTCCTGACATTAAAGTTTGGACGTCAGGAATAAATTAAATCAGGTTCGTAATCTATATATTTTAAATCACTGAACTTTTTTAATTTTTTGTAATCATAAGTCTTGGTAGGATTTGTCGACTGATTCAATTGTTCCTGGTTGAACAAATGAACATTAAATTTTATATTAGTTGGTTGTTGCTGCTATATGATATAATAAAGCTGTTGTCCAATTAATTTTGCATCTTTTTTTTATGATGTCTTTCTTTCACCCACAAGACTCTAATTATATTCCATATATTTGATTCCTTTTTGAATTTTCACTAATTATTATTTTAAATTCTGCTCTTTTGTAGGGTCTTTTCTTCAAAAGCACCAACAAGGCCCGGTCAGCAGTGAGATGCATTTTTTTTTTTTTTTTTTGTCGGAATTTGGGGATTAAATTGGTGTTTCAAGAATATCAAAGCATGCAACATTTGCCGCTGTAATAATCAAACGAGCCCAGATGTGGGGGCATAATTTGGAGGTCAGACTTATCTTTGTAGGTTTGAATGGTACTATAATGAACATGCTTTTTTTTTTCTTTTTTTTTTTTGGTGGGCCTTTGTAATGTGCTCAGAAAGTTGTGTTTTCGTGATAGATCTCTGGTTTTATTTGTCTTTATGGCATACTCAGCTAATATGTGGCGAACTTTTTTTTCTTGTTTTTTTTTTGAAAAAAGGCAAAAGCCCGTTTCATATTAATGAAACAAAGTTTTAATTACAAAATCCGACCCTATATCAGTAAAAACCAGCATATCACTTTTGCTGTGCTAACAGAAACGTATATCCAAAACTGAGCACATATCAGAAAACTATGGGATTGAGAAAAAACTAACTAAACAGTTAGAACCAACTAGCACTAGAAACGGTGAAAACTATTCAAGCCTCCTCTTCCGGGGCAGCGTCTTCTAACTCCAGCAGTATAGCCGGGTCCTCTTCGGGTGGCAAAGAGTTGAGCGGGATCATGTCCAAAGTCCCAGGGAGCCACTGTAGAGCTGAATCCTTAAGCTTCTTTTTTACCGCACCTGTCCAATATTCAACCAAAGAGATAATAAGAAGAATAATATTGCGGACTGTTTTAGGAGTGTTGTGATTGAAAATTTATATCATTCTTGTGCTTCCAAATTGTCTAGCACACGGCACTATATACTAACAAGAATGCATTTCGATCCGAATCATTCATTGAGAGTGAAAATTGTATGATATCTTGACAAGTGAACCAACGAGGCATAAACTGTTGACTTTTACCTAACCAAAATAGTACTTGTTGGATTTTAGGACATTGTACAAGAAGATGATTAACCGTTTCCAAATCCTGATTGCACAATATGCACTGTGAATCCCCTTGCCAATTTTTCCTGATGAGATTATCTTTGGTCAGAATTTTATTATTGCTTAGCAACCACATAAACACTCGAATTTTGGGGGGTATAATTTCCACCATAAAAGGGGTTGAGTTACAGTAATGCCTCTAAAATTTAAGAATTTGTATAAAGATTGAACGGAAAACTTCCCTGTAGCTTCCCATCGCCAATGTAACCTATCATGTAAATGAGTAAATGATACTTGACTAAGGATATATAATATTTCAGCCCATTCTTGTTGATTGATGCCCGTCAATACCTCACGAAACCGCACCATTGAACCTTGTGAGTGAATAGCCTCAGAGAGTAATACATTAGGATTAGTACATAACCTATACACTTGAGGAAACCTATGTGCTAAGGTACAACTATCAAACCATAAGTCATGCCATAACAATACTGAAGATTGGAGACCTGGAGCATAACTAATACTAGTTCTACTTATGGATTCTAATTTCATAATTTCAGACCAAAAAGGTGAGATCAGTGTTCTATGAGGGGAATAGTACTTATGTAAAATCAGAGTTTTCCAAAGGCTGGAATAAGAATGATCTTTGAGTTTCCACAACTATTTGAGTGATAAAGAAATATTCATTAAATGCAAGTCTAGTATACCCAAACCTCCAAATTATTTAGCAATGCATGCTTGGGACCATCTAACCAAAGCATAGCGTTTTTTTGCTGTTTCAGTTCCTTGCCACAAGAATCTTCTTCGAATTTTGTCTTCTCTAGCTAAAACAGTTTTAGGGATTTTATACATAGACAAAGTATAGAGTGGTATAGCTGAGAGGACAGAATTAATCAAAGTTAACTTACCTCCACTAGAGAGCATTGCACAATTCATAGATGAATGCGGCATTGTGCATCAATATACATTGCTCGATTCGCCGGCAATGAATGGTATTTCTAAGAGGCGCAATAGAATGCTTAAGGACATGGTAAGGAGTATGATGAGTCGTACCACTTTACCACAAAATCTATGGGGTGAAGCCTTAGCATCATATGTCCTTAGTAGAGTACCCACTAAAGCATTTAACAAAACCCCATATGAAATTTGGAACGGGCAAAATCCTAATTTGAAACATTTGCATGTATGGCGATGTCTAGCTGAGGCAAGGCCTTATAGACCGCACAAATAGAAACTGCACAAAATGACAGTTAGTTGTTATTTTATTAGGTATCCCGAGCGATCAAGGGGTTATAAGTTTTATAATACCACAGAACATTCAACTTTTTAGTCGGGAAATGCAATTTTTTTTGAGGATGTTTAGTTTGTGGGGGGTGATACAATAATGGATTTTGATCGAAGAGGAGTATGTAAATATTTCCACAGGTATTGTGAGTTTTGTGGATATTAAACACATTTTAACTCAAAATACAATTGTTGAAAACGAAACCATTATTGAATACCAAACTCAACAAGATCAAACAGCACAAACAAAATTCCAGAGCCTTGTGCGGGCAGCACGAAACTCTGGATGATGCTGTTGTTGGCCAGATTGTTGTAGACAATATTGGAAACCCTCAAGAAAATTCAAAAGTGCCAATAAGAAGATCCACTAGAGAGAAAAGGTCTGCAATATCTTCAGATTATGTAGTTTACCTTCAAGAACATGAGTTTGATGTTGGCGTGTTAGAAAATGACCCCATAAATTTTAAACAAGCCATGTAGGACTCCAACTCTCACAAGTGGATCGATGCCATGAATGATGAAATAAAATTTACGGCTGATAATGACGTTTGGGAAATTGTCCCATTACCTAAAGGTGTGAGACCTATTGGTTGTAAATGGATATTTAAAATCAAGAATAATTCTAAAGGTAATGTGGAGAAATATAAGGCTTGTCTTGTTGCTAAAGGTTTTACACAAAATAAAGGATCGATTATAAAGAGACTTTCTCCCTGGTTTCATATAAAGACTCTTTAAGAATTATATTAGCATTAGTTGCGCATTTTGATTTAGAGCTTCATCAGATGGATATTAAGACAATGTTTCTAAATGGTGATATTGAAGAAAAAATGTATATGGTGCAACCAGAAAACTATGTGTCGGGTGACGCATAGTCTATGGTGTGCAAACTTAAGAAATCCATCATTGGACTAAAGCAAGCATCTCATAAGTGGTACTACAAATTCCACAATGTGATTATCTCATTTGGTTTTGGGTCAAATCTTGTGGATGAGTGTATGTACCTCAAGTTCTGTGGGAGTAAGTTTGTATTTCTGGTTTTATATGTGGATGACATATTGCTAGTCAGCAACGATATAAATATGTTGCAAGAGACTAAGAACTTTCTGATAAAGAATTTTGAGATGAAAGATCTTGATAATGCATCATTTGTCCTAGGAATTGAAATACTGAGGAATAGAACCCAAGGTATATTAGGTTTATCTCAAAGAAATTATATCGAAAAGGTTCTCATTAGGTATGACATGCAAAACAGTATACCAGGAAATACCCTTATGGCAAAGGAAGACAAGTTTGGTCTAAGCCAATGCCCTAAGAATTCTTTAGTAAATCAAGTAATGCTAAAGTATCCATATGGCTCAGTTATTGAAAGCATCATCTATGCGCAAGTGTGTACACGTCCAGATATTGCGTTCATCACTCGCATGTTGGGCCGATACTTATCTAACTCAGGTCTAGATCATTGGAAAGCAGCCAAATGGGTCTTGAGGTACTTGAAGTGAACAAAAGACCACATACTCATGTATTGGAGGTTGGATTAGCTAGAGGTCATTGGGTGTACTGACTCTAATTTTGGAGGATGTCAAGATAGCATGAAATCGACATCCAGCTACATCTTCATGTTAGCTGAAGGAGCTATTTCGTGGAAGAGTGCTAAACAGTCACTGATAGCATCTTCCACAATGGCCGCATAATTCATTGCATGCTATGAAGCATCGAATCATGGTGTATGGCTTCAGAATTTTGTCACTAGGTTGCGTATAGTGGAATCTATTGAGAAACAACTAAAATTGTTTTGTGACAACAATTCAGCGGTATTATATGCGGCTAACAACTGAAGTTCATCAAAGTCCAAGTACATTGACATTAAGTTTTTGGTTGTAAAAGAACGAGTACATAATTGTCAAATATCCATAGAACATATAGGGACAGACTCCATGTTGGCTGATCCACTTACTAAAGAATTACCACCCGTATGGGTGTAATTTATGTTAGAGAAATTCAGTTTTAGTAGGAGTCTGTTATTTATTTTGATGTTCTATTTAGTTATTGTAATTTGACAATCTATGTATTCAATAAGGTGTGGTCTATAAATGTCTAGAACAATTTGGGCAAAGATCAAATAATTGATGGACTGATTATAAGATTTACAAGTAAGAAGAACTGTTGTCTAGAGAGTTGTGCGAGCCGCACAAAATATATCGATTAAGTTGGCTGATAACCAGAGAGTTTTGCGGCTGCACCGTTTTGATGCGATTGCACGGTTTTCGATGCAGACCGCACAAAATACCTTTTTAGAGTTGGCATATAGCCATAAGTTTGTGCGGGCCTGCACAAAATACTGTTAAATCAGAAAAGTCAGTTATTCAGTGAAAAGGCAGTTATGTAGACACATATGGCCATTTGTGCGAGCCGCACGCGTAGTGCCAGATATGTTACCCTATATAAGGATGGGTCTCCACGGCACAAGATAACACACACAACTCTGTTTTTTTAACAGCAGCTATTTTAGACAGAATCTGAGTGTCATCTCTTTTCTTTCACCATCAAAGATCTAGAGAGGAAAAATCCAATAGAAAACTTGGAAGGGATTTCTCGAATGCGTGTCTTGTTGTCTTAGAAGACTTAATCCACGACCATACGACGTAAAGGCGAGAAGAAGGCTTCTTACCATTGAAGACTTGTCTCGTTCACACGAAGACAGCTCTTCGCTATAGAGAATTCCATGGCCAATGTTATGAAATTAGGTATTGTATTCTGCACTTATGATTTATATTTTTGGTCTCTTTAGAATAGGACGGTCCTTAGGTTAAGGTGGAGAACTATTTCTCCATTTCCGGGATGTAAGTGTTTGATCCTAGATGAGATGTAATTTTTTTATTTCTAGATAAGACAATTGTTTGGCCTTTATGATTATCCAACATAATGAACTTGTATGTGTAACTTATTTTCGTACATATTCGATTATTGGTTAAAAGTCAGAGGTCAATTCGCAAAAGGATTCAGCACTCGCTCACATTGTAGGCGCCTTGATACCTTAATTATCATTTTCAGTTAGCAACTTACGAATTTAGCATTGTAAATCATTTCTTTTTTAACAGTACATTGTACAAATTCCTGATGGCATTGTTGATCGGCTTAACAAAATCAGAAGCCGATTTGATGAAATAGCAAAGGAACGTGAGGCTCTTCAATTAAGGGAGAGTGATGGGGTGAGGCGGCCAAACAACAAAATTTTACGGCCCCCAACGGGTCACATGGTGGATGAGGCAAGCATTTTTGGCAGAGATGCTGAAATTTCAAAGGTCATTGATTTCTTACTATCTGAAAATGAAAAGTCATTCTCAGTCATTTCAATTGTTGGCAAAGGTGGGCTTGGAAAAACCACCATTGCCCAACTTGTCTACAAAGATGAGAGGGTTTCCCGGTGGTTTGAAAAAATTGGGTGGGTATGTGTCTCCGAAGAATTTGATGTTAAGGAGACTCATCAAAGCAACCATTGAATCATTCTCCAAAACCAACTGTGGTTTAAGTGAGTTGAGCCAATTACAAGAAGAGCTTGCGAAAATTGTTAAGGGAAAAACAATGCTACTCGTTTTAGATGATGTATGGAACGAGAATCATAATCTTTGGGAGTCGTTTCGAGTTCCTTTAACCAAAGCAAGGACGGTCAAAATTCTTGTGACAACAAGACATAAAAAGGTAGCAAAAGTCATGCAAACAACGTCCTATTTTATCCCAACTAACTTGTCGGAATATTCATGCTGGCAGTTATTTCAGCATTATGCATTTTGTGGTACAAGTGACACCATGCCAAAGCACTTGGTAGATATGGGAAAGGAGATTACAACAAAGTGTGGTGGGTTGCCATTAGCTGTGAAGTCAATTGCAAGTCTCCTTAGACATGAAACTGATGAAGAGGTTTGGAGAGATGTTTTAGAAAGTGATCTTTGGGAAAAAGAAGAATCAAAAGAAGTGATTTTTCCTGCACTTCAGATTAGCTATGCTCATCTACCTGCCCATCTTAAGCCATGTTTTTTGTTTTGCTCAATGTACCCAAAAGATTACAGGTTAATAAAAATGTATTTGATTCAACTGTGGATCGCTCATGGGTACGTCGAGTCCAGGAGCAATAGAAAAATCATAGAAATTGGTGTTGAATATTATAATGAGTTAAAAGAGAGGTCCTTTCTTGATGATCCAACTGATAAAATCATATTATATCCAGAACATAGTAAGTTGCATGATATAATCCATGATCTTGGTCGACTTAATTCTGAGAATGCATGAACACTACTCGGTGGAGATCAATCAGCCATTTGATAGTCCAGAGGGAACTGTTCCGCAAGAAGCATACCATTTATATGTAAGAGGTTCCATGGGAGATGTAAATCAAATTCCCCAACAAAATATGAAGGGTTTAAGAACTATTTTTATGGATATTCAAGAATACAACGGGGATTTTGAGTACAGATACTGTACAAACTGTACAAATGCAATTGACCTAAAAATGGAGTTGACGGAAAATTGTCAAGATTGTTTGGGAGATGTAACCTTGTGTAACCTCGCTAAATTTGAAGTGCTAAGGGCATTGACACTGCGATGGGATAATTTGATAAAAATTCCCCACTACATTTCCGAGTTGAAACATCTTACCTATCTAAGTATTATTTCTACAGATCTTAAAATGTTACCATCATCCATTGGCCTCCTTTACAACCTACTGGCTTTAGAAGTTGAGTGTGATTCCCTTGAATATTTACCTGAAAATATTGGTGATCTTCCTAACTTACAGTTTCTACAAATTTATTCTGAACACAACCTTAAAATGATACCAAAATCACTCAGTTCACTTACCAATTTACTGAAATTATCTATTGATGGTTATTTTTTGGATTATGTCCCTCATGGTCTCGTTAATTTTCCATCAATAACAAAAATTTCAGCATATTGGAATGTTAGAACTATAGGTTGGTTAAAGGATATGAAGGACCTTGAAGAAAAAATCTCTATTGGAAGCTTAAAGAACATCAGTAATTTAGAAGATGCCAAGCGTGCTAACCTGAGAAATAAGTGCAAACTTAAGATTTTAGAGCTATGCTGGGATAAACTATTTGAAGAATTTGGCGACACTTACTCACAGCTGGCATTAAAACTCATACCAGAAGCTTGTGAGGGCGGGATAGTTGGGGCAGATGATGTACATTTTTCCTTATTAGAATGCCTCCAGCCACATCCTAACCTCGAGACACTTCGAGTAAAAGGTTATCCATCTGCCATATTACCAGGATGGATGAGGGATCCATTTTTATTGCGGTCAATTGAAGAACTCATGTTTCAAAGTTATGGCTATATTCAATCCCTTCCATTCGGCAATCTTCACACTCTCAAGCACCTCTGCATTATTAAATGTTCTAGTATCCGAACTATACAGCTGGAGCAGCTGCCCTCCCAGATTGAAACTGTGGAAATTTCAAGGTGCGACAACCTGGAGTTGATTACCGGACTAGGGCATCTGGATATGTTGAAACAACTGAGAATTGTTTTGTGTATAACCCTGAAATCAGTAACAATGGATGGACTGCAGTTGGTGGAATCTACTGAGCTATTTGGTGATTTATCCCATGAAATGCCACAAATCGGCCGACACAACATTTCATCACTTACAAGTACACAAATCAAATGCTGTAAATTGCTTCGTGTTCTAGCATCTGGGCCATCTGGGCCTTGTTATGTGCTTGTTCGTGATTGCGGCTGTCCTGACCTTGAAATTGGACGTCGGGAAAAATTAAATCAGGTTCGTAATTTTATCATTATTTGAATCTATATATTTTAGATCACTGAACTTTTTTAATTTTCTGTAATCATAAGTCTTGGTAGGATTTGTCGACTGATTGAATTGTTCCTGGTTGATCAAATGAACATTAAATTTTATATTAGTTGGTTGTTGCTGCTATATAATATAATAAAGCTCTTGTCCAATTAATTTGCATCTTTTTTTTATGATGTCTTTCTTTCACCCACAAGACTCCAATTATATTCCATATATTTGATTCCTTTCTGAATTCTCACAAAATTCTGCTCTTTTGTAGGCTCATTTCTTCAAAAGCACCAACAAGGCCCGGTCAGCAGTAAGATGGATTTTTTTTTTTTTGTCGGAATTTGGGGATTAAATTTGTGTTTCAGAATAACAAAGCAAGCAACATTTGCCGCTCTAATAACCAAATTGAATGGTACTATAATGAACATTTTTATTTTTATTTTTTTGTGGGCCTTTGTAATATTAATGTGCTCTGGATGTTATGTTTCCGTGATAGATCTCTGGTGTTATTTGTCTTTATGGCATACTCAGCTAATAAATTGCAAAATTTAGTTAATTTATAATCTATCGACTGTAATGGCATGCAATCTTCCATGCAATTATTGATTTTCTTTCATGTTTACACTAGCAGGATGTGCCGTAACATGGTAAAGGATTTGACACATCAACCGTTCCATGCGCTTGTTTCTTTCATCTATCTATTCTAAATCTATATTAATAAAACATACATTCATACATATTGCCCCGTTTCTTTATCTATTGAATTTTTATATATGCAGCAAAATATGAATTTTTTACTAGATTTAAGTCTAATTAATTATACATCGAAGTTAATCTTATATATCAAGTTAACGAGATCTATGAGGTTTTACAAATTATTATTATTATTGTTTTTATTTTTATTATTATTGTTGTTGTTATTATTATTATCATTATTGTTATTATTATTATTGAATTAGATTATTGCATTATTTCAACTAGAAATTTATCAAACAATATGTTCATTCTTTTAAATATTTTCGCTCTTTTAAAAATTACATTATTTTAACTATTATAATTCACTCGAATAATAGCATTATTTTAACACTATTCTTTAATTTACCAGACGATACTAGGAGGCCATATAGAAAACCCAATCATAACTCAAAAAGTCAATTGTTTCTTTAAAATTGTGAACAGGTAGTTTCTTAGGAACAACAAGCTGCAAGGTACCATTAGTGTGTTGCAAAAACCATTTAACACATGACTTAAGGCAATCACATACATCCATTGAGGGGAATTGGAGTATTAAAAAAAAAAAAAAAAATTTAAAAAAATATCTTCTTAAATAAATATACTACAAACCTAGGACTAAAGTTGAAACAAGTACTTCTATGAAGATAGTAACCCATAAAACCAGACAAAAAACCCACTAATTTCAAAATTAAATTGTACTCTCTAAAAACAAACACATAATTTGAGAAGTTTTTCTCATAATTGTCAATATATACAAGTCATTGTCAAGAAATTCTCACTTCTTTAAATATATATCCTTCATAAACGTTGGACAATATTTAGAGCACGCACTTGAATTTTCAGAACTGAAATGATCCTATATATACATACATATATAGAGTTCTATTAATTAATTTCTCATGTCCAATGTGGCCATGGGAGCTAGTTTTTTCTCTAATCCAGACTAAAACAATAATTGTTTTATTTATTTATTAACATACCACAAAAAGAAAATATACAAATTAAGAAATAAAATTGATCATGAATGCTGCTCTATATCATGCCTTGCCATTTTGATTTTTAATTCATGTGCACTCATTCTCATTTATGGTCGGCCAGCGGTAAGAAATAGTCTGGCGTGAGGCCCCACAAATTAAAATCAGCTTCTTCAATTAGCCATGTGTCATCTACCTTTAATTTGTGGTTGACCGAACCATTTCCGTACCGTAGCATCGTACCAGTCGTGTGTCCAGTATGTGCAATATTTATCCCATTTATATTCCTGAAAAAAAATATATATACTGTTAGTTAATGACCATTACCTCCGATTCACATATGATCAATGAAGTCATTTTTTTAGTGTGTGTGTGTACCTGTAATCACTAATAACAGACTCCGAATGGGTTTCCCAAAAGACAGCGCTGTCTCCGCCATCACAAGAGGGGCTGAGTCTGGTAGGGTTCTTTATGCAGAGAAGCTGAGAGTCCTCGATCTGCAGATGGTGTGGTGTATCACCTGAACCCCGTCCGATCTGCAATCCTGAAATGCTGCAGGACTCGCGTCAAGTTTGCAAATGAAGCATTCCGCCTTGCTTATTGTCTTCTCTCCGTTACACACTGCACTAGAGAATATATTGGCTGTAGATCATGTGTCCAATCAGTGCTTATTTTTACTTTTTTTTTACCATGATAGTTAATTGCATTTTAAGATTAGATTTTCAAAGATTTGCTGGTTTGTAATGTGTGAACTGTGAAAGTAATGAAACAATTAAATTAGTTTTTATTTTTACCTGGAGTGATAGGTGGAGCGGTCGTGGCCCGTGGGGAACCCTTGGTGATGCACGACCGCTTGATGGTGGTGGTGTGCAAGAGCAGTTGGCTTCACGTATCAAAAGTGATAAGTGTCGAAATCACAGGTGGTACTGTGCAAGAGCTTTAGCAACACCATAAACAAACTGAATATCGTGTGGCGCAGTCATGAAGGACATAAAAAGTGAACTAGAAAAGCACGGATCATGACTGTCCCTGTCTGTTGTGATATTGACTGGCTTCATAGGTAAAATCCTCACAGGAATTTAATCGAGCAAGTGATGTGCACATGATTAGTGGTTTGTGCCAACAATCTGGCAAACCAGGTGGATTTTGATATGGCTTTGTCACTGGGAAGCCTTTTGAGACGTGAAGCGGCACTCAATGAAGGCCTATTACAAAGACTTCATTGAGCCCAGTAATTAATAATCTGAGACAAACAGGTGGGCTAGGCCTTATGGGCCGTTGTAGCCCAGTAATAATTAATTTATTGACACAAGTTAATTACATGCTACATGCCAATTTAAATAAAGTTAATACGCATCGCACTATCATAAAGTATAATGAAAACATAATTGACGCTCTAAAGAAGGTTGCCAAATTCAATGATTGTCCTATTAACACGTTTGTTAATACCATCTAGGTTGACAGATGGAAAGCCACGGAATCTATAAAGGAGGAAAATAAAGTAAAAGCTTCAAACTTAAGAGGTAATGAAACGGCCAAATTTTTATTAATATCCACCATAAAATAAAAAAATTACAAAATTATCCATGATTTTCTGAAAATTTTATAAATACCCAAACTGTCAGGACACCTGATGGTTGAATGTTTTTTAGACTCCCAGGGAGTCCTAGCGGTCCATTTTGTTTTTGGAAAATTAAGGAGTAATTAAAGAGTAATTGAGGAGTACAATTTTTCATCAATTAATTTTTTTAAATGATAGAACAAAACAAAAATATTGTATTAGTTCAATTAAAAAAAAAATGAGGAGCATCCTTCTTTCAAACGGGTGTATATGAATGCTCCAACAATTGTACACGGTTTTGCTATATGATCCGTGTATAATGAAAGAAATACAAACTTTTTTACATCATAGATCCGTGCCTTCCTGTTATATGTGCATCTCTATATATCTTTTTGTAAGTTATTTCTCTCATTTCTAAAGCATATGCAGGTTGTACATGTACTTATATGAGACATCTCTCGTAAACATGCAAGGATAGGGCAAGGAATAAAGCAAAAGAGACGATATTTTCACCGAGAAGCATGAAAAATGATGTAGAAACTCCAAATAGGAATATCTCAGAGCTCGAGTGTCCGATTTCAGCATATGACTACTTTTCGGAAAGTTTGCAAGATGAAGGTATCGATTTTGACTGCATAGCATTTATTGGAATTTTAGAATTGCCAAAAAGAAAAGGGAAGACCCACAAAAGTTTGAGTTTAAGTTTCCGTTTAAGTTTTTTTAGATCTAATTTTTTATTTCTTGTTCTTTACCATACTTTTTCTCAGGCATTGTTCATGTAAATGTAATAAGTCTCAGATCTAAGGTTCTTTGTTATGTTTTCACTTTTTTAGTTAAAATTTTTTTATTTTGAAATTTAATTTAGCGTTTTTTATATTCAGATCTAGGGTATGCTATAATAAAAAGGATCATTTTGATAATTTTGTTTAGTTTTTTTCATTTTTAAATTTAGTTTATTGTTTTCAATTTGAAATTTGAAATTTTGTTTAGCATTTTTAATATTCAAATCTAGAGTATGTGATAGGTCTAAAATATATACATATTCGATCCGATTTTTCTCACGAAATAATATCAAATATCTTGTATTTTCATACAAAAATGATATAATACACCTGGAATCCAGTTACTGCATGTGTTTGCTTTTAAATTTGCAGGAAATGAAGAAAAATGAGGAAAAATGACCTTTTTGCGGACGCATTGGCCATTGGTGCGGCCGCACTCAACACTTGGACAAATCTGGAGACCTCAGAATGCCACAGAAGAAAAATCCGGCAGAAGCTTTGTGTGGACGCATTCAGTACTAGGAAAATTTGAAGTTGGAAAGTAGGAAAAATTCGAGCTGAATGCGGATGCACTGACCCATGATGCGGCCGCATTCCATACTTAGACAAATTCAGCACACTCCCGAGCATAGGAAGAAAAGTTCGAGCGCAATTCGGACGCACCCGGTACTTAGAGAAAATTCAGAGCGCAACACAAATCCAAATGCGGCTGCACGGACCAAGAGTGCGGACGCACTCATGCCGCAGAAGCAGAAATCAACCTGACCGAGCCCCGTGCGGACGCACTGCGGTCGCACTCTGGTCGTATTCAACCTAAAAATTGGTTTTTCTATTTCCGGCGCTTCTAAAAACAATCCAGGAGTGAAAAATGGAAAGTGAGGACGTGGAGAAACTTGTGAGGCAAGTATCTAATGACTACCCACGTCCATTGGCTCCAGAATAAGCAATATTTTTCCTATAAAAGAGTTAGAACTTTCATTTCCAAGATGATTCTCTTTACCATCCATCCTTAGCAGAAATTTCTCATATCTTGGAAGCGAATCAAGGAAGAAGATGGGAAGTTTTCAGCAATCGCAGGCAAAACAAGATTCTTCATCTAGAGAAGGGTGTAAACTATTTCTGTTATAACCCGTAAATTGACAATAAATTAATTAACTAATAATTAAAATTTACAATCAATTAGAAATTTTTGTTAATTAATTAGTTAAGCTAGATGTTAGCTAATAAATTTATATATAGATTGATGATTTTTTTTAAAAATATTATTTTTAAAGTAATTGGTAAAATTTATAATTTATTAAAGTTAAATGTGAAATTAAAACCTTAAATAAAATTGAAATGGATTAAGTAAACGAAGGAAATTTTCCAAATTTTGAGATGATGTTTACAAAACTTGGAAACCGCGAAATGTTGCTAAGTTAATTATATTATGATTTAATAATTCGAATAAAAACTTTACGTTAATAGAACGATTTGATTTTATAAGATAAATAAGAATGAGGTCCGAGAAATTCTGTAACGGTTAATGATCCCGAATTCCGTTAAATAAACCGAATTAAAGTCCTCTTGTAATTGTTCATTCCTCATTTTCAAATCCTGAATTATCTCAGCCGTTCGATTTGGATCTAACACGAATCTTGATGTCCTTTTAATTTATGTAGCCGCTCCTTCCCCTCTCTCTCTCGCTGCCCCTGGCCCCTCTCTCTTTTGAAAACCTCTCTCGCTCTCTCTGTTGCGCTGTAGCCGCGGGAACGCTAGGGTTTTTGCCCGTTTCTCTCGCGCAGAGCTGGTTCACCTGCCCCCGTCCCATCTCGCGTACGCGCGACGACTATGGCCGTCCTTCTGTCAAACGTGACTATGGCACCCCCCCGTGCGTTGCTTTATCGTGTTATTTAAACCCATGTAACCTTCGATTTTGGGTTTGCTTTTCTCTGCCTTGCTTCGCTCATGTGCTGAGATAAAATCTCTCTCTATCGCTTCCTGTTTACCTTTCTCTTGCGATTTCACAAACCCTAGGGATTGTGTGTTGGATTCTTGCGAGTTCGGATTGAGTCTGGTGCCTTGTGCTTTATTGGTGCTCGAAGGTGGCCTTTTCTTGCGGTGTTGCTGGTTTTTTGAAAGGCCGTGAAGCGAGGCTGCGGGACCTTGGTACCGGCCGATCATCACCATTGTTGCCTTTAAATTGGAGCCTAATCCGGGTAATTGCTTAAACCTTGTTTTGGTTAATTGATTTCGTGATTTGGCGAGGCATTAGCGTATATTTGGACTTATTGGTTGTTTCGCGTGAGTTGTTGATTTTCTCGGCGTAACGATGAATTTTTGGGAAGAATCGGGGATGTTGATCGATTGAGTGTGGGTTGTTGATTTTCCCGACTTAATCACGGGACAAAATTGGGGATTTTCGGTGTTACAATTGTTGACATGGTGCTATGCACCCTTGCTGTTCTGGTCTCCCTCTTTTCCGGTGCCTTGTGTTAATTGTGTGTGGTTGTGCCCTGTTTTGCTAGTTTTGGTGCTGTGTTGCTTGCTGCCTGTTGCTTTGATTTCTACCTTACCCCTCAGATCGTTCAGTACTCTGCTGCTCTTTACTCATGGCAAGGAATTCATATCACCTAAAGCAAGTCCACTCCACCGAAAGCATCGACAACTGTGCTATCAAGAGCTTATCTTCTCATTAGGAAATTTTTTTTTGTAGAAATTAATAAAAAAGAAGAGAGAGAAATAGAAAGAGTACATTAGATTTTTCATTAGTAGAAAAATTGTTAGGATATTTACCAATTCTAAAAATAAAAAAGTTCAGATCGGTAGGATTTCTAGATGAAGGGAATTCTTCTAATAGATCTCTAGTAAAATATAATGTGCTTTTAAAAAAGTAGATGAAATATTTTATATCTAAATTTGAAGATATCTATTTTCATAAAATCATTTTATATTTTAATAGAAAATTAAAAGGAAAAAAATAAAAACTGGTTTGGATTAATTCTACCGATTTAATCTTTTTTTTATTTTTAAATTTGATAAAATTCTACCGATTTTTCTATCAATCAAAAACCTGATGTACTCTTTTTATTTTTCTCTCTTACTTTTTATTAATTTCTACAGAAAAAAAAAAACAATTATCTCCTCATTATACTCTTTCTCGCTTTTGTCTTTTCTCATTTTTACAACTACAGAGCTTTAATAATTAGTGACCCCACTCCACCTAAAGTATCCATCCACTCTCGTGAAAAATAAAACACAAACAAAAAGAAAACAGGAAACAAATATTGACTACTGTGGAAGTCTTCTCAACCCCATTTCCAAGAGCTTACCTTACCTCCTCAGATTTGCTGCTCTTTACTCATTTCTCATTTCTTATTTTTTACAGAAATCCACAGAGAAAAATGGCAGGGAATTTGATAACCTCTCTGCTCTCTCTAGCCACCAATTTGCTCCCCTCAATTAGAGCCTCTGTTCAGGCTCCTTCTTCCTCTTCATCAAATAACTCAGAAAGGGAGTGTGCTCATGCCGTTGAGGAGGATCTGGAGAGGCTCATGCAAACTCTGAAGTGGATCAAGGCCACAATGTACGATGCTGAGGAGAGGGAGATCATAGACCGCTCCGTCAAGTTCTGGCTCAAGGAGCTCAAGAAGGTTGCTTATGATGCTGAGGATGTGCTCAGCGAGTACCGATATGTGGTCACACGTGTTCAAGTAGAGGCAAGAAAGGCTTATGAGGCTTCCGGTTTTCACGAGAGAAAGCAGATGGAGGTTAGTGCCTTGTACATTTAGAAATCCTTTTTTTTTTAAAAAAAACCTTTGCAGAGCCTACGAAGTTGTGAGGGGAATTGAAATCTCTACTTTTGATAACCAACAGTTCTAGAACTTTTTGCTAACTAACTGTGTTACCTCTCCTTTCTCCTTGTGCATATAGAAATCAGAAGGATTTTCGCTATGCTCGTGTTTTTTTCTTTTTTGTCGTTATAAGGTAAAATGTTGAATTTCAAATCAGAATAAAAAAGAGCAATGAAAAAAATTAATTTAATCAATATATTTAAATATAATTTAATTATTATAATTCAGTGTATAATTAAATTATTAAATTGTTTAAGTGAGCTCTAGCTAGCTAGCTTATGGAGAGTAGAATTTTAAATATTTCATTTAAGACAATTTAAAAAGATCTAATCTAAACCAACAATTTTTTTCTGATTTAAATTTGATATAATTTTAAAAAGAATAAAATCTACAGATTAATGAAAAGAGATAATGTGTTATTTGAGAAAACTTGGTTTGTGATTACCAGCTGCCATTATTTCACGATACCAATCCGGACCATCCAATCTAATTAGGCAATTATTTATAGAATTGCAGTACCTAACAAAAATAACACTGAAACCATTATATGCATGCTAATTAATTTATGCTTTTACATTGATAAAAACATTTCGTTTAAAATATATACATAACATATATGATACAATTGAACTAAGCAATTCTTATTTTTAATTAAAAAGGAAGTTCTGTAACTTATTTCCGTACAAATTCGATTATTGGTTAAAAGTCGGAGGTCAATTTGCCACAGGATGGTGCAGTCCTTCACATCGTAGGCGTCTTAATCCGTGAATTATCATTTGCAGTAACATATTTATGAAATTTAGCATTGTAATTCATTTCTTTTTGAACAGTACATTGTACCAATTCCGGATGGCATTGTTGATCGGCTTAACAAAATAAGAAGTCGATTTGATGAAATAGCAAAGGATCGTGAGGCTCTTCAATTAAGGGAGAGTGATGGGGTGAGGCGTCCAAACAACAAAATTTTACGACCCCCAACGGGTCACATGGTGGATGAGGCAAACATTTTTGGCAGAGATGCCGACATTTCAAAGGTCATCAATTTCTTACTAACTGAAAAAGAAAAGTCATTCTCAGTCATTTCAATTGTTGGCAAAGGTGGGCTCGGAAAAACCACCATTGCTCAACTTGTCTACAAAGATGAGAGGGTTTCCCGGTGCTTTGATTTAAATAGGTGGGTATGTGTCTCCGAAGAATTTGATCCTAGGAGACTCATGAAAGCAACCATTGAATCATTCTCCAAAACCAACTGTGGTTTAAGTGAGTTGAGCCAATTACAAGAAGAGCTTGCAATAATTGTTAAGGGAAAAACAATACTACTCGTTTTAGATGATGTGTGGAACGAGAATCAGAATCTTTGGGAGTCGTTTCAAGTTCCTTTTAAGAAAGCAAGGATGGTCAGAATTCTCGTGACAACAAGAAATAAAAAGGTAGCGAAGGTCATGCAAACAACAACCTGTTTTAACCCAAGTAACTTGTCTGAATATTCATGCTGGCAATTATTTGAGCATTATGCATTTAGTGGTACAAGTTACACCATGCCAAAACACTTGGTAGATATGGGAAGGGAGATTATGAGAAAGTGTGGTGGGTTGCCATTGGCTGTGAAGTCAATTGCAAGTCTCCTTAGGCATGAAGCTGATGAAGAGGTTTGGAGGGAGATTCTAGAAAGTGATCTTTGGGAAATAAAAGAATCAAAAGAAGTGATTTTCCCTGCACTTCAGATTAGCTATGCTCATCTACCTGCCCATCTTAAGCCATGCTTTTTGTTTTGCTCAATGTACCCAAAAGATTACAGGTTAATAAAAATGGATTTGATATAATTGTGGATCGCTCATGGGTACGTCAAGTCCCGGAGCAATAGAAAAATCATAGAAATTGGAGTTGAATATTATAATGAGTTAAAAGAGAGGTCCTTTCTTGATGATGCAACTACAAAATTTCACCCATTTTATTCAGAATGTTGTAAGTTGCATGATATAATCCATGATCTTGCTCGACTTAATTCTGAGAATGAACACTACTCGGTGGAGATCAATCAGCCATTTGATAGTCCAGAGGGAACTATTCCGCAAGAAGCATACCATTTATATGTAAGAGTTTCCATGGGATATGTAAATCAAATTCCCCAACAAAATATGAAGGGTTTAAGAACTATTTTTATGGATATCCAAGAATGCAACGGAGATTTTGAGTATGGATACTGTACAAACTGTACAAAGGCAATTGACCTAAATATAGAGTTGACCGAAGATTGTCAAGATTGTTTGGGAGATGTAACCTTGTGTAACCTCACTAAATTTGAAGTGCTCAGGGTATTGACACTGCAATGGAATACTTTGACAAAGATTCCCAACTACATTTCCGAGTTGAAATATCTAACCTATCTAAGTATTATTTCTACACGTGTTAAAATGTTACCATTATCCATTGGCCTCCTTTACAACCTACTGGCTTTAGAAGTTGAGTGTGAATCCCTTGAATATTTACCTGAAAATATTGGTGATCTTGCTAACTTACAGTTTCTACAAATTTATTCTGAACGCAACCTTAAAATGATACCAAAATCACTTTGTTCACTTACTAACTTACTGAAATTATCTATTGATGGTCATTTTTTGGATTATGTCCCTCATGGTCTCGTTAATTTTCCATCAATAACAAAAATTTCAGCAATGTGGAATGTTAGAACTATAGGTTGGTTAAAGGATATGAAGGACCTTGAAGAAAAAATCTCTATTGGAAGCTTAAAGAACATCAGTAATTTAGAAGATGCCAAGCGTGCTAACCTGAGAAATAAGTGCAAACTTAAGATTTTAAAGCTATGCTGGGGTAATCTATTTGGTAATTTTGGCAACTCATACTCAGAGCTGGTATTAAATCTCATACCAGAAGCTTGTGAGGGCAGGATAGTTGAGGCAGATGATGTACATTTTTCGTTATTAGAATGCCTCCAGCCACATCCTAACCTCAAGACACTTCGAGTAATTGGTTATCCTTCTGCCATCATACCAGAATGGATGAGGGATCCATTTTTATTGCAGTCAATTCAAAAACTCAGGTTAGAAAGTTGTGGCTATATTCAATCCCTTCCATTCGGCAATCTTCAAACTCTCAAGTACCTCTACATTACTAAATGTTCTAGTATCGGAACTATACAGCTGGAACAGCTACCCACGCAGCTTGAATTTTTGAAAATTTCAGAGTGTAACCACCTGGAGTTGATAACCGGACTAGGGCATCTGGATTTGTTGAAACAACTGGACATTTTTTGGTGTATAACCCTGAAAGCACTAACAATGGATGGACTGCAGTTGGTGGAATCTACTGAGCTATTTGGTGATTTATCCCATGAAATGTCACAAATCGGCCGACACAACATTTCATCACTTACAAGTATACAAATCACATCCTGTAAATTGCTTCGTGTTCTGCCAGATGGGTTGATTCCATCTGAGCCTTGTTATGTGCATGTTTGTGGTTGTGGCTGTCGTGACATTAAAATTGGACGTCGGCAATAAATTATATCAGGTTCGTAATTTTATCATTATTTGAATATATAGATTTTAGATCACCTAACTTTTTTAATTTTCTGTAATCGTAAGTCTTGGTAGGAGTTGTCGACTGATTAAATTGCTCCAGGTTTAACTTTTTTAAATTTTAAATTGCTCCTGTCCAATAATTTGCTGCTTTTTTTTTTATAATGTCTTTCTTTCGCCCACAAGACTCTAATTATATTCCATATATTTGATTCCTTTTTGAATTTTCACTAATTATTATTTTAAATTCTGCTCTTTTGTAGGGTCTTTTCTTCAAAAGCACCAACAAGGCCCGGTCAGCAGTAATCTAAATTTCTTTTGTTATTTTTTTGTTGGAATTTGGGGATTAAGTTGGTGTTTCAGAATAACAAAGCAAGCAACATTTGCTGCTGTAATAACCAAACGAAGCTCAGATGTGGGGGCCATAATCTGGAAGCGAGACTTGTCTTTGTAGGTTTGAATGGTACTATAATGAACATTTTTATTTTATTTTTGTGGGCCTTTGTAATGTGCTCTGGATGTTATGTTTCCGTCATAGATCTCTGGGGGGCATGGAAGATTGTAATGGCATGCAATCTTCCATACTATTTTATTTTTCTTTTTGCACCAATTATTGATTTTCTTTTAGGTTTACACTGGCATGACGTGGCGTAACAAGGTAAATGATTTGACACATCAAACGTTCCATGCGCTTGTTTCTTGCATCTATCTATTCTAAATATATGATAAAACATGCATTCATACATACATGCTGCCCAGTTTCATTATTTATTGATAAAAATAAATAAATAAATATGCAGCAAAATATGAAATTTGTGACTAGATTTAGGACTTATTATACATCAAAGTCAGTCTTATATATCAAGCTAACGAGAGGTATGATGTTTTACAAATTATTATTATTGTTGTTATTATTATTGTTATTATTATTATTACTATTATTATTATTGAATTATATTATTGCATTATTCCAACTAGAAAGTTATCAAACAATATGTTCATTCTTTTAAATATTTTCGCTCTTTTAAAAATTACTTTATTTTAACTATTATCCGAATAATACAATTCACTCGAATAATAGCATTATTTTAACACTATTCTTTAATTTACCAAACGATACTAGGAGGCCAGACAGAAAACCCAATCATAACTCAAAAAGTCAATTGTTTCTTCAAAATTGTGAACAGGTAGTTTCTTAGGATAACAACAAGCCGCAAGGTACTATTAGTGTGTTGCAAAAAACATTTAAAAAATATCTTCTTAAATAAATACCACACCAAGGACTAAAGTTAAAACAAGTACTTCTATGAAGATACTAACCCATAAAACCTGACAAAACACCCACTAATTTCAAAATTAAATTGTACTCTCTAAAAACAACCACATTATTTGAGAAGTTGTTATCATAATTGTCAAGATATATATAAGTCAAGAAATTCTCAAGAAATTCTCACTTCTTTAAATATATATCCTTCATATATAAAACGTTGGACAATTAATATTTAGAGCATGCATTTGAATTTTCAGCACTGAAATGATTCTATTAATTAATTTCTAATGTCCAATGTGGCCATGGGAGCTAGTTTTTTCTCTAATACAGAGTAAAACAATAATTGTTTTATATATTTATTAACATACCAAAAAAAGAAAATATACAAATTAAGAAACAAAATTGATCATGAATGCTGCTCTATATCATGCCTTGTCATTTTGATTTTTAATTCATGTGCACTCATTCCCATTTAAGGTCGGCCGGCGGTAAGAAATAGTCTGGCGTGAGGCCCCACAAATTAAAATCAGCTTCTTCAATTACCCATGTCTCATCTACCTTTAATTTGTGGTTTACCGAACCATTGCCCATTGCCGTACCATAGCTTCGTACCGGTTGTGTGTCCAGTATGTGCAATATTTATCCCATTTATATTCCTGAAAAAAAAATTATATACTGCTAGTTAATCACCATTACCTCCGATTCACATATGATCAATGAAGTCATTTTTTCAGTGTGTGTGTGGGTGTAGTCTGCAAACTCTGCTGAGTCTGAAAGGAATCGGATGACACCAATTCGATTTTTGACCGAGTTACTCGGCAACTGATTTTTCAGAGAAAAACCGGGTTGAACAGTGGTGAATCGGCCGATTGAAGCCAGTTTTGACCGATTTCAGACTGATTCTCGCGATTTGGGAGCAAGTCTAGCGATTTGGGGGCGATTCTGTCTTTTCTCCATAGCCCAGCTCATATATATATATATATGTCACACCCCGCGGCCAAGGGTCGCGACAGTCCCCCGCCGTAAACATACAACACCGTGTATGCTTACCAGACAATTAATAATTCATTTAGAAAATGCACAACAATTGACATAAAACAAGTTTATAAACATAAATCAGAGTACACAGTCTGGTCAGAGTAATTATACAACAAAAGTATCTCATCCGGATACCAACCATCAGGCCTAACCTAGAACTATACAACAAAAATATATATATCTATATCTAAGGTTATATGAGGGCACTCTACCAAGGGCCTACTACTCGCGTGCCTCCCCAGAACCAGTCGCACCTGAACCTGTAAAAATTACCCGAAGGGTGGGGGTGAGAATAAATTCTCAGTGCGAATTTGCCACAATCAAGTTATTGGACTTGCAATCAGAATTCATATCCACAAATGAAATTCACACAACATTACATTAACAGTTCTAACACAATATATAGATGAATGCACATGCTTGACAACAATAATCGAATAAAATACAATTTACGGAATTTCCAAGATGAAATTCAAACAAACACATATTTGGCCTAACTCCTTTTTATTATGACTGGTAGCACCAACAGATGTTCAATCGAGCTGGACCCTTTGTCAAACCCTCATCTGTAGGGTTACTGGCACCTACAGATGTTCCACCGAGCTGGACCCTTTATCTGACACCCATCTGCAGTGCTTTGGCTTAACCATTTACTAAAGACTGGTTCCAAGTCAGCTATACAGCTCGACTTTACAAATGCATCTACACGGAATCAAAGTCAACCATAAGGCTCAACTTTGCAATTTCATTCAAATAGGATCAAAGCCTGGCAAATTCATTTCACAGGTCAACGGATAGGTCACCGTCACCTTATCCAGCTACCTCTACGGGTCAGCCTGGCAAATTCAGAAACAGGTCAACGGATAGGTCACCGTCACCTTATCCAGCTACCTCTATGGGTCAGCCTGGCAAATTCAGAAACAGGTCAACGGATAGGTCACCGTCACCTTATCCAGCTACCTCTATGGGTCAGCCTGGCAAATTCAGAAACAGGTCAACGGATAGGTCACCGTCACCTTATCCAGCTACCTCAATGGGTCAGCCTGGCAAATTCAGAAACAGGTCAACGGATAGGTCACCATCACCTTATCCAGCTACCTCTACGGGTCAGCCTGGCAGATTCATTCACAATAGAATAATAAATAGAACACATCAATTGACAACCGTACGAATATGCAAATCAACCATCTCACAACAATTTAGTTCTAGTTTAATTGAGTTATGCACATGATCACACAATTTCAAATTATGCAGCAATCAACATACAACATGACAATCGAAAAACAATTTAATTCCTGAAAATGAAACATCAAACAAGTCCAAGAACCCCGCACCTGATTACGAAGAGCGTATTTCGCACTTATGGTTCGGACGTCTCGAAAGGTCCCGCAAACTCTTGCTCACCCGAGCCTACACCTATACCAACATACATACTTGATTTAAATCTTTGTTCAAAGCACTTGTTCTTAAACCCTAATTTGGTCGAAATTCAAATTAATCGCTACTTGTCAAGGTTGAGGGAGAGGTTTACCGATTACGAATCTATTCGGTCGGACTAGCCTAATCAATCAACAACATTTTCTCAAATTTCTGATTTGGTACCCAAAAACCCTAGAAAAAGGAAATCCAAAATTGAGAGGGATTCGAGAAAAGAATCGACAAATAATCAGCAAGGAGGTCGAAGGAGATAGACTACCAGCAATTTAAGCACAAATCTCGGGTTAAAAACGAAAATCCAAACCATCGAGAAATCTGAGATTTTGGAGAGAAAAGGGGAGAGAAGGAAATACCGAATAGGAGGGTTAGAAGAGATCTACGGCCAATTTCTCGGTTCCAACTTCGATTTCTCGGACTTTTGAGCGACTTGGAGGGATTGGAGCTCCTTTTTCTCTCCTCTTTTCTTTCTTTGGGCGGACCACACAAGAACAGGGAAGGGGCGAAATGAGAGGGTGAGAGAGAGAGAGACAGAAGTTTCATAAAATAAGCCCTCTACGCATCCAGTGCGGATCGTTCATCCGCACTGGATCTGAGTGCGGACGCACTCAGTACTTAGTCGAATTTTCATCAATTCTCAACACATCCAGTGTGGGTCCTTCACCCGCACTGGATCTGAGTGCGGACGCACTCGGTACTTAGTCAAATTTTTCGTCAAAATCTCACTTGTCAAGAAAAGTCCGAGCCTAATGCGTTCGCATTCTCCTCCAGTGCGGGTCAATCACCCGCACTCACTACTTAGACGTCATTTTGAAGAAAACTCATAGCACATGGGAGTCATGAGTGCGGACGCACTGATATCCAGTGTGGGTGGTTCACCCGCACTCACAGAAATTCAGAAAACCAGTTAAGGAACAAGGTGCCAGTGCGGATGGACCACCCGCACTCACCACCAGTGCGGACGCACTGAACCCGTAGATTGTCAGAATTTCATGTTTCCAACGCAGTTTCTATTTATTTTATTTTTTTGATTCCTAGTTTATCAATAGAATTTTCGATTATGTTTTTAAACATTTTAATTATCTTATTGTTGAAACTTCTTAACGTAACAATATATATATATGGGATGGGCTTAGCTAAGCCATGGAGTAAAACAAGTTTGTACTCCACGCAATATTTTCATTTTGAAAATCCAAACAACCGATCCAAACCGCTCAACATGATGTCCATATTGAAATGTGCTTGGAGACCAAATTTTACATTTTTTGGAATTTTTTTACTATTTATTAAATCACTTTGAAAATCTCTGATCCATTGGTCCAGAATTTTTTACTGTTTTGTTACTGTTCACCCGGACCAACATTTTTCAAAGTGGCTTAATAAATAGTAAAAAAATTCCAAAAAATGTAAAATTTGGTCTCCAAGCACATTTCAATATGGAGATCATGTTGAGCGGTTCGGATTGTAGTTTGAATTTTCAAAATGAAAATAATGACGCGTGGAGTACAAACTTGTTTTACTCACCATAGTCGATCTCTCTCTCTCTCTCTCTCTCTCTATATATATATATTATAAAATATATATTATATGTGTTGATGCACGACTGCTTGATGGTGGACTGCTTCTAGGCGATGCTGTCGTTGTATCCCATTGTGAGCATACAGCTGACCAAGGTCAAATCAGTCATGGAGGACATAAAAAGTGAACTAGAAAAACATTGATCATGACTCTGTCCCTGTCTGTTGTGATCTTGACTGGCTTCATAGGTAAAATCCTCACAGGAATTTGGTCGAGCAAGTGATGTGCACATGATTAGTGGTTTGTGCCAACAATCTGGCAAACCAGGTGGATTTTAATTACTGGGAAGCCTTTTGAAATGGATTTGATATGGCTTTTGTCACTGGGAAGACTTTTGCCCAAAATTGTGAGAAACATCCAAAATCAACAGTTTTGGCAACAACATTTGTAAAGAAACAGCTCAGATTTGTACCACCCTATGAAGCCTTTTTTGCTGGTAGCTTCTACCATGCTTTTCAAAACAAAAAAAAAGATTTGTACCACCCTATGAAGAAGAGAGAGAAAGAAGGGGTGAGAGACGTGAAGCGGCACTCAATGAAAGAGGCTGTCGGAACTTCTGATTTGAGTACGTAGTGTACGTGAGAACTGGGAAAATGGACTGTTTGGGGGGAAAGCGGAGTTGGAATTGGAATTAGATCAGCTTTTGAATTTAGGGCAAAACGGAATTGGAATTGAGAGCAGGTAATAAGATTCGCGTTGGATCGGAATAATTAATTGAAGGCCTATTACAAGGACCTCCATAGAGCCCAGTAAGTAATAATCTGAGAGAAACAGGTGGGCTAGGCCCATTACAAGGAATTAGTTATAATTAATTGAAGGCCTATTACTAGGACTCCATAGAGCCCAGTAATTAATTAGATGCTACATGCCAATTTGGAACAATTTAGTTTAATTTAGTTTGAATTTATATTGTAGTACAATTATATAATGAAAAATGAATGTATTAAAATTATATAACTTACCTCTTGACTATGTACTAAATTGATTAGAAAATTTATAAATTTGACAAGTAAATGCATGACTCATGAATTAGATTGATTTCAACAGCTTGGATTCGTCATTTGAAGTCATTTCGGTAGGTTTTGAGCTTGAGTTCACCAATTCTTTGGTGAGCTTAAGAACACCCTAATTATATTGACAATTATATGATATTTATAAAAAACACAAAGCAAGCACTTCAGATTGAATTTAATATTTTAGCATTGAAAAAAAATAAGGGTTCAAATGCCTCCATTAATTTATTTTCTAATAATAAAAATTCTAAAATTTATATGTTAATATGAAATCCTTAGATGTGATCTATATTATTTTCTATATATGTATATAAAAAAACTATGACCTTTTGATTTTGATTTTATATGAATCAATAAGTTAAAAAATCAACATCCCTAAGCTATCCACATTGGTGTATTTTTGCAAGCTCGTAATACTAATGAAATCAAGGTATAATGAAGGTATAAAGAATATAGACATTTGAACTCTCTTAAAAAAAATTTATGTACTACTTCAAGAAAGTGGCACCGGATAATACATTTTGTGAGTAGTCTATGAATGGAAAAAAAAAAGAAGAAAAAAAGCGAAGGACGGTCTCTTTATCAATGAACGTATGTCATGTTATTTACAAGCTTTATTTAATTTTTTATACGCAAATAAGAAAATTATATATAAATTTTGTATTTGTCTATATTCCGTGCTTAATACAAAGTATGTTGCATTGTTTGCACGCTAAAGAAAATTATTTAACTTCGTACTAAAAACAACTTTTTTGAATGGTGGATTCAAAAAATTATCAATTTATCTTTATCTACCAAAGATAAATTATTTTAGAAATAGAATAATACAAAAAATACAGCATTTCTCGGTTCACGAGTCAACCAACCACCCACTAGACAAGTTTGTCAAAATAATAATATTTAAGCGACAATATCGATAAGGGAATGGGAGCACTTCCTCGGTTTCATGCTGAACACATGCATGCATCTTGCAAAAGTTGATAGATTTTGATTATAATATTCTTTCCAATTCAGATCTGAAGACTGCTGCTCTTTACTCACTTGACTTCTCATTTTCACAACTCAGATCTAAAGAACAGAGCATACCTAGAGTCCACACACTTGTTACGTACTTGCAAAATGGCAGCGAATTTGATAACCTCTCTGCTCTCTCTAGCCACCAATTTGCTCCCCTCAATTACTGCATCTGCGCACGCTCCTTCCTCTTCGTCAAATTCTAATAATTCAGAAAAGGAGCGTGCTTGTGCTGCTGAGAAGGATCTGGAGAGGCTGATGCGAACTCTGAAGTGGATCAAGGCCACGATGTACGATGCTGAGGAGAGGGAGATCATAGACCGCTCCGTCAAGTTCTGGCTCAAGGAGCTTAAGAAGGTTGCTTATGATGCTGAGGATGTACTAAGCGAGTACCGATATGAGGTCACACGTGTCCAAGTAGAGGCAAGAAAGGATTCAAAGCAGATGGAGGTTAGTGTCTTGTGCATATAGAAATCAAAAGGATATAGTTTTTTTTTTTTTTTTTTTTCCTTTTATCGTTGTAAGGTAAAATCTTTAATTTTAAATTATAATAAAAAATAGCAATGAAAAAAATTAACTTTAATCAATATATTTAAATATAATTTATATTATAATTCAGTGTATAATTAAATTATTAAATCGTTAAAGGAGGTATAGCTTATGGAGAGTAGAATTTTAAATATTTTATTTAAGACAATTTAAAAAGATTAATCTCAACAAAAAAAAAATTCTGGATTTGAACTAGGTATAATATTAAAAGAATAAAAATCTACACATTAGTGAAGAGAGAGAATATGTTATTTGAGAAAATAAAATATTTATTAGTGCTGTGTTAATTGTCAAAATTGTTTTGTGATTATCTGGTCCCATTATTTCAGGTTAACAACCCGGAGCATCCAATTTAATGAGCCACTTTTGTAGAATTGTAGTATACAAAACTAACACTGAAATTATTAAATGCATGCTAATTTATGCTAATTTATGCTTATACATTGATAAGAACATTTCGGTTAAAATATATATATAACATATATCATACTATTGAACTTACCAATGCTTCTCCTTTTTTTAAAATAAAAATGAACTTGTGTAACTTATCTCCGTACATATTCGATTATTAGATAAAAGTCGGAGGTCAATTTGCCAAAGGATGGTGCATGCAGTCGTTCACATTGTAGGCGTCTTGATTCGTTAATTACCATTTGCAGCTAACATATTTATAAAATTTAGCATTGTAATTCATTTCTTTTTTAACAGTACATTGTACCAATTCCTGATGGCATTGTTGATCGGCTTAATAAAATAAGAAGTCGATTTGATGAAATAGCAAAGAATCGTGAGGATCTTCAATTAAGGGAGAGTGATGGGGTGAAGCGTCCAAACAACAAAATTTTACGACCCCCAACGGGTCACATGGTAGATGAGGCAAACATTTTTGGCAGAGATGCTGACATTTCAAAGGTCATCGATTTCTTACTAACCGAAAAAAAAAAGTCATTCTCAGTCCTTTCAATTGTTGGCAAAGGTGGGCTCGGAAAAACCACCATTGCCCAACTTGTCTACAAAGATGAGAGGGTTTCCCGGTGCTTTGATTTAAATGGGTGGGTATGTGTCTCCGAAGAATTTGATCTTAGGAGACTCATGAAAGCAACCATTGAATCATTCTCCAAAACCAATTGTGGTTTAAGTGAGTTGAGCCAATTACAAGAAGAGCTTGCAAGAATTGTTAAGGGAAAAACAATACTACTTGTTTTAGATGACGTCTGGAACGAGAATCAGAATCTTTGAGAGTCATTTCGAGTTCCTTTTAAAGCAGCAAGGATGGCCAGAATTCTCGTAACAGCAAGAAATAAAAAGGTAGCAAAGGTCATGCAAACAACAACCTGTTTTAACCCAAGTAACTTATCTGAAAATTCATGCTGGCAGTTATTTGAGCATTATGCATTTAGTGGTACAAGTTACACCATGCCAAAACAATTGGTAGATTTGGGAAAGAAGATTACAAGAAAGTGTGGTGGGTTGCCATTGGCTATAAAGTCAATTGCAAGTCTCCTTAGGCATGAAGCTGATGAAGAGGTTTGGAGGGAGATTCTAGAAAGTGATCTTTGGGAAATAAAAGAATCAAAAGAAGTGATTTTCGCAACACTTCAGATTAGCTATGCTCATCTACCTACTCATCTCAAGCCGTGTTTTTTGTTTTGCTCAATGTTCCCAAAAGATTATGTATTCTGGAAGATGCATTTAATAGAGTTGTGGATCGCTCATGGGTACGTCGAGTCCCGGAGCAATAGAAAAATCATAGAAATTGGAGTTGAATATTATAATGAGTTAAAAGAGAGGTCCTTTCTTGATGATGTAACTACAAAATTTTACCCAATATATTCAAAATATTGTAAGTTGCATGATATAATCCATGATCTTGCTCGACTTAATTCTGAGAATGAACACTACTCGGTGGAGATCAATCTGCCATTTGATAGTCCAGAGGGAACTGTTCCGCAAGAAGTACACCATTTATATGTAAGAGGTTCCATGGGATATGTAAACCAAATTCCCCAACAAAATATGAAGGGTTTAAGAACTATTTTTATGGATATCCAAGAATACAAGGGGGAATTTGAGTACGGATACTGTACAAACTGTACAAAGGCAATTGACCTAAACAAGGAGTTGACGGAAGATTGTCAGGATTGTTTGGGAGACATAACCTTGTGTAACCTCACTAAATTTGAAGTTCTCAGGGTATTGACACTGCAATGGAATAATTTGACAAAGATTCCCCACTACATTTCCGAGTTGAAACATCTTACCTATCTAAGTATTATTTCTACACGTCTTAAAATGTTACCATTATCCATTGGCCTCCTTTACAACCTACTGGCTTTAGAAGTTGAGTGTAAATCCCTTGAATATTTACCTGAAAATATTGGTGATCTTGCTAATTTACAGTTTCTACAAATTTATTCCGATCGAAACCTTAAAAAGATACCAAAATCACTCTGTTCACTTACTAACTTACTGAAATTGTCTATTGATGGTTATTTTTTGGATTTTGTCCCCCATGGTCTTGTTAATTTTCCGTCATTAACAAAAATTTCAGTAAATTGGAATGTTAGAACTATAGGTTGGTTAAAGGATATGAAGGACCTTGAAGGAAAAATCTCTATTGGAAGCTTAAAGAACATCAGTAATTTAGAAGATGCCAAGCGTGCTAACCTGAGAAATAAGTGCAAACTTAAGATTTTAGAGTTATGCTGGGATGATCTATTTGATTATTTTGGCGACACGTACTCAGAGCTGGTATTAGATCTCATACCAGAAACTTGTGAGGGCGGGATAGTTGGGGCAGATGATGTACATTTTTCCTTATTAGAATGCCTCCAGCCACATCCTAATCTCAAGGCACTTCGAGTAAATGGTTATCCTTTTGCCATGGTACCAGGATGGATGAGGGATCCATTTTTATTGCGGTCAATTGAAGAACTCACGTTTGAAAGTTGTGGCCATATTCAATCCCTTCCATTCGGCAATCTTCACACTCTCAAGTACCTCGACATTATCAAATGTTCTAGTATCGGAACTATACAGCTGGAGCAGCTGCCCTCCCAACTTGAAACTTTGAATATTTATGAGTGCGACCATCTGGAGTTCATTACCGGACTAGGGCATCTGGATATGTTGAAAAAACTGGAAATTGATTACTGTGAAACCCTGAAAGCACTAACAATGGATGGACTGCAGTTGGTGGAATCTACTGAGCTATTTGGTGATTTATCTCCTGAAATGCCACAAATCAGCCGACACAACATTTCATCACTTACAAGTATAGAAATCGAATACTGTAAATTGCTTCGTGTTCTACCATATGGGTTGATTACATCTGGGCCTTCTTATGTGCTTGTTCATGGTTGCGGCTGTCCTGACATTAAAATTGGACGTCAGCAATAAATTAAATCAGGTTCGTAATTTTATCATTATTTGAATATATAGATTTTAGATCACCTACCTTTTTTAATTTTCTGTAATCGTAAGTCGATTGGTAGGAGTTTTCGACTGATTAAATTGCTCCTGGTTTGACAAATGAACATTAAATTTTAAATTGCTCTTGTCCAATTAATTTGCAGCTTTTATTTATGATGTCTTTCTTTCACCCACTAGACTCCAATTATATTCCATATATTTGATTCCTTTTTGAATTCTCACTAATTATTATTTTAAATTATGCTCTTTTGTAGGGTCTTTTCTTCAAAAGCACCAACAAGGCCCGGTCAGCAGTAAGATGGATTTTTTTTTTTTTTTTTGTCGGAATTTGGGGCTTAAATTGGTGTTTCAGAATAACAAAGCAAGCAACATTTGCCGCTCTAATAACCAAATTGAATGGGACTATAATGAACATTTTATTTTTATTTTTTTGTGGGCCTTTTGTAATGTGCTTTGGATGTTATGTTTCTGTGATAGATCTCTGGTGTTAATTGTCTTTATGGCATACTCAGCTAATAAATTGCAAAGTTTAGTTAATTTATAATCTATCGACTGTACACTACAGCAAAAACACTCATCTGCGACCGGCCAAATCGGTCGCAGATAAGTATGTCGCCGGTCGCAGAAGACAGAAATCGGTCTCAGATGTAACGGTCGCAGTTGGCTGCGTCGCTGATACCTTCCTGCTGACGTCACCGGTCGCAGATGATTGTGGCGCCGGTCGCAGATGAGTCATCTGCGACCAATCAGATCGGTCTCTGATGGTATATGTTGCCGTGACAGAAAGACCATCAGAGACCGAATAAACGGTCGCTGATGAGACCATAGTCGGTCGCAGAAGATTTTTTTTTTTTTTTTTGCTGTTTTTTTTTCCTCATTCTGTTCATTTATATTTCTTCCGTCCCAATTAGTACAAAACATATCAAATAATTCACAAGCAATTTAATTGGTACGTACCAAACAATTCACAAAACGACATAAACATGAAATATCTAAAGTATACATAAGCATGAAATAACAAATATCTAAAATATCACATAAAAATAAAATATCTAAAGTACGATATAGTAACAAACATTATATGTCTAAAACTCATCTCTCATATCATCCCTCATCTCCCATATTAATATTTCAATTGAGAGAAGGCAAGAATAATAGACATTAAGGTTAGAGATGAAATCATTACAGAGCTTGCAGCTACAATACCCCACAAGATACTCGACTATTGTACTATATTAAAAAACTAAACATATGTATTTCTCACATTTAGAATTCAGATCATGATTTCTAAAATAAATGAACACTTAATTCACCTTACAGGAACAAGTTCTTGAATAGTCCATTGTAGGAAGATGTATCTGACATGAAAAGAATAAAAATAATCTTAGTTATGAAGTGATAATAGTATGATTTTCAGAAGGCCCAGTAAATATTATACTATGTACAATCAATAAGAATAAGAGGTAATTCTTCACAAGTATTTACATTTTTACCAAATATTGGACATTTTGCATGTAACACCTTCAACCTTACCTTTTCTTTACAATAAGTCCTTGGTAGTTTAAGTAGGTGTACCAGTAACCATAAGTAAACTGGTACCGATAGGTACCAATGCTTAGATTTCATCTACTACCCTAAAATCACATGTCAACCCCTGAATAATCTACTACTACCCTAAAATCACATGTCAAATTCCATTCTCTTTAAGAACTTGTATTAAGATATATACCAACATATGATATTTACACTGTTATAGTAACTACGTGGTATAAATTATTGAGAGAAATAATAGCTTACAGATACAAGATAAAACTTGAATGATTCGTACGTTTTTCTGTATCATCTCCCGGACTTCATCCAACACGAGCCATGCTTTGTGTCCCCCGATCACCTCCGCCTTCCACTCTCCATCTTTCCACATCTAGAGATATATTTCAATAATTTCAAAAAACAAATAAAAGTACATTACACAAATGGTCAAGATGTATTATCTAGTGCTTATTTTGGTCATGAAACTTTCAACATAACCAATTTGATCTCTACCTTCCATCTTCATATAAAAGGTGGACGGAAACCTTATTCATTAGCAAAGGAATGGACTATAAAATCATATAACATTGTGTAATATGTTTTCCTTCCATATTTTTTACCCAAAAATGATTAAAAATGTCAATTGTACAGATTGAAACTTGAAATCATTTGATCTAAAAATTTAATCTATTTGTTTTTAAAATATCAGGATTGATTAGAGATAAACTAAAAAAAAAAAAAATGGTACCTGAATAGTAGGCATTTTCTGAAGCACACAGCCATCGACCCCATACAAAATTTGAAAAGGAAATATGTCAATTTAAACATAATTAAAAAGTTAACAAAATAACTTGCAAATTAAAGCAACTCACCGAAATATTCCCACGCTTTACCAAGGTTTAATCTCAAAATTCAAGCTCAGGAATTCAATCAATCTCACAAACCCCCTACATCCCATCAATTTAAGTTCAGCCAGCACAAACAAAAAAACGAGGTAACATAATAAAATAAGTTATTTGGTCCAAATCTGATTATAAGATTAAAAGGTTGAAGAGAGGTCTCAAGCAAATTTAATTCATTTACACACTTAGACAAGGTTGAAGAGAGCCTCATGTCGTGACCTATAAAACTCTTTTAGATGGGCTGTGCAAGAATAGTGAAATCGAGAAGGCAATGAATCTGGTACCAGCATAGGTACCAGTACAGCCCAAAATCCTTACCCGAGATAGGCGAGGCAGAGAGAATCGGACAAGGACAAGGAGGAATCGGCGAGGGTCGGGTGAGGCCAGTTGGCAGGGGTGGTCGGCGAGGCCAGTAGGCGGGGGTCGGGCGGCAAGGGGTCGGCGGTAGCGGAGCGGGGTCGGCCTGGGGTCAGGCAAGTGGGGAGTGGCCTGATCAGCGGGGTCGGCCCTAGGGTCAGGGTCAGCGGAGCGAGGGCGGAGGAGTCGGGGGAACAGAGAAAGGAGGCGGGGAGCGGCGAGTCGGGGGCGCCCAGCGTTTTTGTTTTTTTGGCTAAACCTAAAACGCGGGGAAACAGCGAAAGGAGGTGTAATCGCGCGGGGTTTTCTGAGGGCACCCTTCTGCGTCCGGGATGTATCGGTCTCTGAAGACTATGGCGCCGGTCTCTGAAGAGTTTCGTCTCCGATCTCTTTATTTTATTTTTGTTTTTTATTTTTTGGGGAGTCTTCAGCGACCGGCGACAGAACCGGTCTCTGATGCCGGTCGCTGAAAACAGGTTTTGCTGTAGTGGTAATGGCATGCAATCTTCCATGCAATTATTGATTTTATTTCAAGTTTACACTGGCATGACGTGGCGTAACAAGATAAATGATTTGACATATCAAACATTCCATGCGCTTGTTTCTTGCATCTATCTATTCTAAATCAATATTAATAAAACATACATTCATACATATGGCCCAGTTTCTTTATCTATTGATAAAAATAAATAAATATGCAGCAAAATATGATTTTTTTTACTAGAATTAAGTCTAATTATACATCGAAGTTAACGAGATCTATGATGTTTTACAAATTATTATTATTATTGTTTTTATTATTGTTATTATTATTATTGTTGTTGTTATTATTATTGAATTATATTATTGCATTATTCCAACAAGAAATTTATCAAACAATATGTTCATTCTTTTAAATATTTTCGCTCTTTTAAAAATTACATTATTTTAACTATTATCCGAACAATACAATTCACTCGAATAATAGCATTATTTTAACACTATTCTTTAATTTACCAAACGATACTAGGAGGCCAGATAGAAAACCCAATCATAACTCAAAAAGTCAATTGTTTCTTCAAAATTGTGAACAGGTAGTTTCTTAGGAACAACAAGCCGCAAGGTACCATTAGTCTGTTGCAAAAAACATTTAGTACATGACCTAAGGCAATCACATTTAACATATATTTATCCCACTTATATTCATGAAAAAAAATATATACTGCTAGTTAATCACCATTACCTCCGATTCACATATGATCAATGAAGTCATTTTTTCAGTGTGTGTGTGGGTGTACCAATTCGACTTTTGAGAGAAAAACCGGGTTGAACAGTGGTGAATCGGCCGAGTCAAGCCAGTTTTGACCGATTTCAGACTGATTCTCGCGATTTGGGGGCGATTCTGTCTTTTCTCTGCGTCAATTTTGGGTTTATCGGGAAGAAGAGCAATGGATTTGGGAAGAAAGAATGAAGGCGCTGTTGAGATGAAAAGCAAATAGAATATCTTAAATAGACTTGGTGTACCAAAGTCCAATAAATATAGAAATTGAATATACAATGGTCCATTGTGAACCAGAGCAACGAATAAGACTTGATGGGAGATAGGGGCCACTTGTCCATATTTATGAGTTATGACTGCCTCTATCTTTTCATCAACATTGGACCCATCCATTTCCACAGTTCTTTGTATTTTTTATTTTATTTAATTGTATTTTCATTAATTTTACCTCCTTTTTGTTTTCTGTGCTTGCATTATTTTTCTATATATATTTTTTAGAAATCAAAAGTATTTTATTTATAATTTTTTAATATTTTTTATCACAAAACATGTTAATTTCTACCAAATAAATTCCGAGTTTCCAATTTGATTCAACCGATTCCAACCGATTCCGATTCCACTGTTAAGGAACCGATTCTGATTTCCATTTCGATTTTTCGGACTTTGGTCCAATTCCTGCATATTAAGATTAGATAATGTAAGATTTGCCAGTTTGTAATGTGTGAAGGTAATGAAACATTTAAATTATTTTTTATTTTTACCTCGAGGGATCGGCGGAGCGGCCGTGGGGACCCTTGGTGATACACAACTGCATCTAGGCGATGTGGCTGTTGCATCCTATCGAATAGCATTGGTAAGTCAAAATTTTAGAAATTTACTCTATCATCTTATTTCTAATTACTTTACTTTTAGTATTTAAGTAATTCAAAAGATCAAACAACAATTCTCAAATTCTAGATTTTGTCTAGCCTTTCAAAAAATTAAGATCTAATCGCTCAAGATCTAAATAGTAATTCCATGCGGATCGGCACGTAATTATACTATTCGATAAGATTATGCTCTTGTAATCTGACTCGTAAAGAAAATTGGGTTACAAATTTTATTAGCTAACATGATTTTCCTCTCAACACATCACGCATATATAATCTTGCCAGATCTTTTTTTTTTGTCAATTTTAATATTTTAAAGAGTATCACTAAGAGAATCTCGATCACAACAATTAAAATGAATTTCTAAATAACTGTCAACTATTGTATAAAAATTAAAGCCTCTAACATTTATAAACTTTCACATCTCTTAAATTATATTTTTAGTTTCTAAATATACCACATAAACAAGAAATAATTTAAGCAAATTGTTTGGCCAACATGGCGATTAGATACAGTTTTTTAATATGAAATTTTTCCGAATAGTTTCTAAATAAGAAATTGGATTTTATCTCTGAAATTGGAATATAAATCACCACATCAGATTAAAAAATTTAAAAATTTGTGAAATGGAGATGCTAGTATTCTAGATTTGAAAAATTTACATCACTACATATTTATATGTACCTGTTAATTCCTTTTTTATCAAACTAAATTCATGCACCTAGTTGCAAAATACTGAAGCATGCTACGCAAGATCAATTATAAGTCACATTGTTAAGAGGTATGTCGCGACGTACAATAAAAATCATGTAGAAATGGAAAGAGGATATTGAAGCTCCAGGAGTATATTAAAAATATAGTTTACCGGAAGGTCTTGAGCGAGGAATAAAATATGAACCATATTAATTTAATATTTTTAATTTTATTATATGTCATTTTTTATGAGAATTATGTTTCTCTTATAATATGTTTTCATTGCAACGCATGGGCATATGTGTTTCGAAGGTCTAAAATTTATTGGGATTCGATGAAATTTATTTATGTGTTTTAATGGTTAATTAAGTGTAACACAACAACCATGAATAGATGGAGAATATTTGAATATTTATTGCTCATTAATATATATATGAGGAGGGATCCCTCCTCTATATATATATATATATATGAGAAGGAATCAGATTACACCGTTTTTTTTGTGACATCAAATGACATCGTCAATTTTCAAAGTCTAAACAGTCAATCCAAACCATTCAATATGATGGATATATTAAAATGTGCTGGAAAATCAAATTTTACATTTTTTTGAATTTTTTTACTATTTATAAAGTACTTTACAAAATCTAGACGATGCTGTCGTTGTATCCCATTGTGAGCATACAGCTGGCCAAGGTCAAATCAGTCATGAAGGACATAAAAAATGAACTAGAAAAGCACTGATCATGACTGTGTCCCTGTCTGTTGTGATCTTGACTGGCTTCATAGGTAAAATCCTCACAGGAATTTAGTCGAGCAAGTGATGTGCACATGATTAGTGGTTTGTGCCAACAATCTGGCAAACCAGGTGGATTTTGATATGGCTTTGTCACTGGGAAGCCTTTTGAGACGTGAAGCGGCACTCAATGAAGGCCTATTACAAAGACTTCATTGAGCCCAGTAATTAATAATCTGAGACAAACAGGTGGGCTAGGCCTTATGGGCCGTTGTAGCCCAGTAATAATTAATTTATTGACACACGTTAATTACATGCTACATGCCAATTTAAATAAAGTTAATACGCATCGCACTATCATAAAGTATAATGAAAACATAATTGACGCTCTAAAGAAGGTTGCCAAATTCAATGATTGTCCTATTAACACGTTTTTTAATACCATCTAGGTTGACAGATGGAAAGCCACGGAATCTATAGAGGAAAATAAAGTAAAAGCTTCAAACTTTAAAGTATGGTAATGAAATGGCCAAATTTTTTATTAATATCCACCATAAAATAAAAAAATTACAAAAATATCCATTATTGTCTGAAAATTTTATAAATACCCAAACTGTCAGGACACCTGACGGTTGAATGTTTTTTACACTCCCAGGGAGTTCTAGCGGTCCATTTTGTTTTTGGAAAATTGAGTAATTAAAGAGTAATTGAGGAGTACAATTTTTCATCAATTATTATTTTAAAATGATAGAACAAAACAAAAATATTGTATTAGTTCAATTAAAAAAAAATGAGGAGCATCCTTCTTTCAAACGGGTGTATATGAATGCTCCAACAATTGTACACAGTTTTGCTATATGATCCGTGTATGATAAAAGAAATACAAACTTTTTCACATCATAGATCCATGCCTTCTTGTTATATATGCATCTCTATATATCTTTTTGTACGTTATTTCTCTCATTTATAAAGCATATGCAGGTTGTACATGTACTCATATGAGACATCTCTCGTAAAGGATAGGGCAAGGAATAAAGCAAGAGAGACAATATTTTTACCGAGAAGCATGAAAAATGATGTAGAAACTCCAAATAGGAATATCTCAGAGCTCGAGTGTCCGATTTCAGCATATTACTACTTTTCAGAAATCTTGCAAGATGAAGGTATCGATTGTGACTGCATATATAGCAGTTATCGGAATTTTAGAATTGCAAAAAAGAAAAGGGAAGACCCTCAAAAGCTTGAGTTAAAATTTCCGATTAAGTTCTTTTAGATCTAATTTTTTATTTCTTGTTCTTTACCATACTTTTTCTCAGGCATTGTTCGTGTAAATGTAATAAGTCTCAGATCTAAGGTTCTTTGTTGTGTTTTCATATTTTTAGTTAGAATTTTTTTATTTTGAAATTTAATTTATCGTTTTTTATGCAATAATAAAAAGGATCATTTTGATAATTTTGTTTATTTTTTTCATTTTGAAATTTAGTCTAGTGTTTTAAATTTTAAATTTTAAATTTTGTTTAGCATTTTTAATATTCAGATCTAGAGTATGCTATAAAAAAAGATCATTTTGAGTATTTAGTTAACTAGATTATTTAATTTAGTGTTTTATCAAAAATTGAGTTTAGTGTTTTTATTTTGAGAATTTTCCAAAAAAAAAAAAAATGGACCGTCCAGAGTCTTGGTAGTAAAGAAAAAATCCATCACAATGTAAAAATTTTTAAAATTTTCATAACACAGAGTCCAGAGTCCGCCCAAAGTATTTTTAAAACTTTCATAAAACCATGGATATTTTTGTAATTTTTTTTTGGTGGATATTAAAAAAATTTGGAACGATGAAGTTATAAGAATTTTAAATATGTAAGATAATGTATATATTATTTTTTTGCCTCTTAAATGTCGGTGCAACCTCCTTTCCATCTCCCTTTCTTCTTCTTCTTTAAGGGACAAACTCTGGTGGAGTCTACCATGTGGTTCTGATTTTTGGTGTGACAACTAAAGAAACTGAACCACTAGTTCGATTACCGAACCGAACCAATGGTTCGGTTCCTTCTTGTATCAAAATTTCATCGCAATTCATCTATTATCTTATGAAAAAATTGTACAGTTTCTAAACATAAAAAATGCATAATACAGAAGCTATATCAAGAATATCCTTAACAGGGAGAGGTGGTTTCCCGAATTTGTTTTGTTGCCATCTAATAAAAAAAAAAAAATTTAACAGGGTTCTGAAATTGAGGAGTGTTCCTGATAAAAATAGATTTTTTTTTTCAAACTCATGTTAAATCTATTTTTTATAATTAAAAAAAGTTCAGGGTGGTTTTTTTAGAAACTGCAAAGACATATTGACCCCACTCCACCGAAAGTAATCCACTTTGGTTAAAAAAGAAGAAAAGAAGCATAGACTACTTCCAAGCATAGTGACAAGGTTCGCGTATAATACCCGAATTATACCCTAATAATTCGTTTTTTTGTGATGCCGAACCGAACGCCGAATATTTAGTTGACCGAACTTTGACCGAATTATACCCGAATAATTCGCGAATTTTATGAACTTTTCCCGAATTTTACGAATTATTCGCGAATATTTCCCGAATTTTTCACAGAAATTTTTGTTTTTTGTTTTTTGTTTTTTTTGCTTTCTTGTAGGACTGAGATCTCTGATACGGATTATTCCGAATCATTCCCAAATTATACCCGAATTATTCCCGAATCACGAATTTTTGACCTCGCCGAACCTTTCCCGAACAATTAAATTGTCACTATGCTTCCAAGAGCTCACCTTACCCCCTCAGATCGTTCAGTACTCTGCTGCTCTTTACTCATGGCAAGGAATTCATATCACCAAAAGCAACTCCACTCCACCGAAAGCATCGACAACTGTGCTATCAAGAGCTTATCTTCTCATTAGGAAATTTTTTTTTGTAGAAATTAATAAAAAAGAAGAGAGAGAAACAGAAAGAGTACATTAGATTTTTCATTAGTAGAAAAATTGTTAGGATATTTACCAATTCTAAAAATAAAAAAGTTCAGATCGGTAGGATTTCTAGATGAAGGGAATTCTTCTATTAGATCTCTAGTAAAATATAAAATGTTTTTTAAAAAGTAGATGAAATATTTCTATTATATCTAAATTTGAAGATATCTATTTTCATAAAATCTTTTTATATTTTAATAGAGAAAATTAAAAGGAAAAAAAATAAAAACTGATTTGGATTAATTCTACCGATTCAAACTTTTTTATTTTTAAAATCGATAAAATCCTACCGATTTTTCTATCAATCAAAAACCTGATGTACTCTTTCTATTTTTCTCTCTTACTTTTTATTAATTTCTACAGAAAAAAACAATTATCTCCTCATTATACTCTTTCTCTCTTTTCTCTTTTCTCATTTTTACAACTACAGGGCTTTAATAATTAGTGACACCACTCCACCTAAAGTATCCATCCACTCTCGTTAAAAATAAAACACAAACAAAAAGAAAACAGGAAACAAATATTGACTACTGTGGAAGTCTTCTCAACCCCATTTCCAAGAGCTTACCTTACCTCCTCAGATTTGCTGCTCTTTACTCATTTCTCATTTCTCATTTCTCATTTTTTACAGAAATCTACAGAGCAAAATGGCAGGGAATTTGATAACCTCTCTGCTCTCTCTAGCCACCAATTTGCTCCCCTCAATTAGAACCTCTGTTCAGGCTCCTTCTTCCTCTTCATCAAATAACTCAGAAAGGGAGCGTGCTCGTGCCGTTGAGGAGGATCTGGAGAGGCTGATGCAAACTCTGAAGTGGATCAAGGCAACAATGTATGATGCTGAGGAGAGGGAGATCATAGACCGCTCCGTCAAGTTCTGGCTTAAGGAGCTCAAAAAGGTTGCTTATGATGCTGAGGATGTGCTCAGTGAGTACCGATATGAGGTCACACGCGTTCAAGTAGAGGCAAGAAAGGCTTATGAGGCTTCCGGTTCTTACAAGAGAAAGCAGATGGAGGTTAGTGCCTTGTGCATATAAAAATATTTTTAAAAAAAAAGAAACCTTCGCAGAGGCTGCAAAGTCGTGAAAGGAATTGAAATCATAGAAGGAAAAATCGGAATCGGAATCGGGATCGGAAAAATAGATTGGGATCGGCCGAATCGGATCGGAAAATCAGATTTTTTTTACCAGAAGCTTGTTTTATACTAAAAAAATAGAAAAAAATTGATAAAAAAATTTAGAAAAATTATTACAATCAAATAATCCACTCATACAATATAATACAAGCATTACAACTAAAAACACACTCTTTCACTCACAAAAACTATTTCTAGTCTGATTTTATTTGTATTATATTAAGAGAATATACAATCCGTGACTTTTATTTGTATTATATCAGGAGAATATACTATTTCTAGTCAATCCGTGACTTTTATTTGATATAAGTGATATAATTAATATATATATAAATGAGATGTAATATAAATCAAAAAAGATTGAATGGTGTGGAGCTAACTTGCTTAGCCTCTAAGCTAGAGGGCAAGAGATCAAATCCCCACGGCTGCAAAAAAAATTTTTAGCTACTTTATATTCGCGTTTCGGCCGATATTTGACTGGAATTTTCCGGAACGGCCCAAAATCTGACCGAAATCTGGCTGAAATGGCTGAAATTGGCCGAAATCAGCACTAATTTTGCCTTCTATGATTGAAATATGACTTTTGAATAACCAACGGCCCTAGAACGTTTTCCTAACCAATTATGTTACCTCTCCTTGTGCATATAGAAATCAGAAGGATCTTCGCAGTGCTAGTGTTTTTTCTTTTTTTTTCGTTGTAAGGTAAAATCTTGAATTTCAAATTATAATAAAAAGGAGCAATGAAAAAAATTAACTTTAATCAATATATTTATATATAATTTAATTATTATAATTCAGTGTATAATTAAATTATTAAATTGTTTTAAGTGAGCTCTAGCTAGCTTATGGAGAGTAGAATTTTAAATATTTTATTTAAGACAATTTAAAAAGATCTAATCTCAACCAAGAATTTGTTCCTGAATTTAAATTGGATATTATATTATAAGAATAAAATCTACGCATTAATGAAAAGAGATAATATGTTATTTGAGAAATAACTAGGCAAGAGTATAATCAATCAACAAAAAAAAAAATTGATTAGTGTTGTGTTAATAGTAAAAAATGTTTCGTGATTACCAGCTCCCATTATTTCACGATACCAATCCGGACCATCCAATCTAATTAGGCAATTATTTATAGAATTGCAGTACCTAACAAAAATAACACTGAAACCATTATATGCATGTTAATTTATGCTTTTGCACATAGAAGGCAAAATCGACCGTTCCAGAGCGGGATCGGATAGTGCTGATCCGATTTCAAGCCGATTTACGCGGATAGTGTAGATTTCGGCCAATTTCAGCCGTTCTCGGCCGTTCCAGCCCGTTCCAGTCAAATTTTGGCCGAAATGCGAATTAATAAACAAACAAAAAAAAATTTTGAACTAGCATGGATCGAACCCTGTCCCTTTGGCTGGGGAGCAAAGTTATTTACCACCACACCATCCAACCTTTGTTGTTATATAACACAACTCATTTATATATATATATATATATAGAATTTTGCTATTGTACTTCATGAAGTAAAACCAATATTTTACTTCACGCTCATACTCCCATTTTCAAAATCCAAAACGTCGATCCGACCGTTCAAGTTGTTCTCCATATTGAAATGTGCTTGGAGACCAAATTTTACATTTTTTGGAATTTTTTTACTATTTATTAAGCCACTTTGAAAATCGCTGATCCATTGGTCCAGAATTTTTTACTGTTTTTTACTGTTCACAATGGATCAGCGATTTTCAAAGTGGCTTAATAAATAGTAAAAAAATTCCAACAAATGTAAAATTTGGTCTCCAAGCACATTTCAATATGGAGAACAACTTGAACGGTTTGGATCGATGATTTGGATTTTGGAAATAGGAGTATGAGCGTCGTTTTACTTCGCGAAGTACAATAGCCCTACTCTATATATATATATATCAATTATAATTCACTAATTTGTATCTAAACTTTTTTATCAATTTTTTCTTATTTTTTTAGTATAAAACAAGCTTATGGCAAAAAAGTCCGGTTTTCCGATCTAATTCGGCAATTCCGACCAATTTTTCCGATCCGAATCGGGATCGGACGGGGCCGATTCCAATTCCGATTCTGATTTTTCCTTCTATGCTTTTACATTGATAAAAACATTTCGTTTAAAATATATAAATAACATATATGATACAATTGAACAAAGCAATTCTTATTTTTAAATAAAAAGGAACTTCTGTAACTTATTTCCATACAAATTCGATTATTGGTTAAAAGTCGGAGGTCAATTTGCCACAGGATGGAGCAGTAATTATCATTTGCAGCTAACATATTTATGAAATTTAGCATTGTAATTCATTCTTTTTTAACAGTACATTGTACCAATTCCTGATGGCATTGTTGATCGGCTTAACAAAATAAGAAGTCGATTTGATGAAATAGCAAAGGATCGTGAGGCTCTTCAATTAAGGGAGAGTGATGGGGTGAGGCGTCCAAATAACAAAATTTTACGACCCCCAACGGGTCACATGGTGGATGAGGCAAACATTTTTGGCAGAGATGCCGACATTTCAAAGGTCATCGATTTATTACTAACTGAAAAAGAAAAGTCATTCTTAGTCATTTCAATTGTTGGCAAAGGTGGGCTCGGAAAAACCACCATTGCCCAACTTGTCTACAAAGATGAGAGGGTTTCCCGGTGCTTTGATTTAAATGGGTGGGTATGTGTCTCCGAAGAATTTGATCCTAGGAGACTCATGAAAGCAACCATTGAATCATTCTCCAAAACCAACTGTGGTTTAAGTGAGTTGAGCCAATTACAAGAAGAGCTTGCAAAAATTGTTAAGGGAAAAACAATACTACTTGTTTTAGATGACGTGTGGAACGAGAATCATAATCTTTGGGAGTCATTTCGAGTTCCTATTAAAGAATCAAGGATGGTCAGAATTCTCATGACAACAAGAAATAAAAAGGTAGCAAAGGTCATGCAAACAACAACCTGTTTTAACCCAAATAACTTATCTGAATATTCATGCTGGCAGTTATTTGAGCATTATGCATTTAGTGGTACAAGTTACACCATGCCAAAACACTTGGTAGATATGGGAAGGGAGATTATGGGAAAGTGTGGTGGGTTGCCATTGGCTGTAAAGTCAATTGCATGTCTCCTTAGGCATGAAGCTGATGAAGAGGTTTGGAGGGAGATTCTAGAAAGTGATCTTTGGGAAATGAAAGAATCAAAAGAAGTGATTTTCCCATCACTTCAGATTAGCTATGCTCATCTACCTGCCCATCTTAAGCCGTGTTTTTTGTTTTGCTCAATGTACCCAAAAGATCACATGTTACTAAAAACGAATTTGATAGAATTGTGGATCGCTCATGGGTATGTCGAGTCCCGGAGCAAAAGAAAAATCATGGAAATTGGAGTTGAATATTATAATGAGTTAAAAGAGAGGTCCTTTCTTGATGATGCAACTGCAAAAATCTCCCCACGTTATTCAGAATGTTGTAAGTTGCATGATATAATCCATGATCTTGCTCGACATAATTCTGAGAATGAACACTACTCGGTGGAGATCTATCCGCCATTTGATAGTCCAGAGGGAACTATTCCGCAAGAAGCATACCATTTATATGTAAGAGGTTCCATGGGATATGTAAATCAAATTCCCCAACAAAATATGAAGGGTTTAAGAACTATTTTTATGGATATCCAAGAATACAATGGGGATTTTGAGTATGGATACTGTACAAACTGTACAAAGGCAATTGACCTAAACATGGAGTTGACGGAAGATTGTCAAGATTGTTTGGGAGATGTAACCTTGTGTAACCTCACTAAATTTGAAGTGCTCAGGGTATTGAAACTGCAATGGGATAATTTGACAAAGATTCCCCACTACATTTCCGAGTTGAAACATCTTACCTATCTAAGTATTATTTCTAGACGCCTTGAAATGTTACCATTATCCATTGGCCTCCTTTACAACCTACTGGCTTTAGAAGTTTGGTGTGAATGCCTTGAATATTTACCTGAAAATATCGGTGATCTTGCTAACTTACAGTTTCTACGTATTTATTCTTGTCGCCACCTTAAAAAGATACCAAAATCATTCAGTTCACTTACTAACTTACTGGAATTATCTATTGATGGTCCACTTTTGGATTATGTCCCTCATGGTCTCGTTAATTTTCCGTCAATAACAAAAATTTCAGTAAATTGGAATGTTAGAACTATAGGTTGGTTAAAGGATATGAAGGACCTTGAAGAAAACATCTCTATTGTAAGCTTAATGAACATCAGTAATTTAGAAGATGCCAAGCGTGCTAACCTGAGAAATAAGTGCAAACTTAAGATTTTAGAATTATGCTGGGATGATCTATTTGATAATTTTAGCCACATGTACTCAGATCTGGTATTAAATCTCATACCAGAAGCTTGTGAGGGCGGGATAGTTGGGGCAGATGATGTACATTTTTCCTTATTAGAATGCCTCCAGCCACATCCTAACCTCAAGAAACTTCGAGTATATGGTTATCCTTCTGCCATAGTACCAGGATGGATGAGGGATCCATTTTTATTGCGGTCAATTGAAGCACTCACGTTTGTAAGTTGTGGCTATATTCAATCCCTTCCATTCGGCAATCTTCACACTCTCAGGTGCCTCGACATTATGGAATGTTCTAGTATCGGAACTATACAGCTGGAGCAGCTACCCACGCAGCTTGAATTTTTGAAAATTTCAGGGTGTAACCACCTGGAGTTGATTACCGGACTAGGGCATCTGGATATGTTGAAAACACTGAAAATTTATTGGTGTATAACCCTGAAATCACTAACGATGGATGGACTGCAATTGGTGGAATCTACTGAGCTATTTGGTGATTTATCTCATGAAATGCCACAAATCGGCCGACACAACATTTCATCACTTACAAGAATAGAAATCGAATACTGTAAATTGCTTTGTGTTCTACCATATGGGTTGATTCCATCTAGGCCTTGTTATGTGCATGTTCGTGGTTGTGGCTGTCCTGACATTAAAATTGGACGTCGGTATTAAATTAAATCAGGTTCGTAATTTTATCATTATTTGAATATATAGATTTTAGATCACCTACCTTTTTTTGTTTTCTGTAATCGTAAGTCTTGGTAGGAGTTGTCGACTGATTAAATTGCTCCTGGTTTGACAAATGAACATTAAATTTTAAATTGCTCCTGTCCAATTAATTTGCAGCTTTTTTTTATGATGTCTTTCTTTCACCCACAAGACTCCAATTATATTCCATATATTTGATTCCTTTTTGAATTCTAACTAATTATTATTTAAAATTCTGCTCTTTTGTAGGGTCATTTCTTCAAAAGCACGAACAAGGCCCGGTCAGCAGTAAGATGGATTTTTTTTTTTTTGTTGGAATTTGGGGATTAAGTTGGTGTTTCAGAATAACAAAGTAAGCAACATTTGCCGCTGTAATAACCAAACGAAGCTCAGATGTGGGGGCCATAATTAACATTTTTATTTTATTTTTTTTGTGGGCCTTTGTAATGTGCTATGGATGTTATGTTTCCATCATAGATCTCTGGTGTTAATTGTCTTTATAGCATACTCAGCTAATAAATTGCAAAGTTTAGTTAATTTATAATCTATCGACTGTAATGGCATGCAATCTTCCATGCAATTTTTTATTTTCTTTCAAGTTTACACTGGCAGGACGTGGCGTAACATGATAAATGATTTGACACATCAAACGTTCCATGCGCTTGTTTCTTGCATCTATCTATTCTAAATCTATATTAATAAAACATACATTCATACATATTGCCCAGTTTCTTTATCTATTGAATTTTTATATATGCAGCAAAATATGAAATTTTTTACTAGATTTAAGTCTAATTATATATCGAAGTTAATCTTATATATCAAGTTAATGACATCTATGATGTTTTACAAATTATTATTATTATAGTTTTTATTATTGTTATTATTATTGTTATTATTATTATTACTATTCTTATTATTGAATTATATTATTGCACTATTCCAACTAGAAATTTATCAAACAATATCTTCATTCTTTTAAATATTTTTGCTCTTTTAAAAATTACATTATTTTAACTATTATCCGAATAATACAATTCACTCGAATAATAGCATTATTTTAACACTATTCTTTAATTTACCAAACGATACTAGGAGGCCAGATAGAAAACCCAATCATAACTCAAAAAGTCAATTGTTTCTTTAAAATTGTGAACAGGTAGTTTCTTAAGAACAACAAGCCGGAAGGTACCATTAGTGTGTTGCAAAAAACATTTAACACATGACTTAAGGCAATCACATAAATCCATTGAAGGGAAATTGGAGTATTACAAAAATTAAAAAAAAATATCTTCTTAAATAAATACCACAAACCTAGGACTAAAGTTGAAACAAGTACTTCCATGAAGATACTAACCCATAAAACCAGACAAAACACCCACTAATTTCAAAATTAAATTGTACTCTCTAAAATCAACCACATAATTTGAGAAGTTGTTATCATAATTGTCAAGATATATATAAGTCATTGTCAAGAAATTATCACTTCTTTAAATATATAACCTTCATAAACGTTGGACAATATTTAGAGCATTCATTTGAATTTCAGAACTGAAATGATTCTATTAATTAATTTCTCATGTCCAATGTGGCCATGGGAGCTAGTTTTTTTCTCTAATACAGAGTAAAACAATAATTGTTTTATTTATTTAATAACATACCAAAAAAAGAAAATATACAAATTAAGAAACAAAATTGATCATGAATGCTGCCCTATATCAGCCTTGTCATTTTGATTTTTAATTCATGTGCACTCATTCCCATCTATGGTCGGCCGGTGGTAAGAAATAGTCTGGCGTGAGGCCCCACAAATTAAAATCAGCTTCTTCAATTACCCATGTGTCATCTACCTTTAATTTGTGGTTTACCGAACCATTACCGTACCGTAGCATCGTACCAGTCGTGTGTCCAGTATGTGCAATATTTATCCCATTTATATTCCTGAAAAAAAAAAATATACTGCTAGTTAATGACCATTACCTCCGATTCACATATGATCAATGAAGTCATTTTTTCAGTGTGTGTGTATACCTGTAATCACTAATAACAGAACAGACTCTGAATGGGTTTCCCAAAAGACAGCGCTATCTCCTCCATCATGAGAGCGGCTGAGTCTGGTAGGGTTCTTTATGCAGAGAAGCTGAGAGTCCTCGAGCTGCAGATGGTGTGGTGTATCACCTCAACCCCGTCCGAGCTGTGATCCAGAAATGCTGCACGACTCGCGTCAAGTTTGCAAATGAAGCATTCCGCCTTGCTTATTGTCTTCTCTCCGATACACACTGCACTAGAGAATACATTGGCCGTAGATCATGTGTCCAATCAGTGTTTATTTTTACTTTTTTTTACCATGATAGTTAATTGCATTTTAAGATTAGATTTTCAAAGATTTGCTGGTTTGTAATGTGTGAACTGTGAAAGTAATGAAACAATTAAATTAGTTTTTATTTTTACCTGGAGTGATAGGCGGAGCGGTCGTGGCCCGTGGGGAACCCTTGGTGATGCACGACCGCTTGATGGTGGTGGTGTGCAAGAGCAGTTGGCTTCACGTATCAAAAGTGATAAGTGTCGAAATCACAGGTGGTACCGTGCAAGAGCTTTAGCAAAACCATAAACAAACTGAATATCTTGTGGCGCAGTCATGAAGGACATAAAAAGTGAACTAGAAAAGCACGGATCATGACTGTCCCTGTCTGTTGTGATATTGACTGGCTTCATAGGTAAAATCCTCACAGGAATTTAATCGAGCAAGTGATGTGCACATGATTAGTGGTTTGTGCCAACAATCTGGCAAACCAGGTGGATTTTGATATGGCTTTGTCACTGGGAAGCCTTTTCAGACGTGAAGCGGCACTCAATGAAGGCCTATTACAAAGACTTCATTGAGCCCAGTAATTAATAATCTGAGAGAAACAGGTGGGCTAGGCCTTATGGGCCGTTGTAGCCCAGTAATAATTAATTTATCGACACACGTTAATTACATGGTACATGCCAATTTAAATAAAGTTAATACGCATCGCACTATCATAAAGTATAATGAAAACATAATTGACGCTCTAAAGAAGGTTGCCAAATTCAATGATTGTCCTATTAACACGTCTTTTAATACCATGTAGGTTGACAGATGGAAAGCCACGGAATCTATAAAGGAGGAAAATAAAGTAAAAGCTTCAAACCTAAGAGGAAATGAAACGGCCGAATTTTTTATTAATATCGACCATAAAATAAAAAAATTACAAAAATATCCATGATTTTCTGAAAATTTAAATACCCAAACTGTGGTTGAATGTTTTTTAGACTCCCAGGGAGTCCTAGCGGTCCATTTTGTTTTTGGAAAATTGAGGAGTAATTAAAGAGTAATTGAGGAGTACAATTTTTCATCAATTATTTTCTTAAAATGATAGGACAAAACAAAAATATTGTATTAGTTCAATTAAAAAAAAATGAGGAGCATCCTTCTTTCAAACGGGCGTATATGAATGCTCCAACAATTATACACAGTTTTGCTATATGATCTGTATATGATGAAAGAAATACAAACTTTTTCACGTCATAGATCCGTCCCTTCCTGTTATATATGCATCTCTATATATCTTTTTGTAAGTTATTTCTCTCATTTCTAAAGCACATATATGCAGGTTGTACATGTACTTATATAAGACATCTCTCGTAAACATGCAAAGATAGGGCAAGGAATAAAGCAAGAGAGACGATATTTTCACCGAGAAGCGTGAAAAATGATGTAGAAACTCCAAACAGGAATATCACATAGCTCGAGTTTCCGATTTAAGCATATGGTTATTTTTCGGAAAGTTTGCGAGATGAAGGTATTGATTTTGACTGCGTAGCAGTTATCGGAATTTTAGAATTGCAAAAAAGAAAACGGAAGACCCTCAAAAGCTTGAGTTGAAGTTTCCTTTTACCATACTTTTTCTCAGGCATTGTTCATGTAAATGTAATAAGTCTCAGATCTAAGGTTCTTTGTTATGTTTTCATTTTTTTAGTTAGAATTTTTTTTTTTAATTTAGTTTAGTGTTTTTTATATTCAGATCATTTTGATAATTTTGATAATTTAGTTTAGTGTTTTAATAAAAAGGATCATTTTGATAATTTAGTTTAGTTTTTTTCATTTTGAAATTTAGCCTAGTGTTTTCAATTTGAAATTTGAAATTTTGTTTAGCATTTTTAATATTCAGATCTAGAGTATGCTATAAAAAAAGATCATTTTGAGTATTTAGTTAACTAGATTATTTAGTTTATTGTTTTATCAAAAATTGAGTTTAGTGTTTTTATTTTGAGAATTTCCGAAAAAAAAAATGGACCGTTGAGAGTCTTGGTGGTAAAGAAAAAATCCATCGCAATGTAAGAATTTTTGAAATTTTAATAACCCAGAGTCCAGAGTCCGCCTAGAGTATTTTTAAAACTTTCATAAAACCATGGATATTTTTGTAATTTTTTTTTGGTGGATATTAAAATAAATTTGGAACGATCAAGTTATAAGAATTTTAAAATGTAAGATAATATATATAGTATTTTTTTGCTCTCTTAAATGTCGGTGCAACCTCCTTTCCATCTCCCTTTCTTCTTCTTCTTTAAGGGACAAACTCTGGTGGAGTCTACCATGTGGTTCTGATTTTTGGTGTGACAACTAAAGAAACTAAACCACTAGTTTGATTACCAAACCGAACCAATGGTTCGGTTCCTTCTTGTATCAAAATTTCATCGCAATTCATCTATTATCTTATGAAAAAATTGTACAGTTTCTAAACATAAAAAATGCATAATACAGAAGCTATATCAAGAATATCCTTAACAGGGAGAGGTGGTTTCCCGAATTTGTTTTGTTACCATCTAATAAAAAAAAATAACAAAATTAACAGGGTTCTGAAATTGAGGAGTGTTCATGATAAAAATAGATTTGTTTTAAACTCATGTTAAATCTATTTTTTATAATTAAAAAAAGTTCAGGGTGGTTTTTTAGAAACATCAAAGACATATTGACCCCACTCCACCGAAAGTAATCCACTTTGGTTAAAAAAGAAGAAAAGAAGCATAGACTACTTCCAAGAGCTCACCTTACCCCTCAGATCGTTCAGTACTCTGCTGCTCTTTACTCATGGCAAGGAATTCATATCACCTAAAGTAGTGGCGAGGCTAGGATTTGAGCCAGGGGTAGGCAAAAATCGGGTTCGGGTTCGAATAAATTAACGGGTTCGGATTCAAGTTCGGATTCAAGACACAATTTAAAAAAATAGCAAGAAATATAAGAAACATGGTTCGGGTTCGGGTTCGAATTCAAGCAAATTTTTGATTTGGATTTTGAGTCAAACTATACTGACTGATTTGTGACAACAGGTCTTTTGATTACTTTTGGTACTTATGCTGTACCAGTAAGGCTTCCAATTGATTTAAACTTGAGTTTAGTACTGGTACCGACATGATATAGGCTGGTTTAGCTTAGTAATACATTATTTACAAGACCAGAAGTATTATGGATCAAAACGAAAATCCAGGGGTAGGCAAAACGAAAATCCAGGGGTAGGCAAACCAAAACTAAAGCCCGGTCCAAAACGAATTTTTTTTTTCCAGGGGTAGGCACTTGCCTACCCCTGGCCCCATGTGGCCTCGCCACTGACCTAAAGCAACTCCACTCCACCCAAAGCATCGACAACTGTGCTATCAAGAGCTTAACTTCTCATTAGGAAATTTTTTTTTGTAGAAATTAATAAAAAAGAAGAGAGAGAAATAGAAATAGTACAATAGATTTTTCATTAGTAGAAAAATTGTTAGGATATTTACCAATTCTAAAAATAAAAAAGTTCGGATCGGTAGGATTTCTAGATGAAGGGAATTCTTCTATTAGATCTCTAGTAAAATATAAAAAAATGTTTTCAAAAAGTAGAGGAAATATTTCTATTATATCTAAATTTGAAGATATCTATTTTCATAAAATCTTTTTATATTTCAATAGAGAAAATTAAAAGGAAAAAAATAAAAACTGGTTTGGATTAATTGTACCGATTCAAACTTTTTTATTTTTAAAATTGATAAAATCCTACTGATTTTTCTATCAATCAAAAACCTGATGTACTCTTTCTACTTTTCTCTCTTACTTTTTATTAATTTCTACAGAAAAAACAATTATCTCCTCATTATACTCTTTCTCTCTTTTGTCTTTTCTCATTTTTACAACTACAGGGCTTTAATAATTAGTGACGCCACTCCAACTAAAGTATCCATCCACTCTCGCGAAAAATAAAACACAAACAAAAAGAAAACGGGAAACAAATATTGACTACTGTCGAAGTCTTCTCAACCCCATTTCCAAGAGCTTACCTTACCTCCTCAAATTTGCTGCTCTTTACTCATTTCTCATTTCTCATTTTTTACAGAAATCTACATAGCAAAATGGCAGGGAATTTGATCAATTAGAACCTCTGTTCAGGCTCCTTCTTCCTCTTCATCAACTAACTCAGAAAGGAAGCGTGCTCGTGCCGTTGAGGAGGATCTAGAGAGGCTGATGCAAACTCTGAAGTGGATCAAGGCCACAATGTATGATGCTGAGGAGAGGGAGATCATAGACCGCTCCGTCAAGTTCTGGCTTAAGGAGCTCAAAAAGGTAGCTTATAGTGCTGAGGATGTGCTCAGCGAGTACCGATATGAGGTCACACGTGTTCAAGTAGAGGCAAGAAAGGCTTATGAGGCTGCCGGTTTTCACGAGAGAAAGCAGATGGAGGTTAGTGCCTTGTGCATATAGAAATCCTTTTAAAAAAAAAAAAAAAAAACCTTTGCAGAGCCTATGAAGTCGTGAGGGGAATTGAAATCTCTACTTTTGATAACCAACAGTTCTATAATTTTTTCCTAACTAATTGTGTTACCCCTCCTTCTCCGTGTGCATATAGAAATCAGAAGGATTTTCGCTATGCTAGTGTTTTTTTTCTTTTTTGTCGTTATAAGGTAAAATCTTGAATTTCAAATTAGAATAAAAAAGAGCAATGAAAAAAATTAATTTTAATCAATATATTTATATATAATTTAATTATTATAATTCAGTGTATAATTAAATTATTAAATTGTTTGAGTGAGCTCTAGCTAGCTAGCTTATGGAGAGTAGAATTTTAAATATTTCATTTAAGACAATTTAAAAAGATCTAATCTAAACCAACAATTTTTTTCCGATTTAAATTTGATATAATTTTAAAAAGAATAAAATCTACACATTAATGAAAAGAGATAATGTGTTATTTGAGAAAAATTGGTTTGTGACCAGCTGCCATTATTTCACGATACCAATCCGGACCATCCAATCTAATTAGGCAATTATTTATAGAATTGCAGTACCTAACAAAAATAACACTGAAACCATTATATGCATGCTAATTAATTTATGCTTTTACATTGATAAAAACATTTCGTTTAAAATATATACATAACATATATGACAATTGAACTAAGCAATTCTTATTTTTAATTAAAAAGGAACTTCTGTAACTTATTTCCGTACAAATTCGATTATTTGTTAAAAGTCGGAGGTCAATTTGCCACAGGATGGTGCAGTCCTTCACATCGTAGGCGTCTTGATCCGTTAATTATCATTTGCAGCTAACATATTTATGAAATTTGGCATTGTAATTCATTTCTTTTTGAACAGTACATTGTACCAATTCCGGATGGCATTGTTGATCGGCTTAACAAAATAAGAAGTCGATTTGATGAAATAGCAAAGGATCGTGAGGCTCTTCAATTAAGGGAGAGTGATGGGGTGAGGCGTCCAAATAACAAAATTTTACGACCCCCAACAGGTCACATGGTGGATGAGGCAAACATTTTTGGCAGAGATGCCGATATTTCAAAGGTCATCGATTTCTTACTAACTGAAAAAGAAAAGTCATTCTCAGTCATTTCAATTGTTGGCAAAGGTGGGCTCGGAAAAACCACCATTGCCCAACTTGTCCACAAAGATGAGAGGGTTTCCCGGTGCTTTGATTTAAATGGGTGGGTATGTGTCTCCGAAGAATTTAATCCTAGGAGACTCATGAAAGCAACCATTGAATCATTCTCCAAAACCAACTGTGGTTTAAGTGAGTTGAGCCAATTACAAGAAGAGCTTGCAATAATTGTTAAGGGAAAAACAATACTACTCGTTTTAGATGATGTGTGGAACGAGAATCAGAATCTTTGGGAGTCGTTTCAAGTTCCTTTTAAGGAAGCAAGGATGGTCAGAAGTCTCGTGACAACAAGAAATAAAAAGGTAGCGAAGGTCATGCAAACAACAACTTGTTTTAACCCAAGTAACTTGTCCGAATATTCATGCTGGCAATTATTTGAGCATTATGCATTTAGAGGTACAAGTTACACCATGCCAAAACACTTGGTAGATATGGGAAGGGAGATTATGAGAAAGTGTGGTGGGTTGCCATTGGCTGTGAAGTCAATTGCATGTCTCCTTAGGCATGAAGCTGATGAAGAAGTTTGGAAGGAAATTCTAGAAAATGATCTTTGGAAAATAGAAGAATCGAAAGAAGTGATTTTCCCTGCACTTCAGATTAGCTATGCTCATCTACCTGCCCATCTTAAGCCATGTTTTTTGTTTTGCTCAATGTACCCAAAAGATTACATATTACAAAAGATTGATTTGATAAAGTTGTGGATTGCTCATGGTTACATCGAGTCCCGGAACAATAGAAAAATCATAGAAATTGGTGTTGAATATTATAATGAGTTAAAAGAGAGGTCCTTTCTTGATGATGAAACTACAATATCCCACCCATTAGATTCAGAAAGTTGTAAGTTGCATGATATAATCCATGATCTTGCTCGACTTAATTCTGAGAATGAACACTACTCGGCGGAGATCAATCAGCCATTTGATAGTCCAGAGGGAACTGTTCCGCAAGAAGCATACCATTTATATGTAAGAGGTTCCATGGGATATGTAAATCAAATTCCCCAACAAAATATGAAGGGTTTAAGAACTATTTATATGAATATCCAAGAATGCAACGGAGATTTTGAGTACGGATACTGTACAAACTGTACAAAGGCAATTGACCTAAATATGGAGTTGACGGAAAATTGTCAAGATTGTTTGGGAGATGTAACCTTGTGTAACCTCACTAAATTTGAAGTGCTCAGGGTATTGACACTGGAATGCTGGGATACTTTGACAAAGATTCCCCACTACATTTCTGATTTGAAACATCTTACCTATCTAAGTATTATTTCTACACGCCTTGAAATGTTACCATCATCCATTGGCCTCCTTTACAACCTACTGGCTTTAGAAGTTGAGTGTGATTCCCTTGAATATTTAATTGAAAATATTGGTGATCTTGCTAACTTACAGTTTCTAAGTATCTATTCTTCTCACAACCTTAAAAAGATACCAAAATCACTCAGTTCACTTACTAACTTACTGGAATTATCTATTGATGGTTATTTTTTGGATTATGTCCCTCATGGTCTCGTTAATTTTCCGTCAAGAACAAAAATTTCAGCATTATGGAGTGTTAGAACTATAGGTTGGTTACAGGATATGAAGGACCTTGAAGAAAAAATCTCTATTGGCAGCTTACAGAACATCAGTAATTTAGAAGATGCCAAGCGTGCTAACCTGAAAAATAAGTGCAAACTTAAGATTTTAGAGTTACACTGGGATAAACATTTTAATGTTTTGGCCGACACGTACTTCGAGCTGGAATTACATCTCATACCAGAAGCTTGTGAGGGTGGGATAGTTGGGGCAGATGATGTACATTTTTCCTTATTAGAATGCCTCCAGCCACATCCTAACCTCAAGACACTTCGAGTAAATGGTTATCCTTCTTCCATAGTACCAGGATGGATGAGGGATCCATTTTTATTGCAGTCAATTGAAGAACTCATGTTTGAAAGTTGTGAATATATTCAATCCCTTCCATTCGGCAATCTTCACACTCTCAAGTACCTCTACATTATTAAATGTTCTAGTATTGGAACTATACAGCTGGAGCAGCTTGAATTTTTGAAAATTTCAGGGTGTAACCACTTGGAGTTGATTACCGGACTAGGGCATCTGGATATGTTGAAACAACTGGAAATTGATTCCTGTGAAACCCTGGAATCACTAACAATGGATGGACTGCAGTTGGTGGAATCTACTGAGCTATTTCGTGATTTATCCCATGAAATGCCACAAATCAGCCGACACAACATTTCATCACTTACAAGAATACAAATCACACACTGTAAATTGCTTTGCAATCTACCATTTGAGTTGATTACATCTGTAAGTGATGTGCTTGTTCGTGATTGCAACTGTCCTGACCTTGAAGTTGGACATTATTGTCAATAAATTAATCAGGTTCGTAATTTTATCATTATTTGAATCTATATATTTTAAATCACTGAACTTTTTTAATTTTCTGTAATCATAAGTCTTGGTAGGATTTGTCGACTGGTTGAATTGTTCCTGGTTGAACAAATGAACATTAAATTTTATATTAGTTGGTTGTTGCTGCTATATAATATAATAAAGCTCTTGTCCAATTAACTTGCATCTTTTTTTTTATGATGTCTTTCTTTCACCCACAAGACTCCAATTATATTCCATATATTTTATTCCTTTTTGAATTCTCGCAAAATTCTGCTCTTTTGTAGGCTCATTTCTTCAAAAGCACCAACAAGGCCCGGTCAGCAGTAAGATGGATTTTTTTTTTTTTTTTTGTCGGAATTTGGGGATTAAATTGGTGTTTCAGAATAACAAAGCAAGCAACATTCGCCGCTCTAATAACCAAATTGAATGGGACTATAATGAACATTTTTATTTTTATTTTTTTGTGGGCCTTTGTATTATTAATGTGCTCTGGATGTTATGTTTCCGTGATAGATCTCTGGTGTTATTTGTCTTTATGGCATACTCAGCTAATAAATTGCAAAGTTTAGTTAATTTATAATCTATCGACTGTAATGGCATTCACTCTTTCATGCAATTATTGATTTTCTTTCAAGTTTACACTGGCATGACGTGGCGTAACATGGTAAATGATTTGATGCATCAAACACCGTCCATGCGCTTGTTTCTTTCATCTATCTATTCTAAATCTATATTAATAAAACATACATTCATACATATTGCCCAGTTTCTTTATCTATTGAATTTTTATATATGCAGCAAAATATGAAATTTTTTTACTAGAATTAAGTCTAATTATACATCGACGTTAATCTTATATATCAAGTTAACGAGATCTATGAGGTTTTTACAAATTATTATTATTATTGTTTTTATTATTGTTATTATTATTGTTGTTGTTATTATTATTGTTATTATTATTATTGAATTATATTATTGCATTATTCCAACTAGAAATTTATCAAACAATATGTTCATTCTTTTAAATATTTTCGCTCTGTTAAAAATTACATTATTTTAACTATTATCCAAATAATACAATTCACTCGAATAATAGCATTATTTTAACACTATTCTTTAATTTACCAAACGATACTAGAAGGCCAGACAAAAAACCCAATAAGAACTCAAAAAGTCAATTGTTTCTTCAAAATTGTGAACAGGTAGTTTCTTAGGAACAACAAGCCGCAAGGTACCATTAGTGTGTTGCAAAAAACATTTAACACATGACTTAAGGCAATCACATACAGCCATTGAAGGGAAATTGGAGTATTAAAAAAACATAAAAAATTAAAAAAATATCTTCTTAAAATAAATACCACAAACCTAGGACTAAAGTTGAAACAAGTACTTCTATGAAGATACTAACCCACAAAACCAGACATAACACCCACTAATTTCAAAATTAAATTGTACTCTCTAAAAACAACCACATAATTTGAGAAGTTGTTATCATAATTGTCAAGATATATAACTCATTGTCAAGAAATTCTCACTTCTTTAAATATGTATCCTTCATAAAACGTTGGACAATATTTAGAGCATGCATTTCTCATGTCCAATGTGGCCATGGGAGCTAGTTTTTTCTCTAATACAGAGTAAAACAATAATTGTTTTATGTATTTATTAACATACCAAAAAAAAAAATGAAATTAAGAAATAAAATTGATCATGAATGCTGCTCTATATCATGAATGCACTCATTCCCATTTAAAGTAGGCCGGCGGTAAGAAATAGTCCGGCGTGAGGCCCCACAAAATAAAATCAGCTTCTTCAATTACCCATGTCTCATCTACCTATAATTTGTGGTTTACCGAACCATTGCCATACCGTAGCACCGTACCAGTCGTGTGTCCAGTATATGCAATATTTATCCCATTTATATTCCTGAAAAAAAAAATATACCGCTAGTTAATCACCATTACATCAGATTCACATATGACCAATGAAGTCATTTTTTCAGTGTGTGTGTGGGTGTACCTGTAATCACTAATAACAGACTCCGCTATCGCCGCCATCACAAGAGGGGCCAAGTCTGGTAGGGTTCTTCATGCAGAGAAGCTGAGAATCCTCGAGCTGCATGAGAAGGCTGGTGTGCTGCCTGAAGCAGGCCCAGATGGCGTGATGTATTCCTCCTTGCTGATGCACACCGCATCTGAGAATATATTGGCCATAACTCGCGGGTCCAATCCATAGTCTGCAAATTCTGCTGAGTCGGAAAGGAATGGGACGACACCCATTCAATTTTTGATCGAGTTACTCGGTGACTGATTTGTCAGAGAAAAACCGGGTTGAACAGTGGGGAATCAGCCAAATCAAGCGAGTTTTGACAAATTTCAGACCGATTCTCGCGATTTGGAGGCGATTTGTCTTTTCTCTGCGTCAATTTTGGGTTTATCGGGAAGAAGAGCAATGGATTTGGAAAGAAAGAACGAAAGAGGTGTTGAGAAGAAAAGCAAATAGAATATCTGAAATAGTCTTGGTGTACCAAAGTCCAATAAATATAGAAATTGAATATACAATGGTCCATTGTGAACCAGAGCAACGAATAAGATTTGATGGGAGATAGGGGCCACTTGTCCATATTTATGAGTTATGACTGCCTCTATCTTTTCATTCTCCTCTCCATTTTCATCTACATTGGACCCATCCATTTCACAAGTTCTTTGTATTTTTTTATTTTTTTATTGTATTTTCATTAATTTTACCTCCTTTTTGTTTTCTGTGCTTGCATTATTTTTCTTATATATATATATATATTTTAGAAATCAAAAGTATTTTATGTATCATTTTTTCTATTTTTTATCACAAAACATGAAACATGCTTCTAACAAAAAAATCCGAGTTTCCAATACAATTTAGCTCATTCCGACCAATTCATCCAATTTTGATTCTACTGTTAAGGAACCAATTCTGATTTCGATTCCAATTTTGCGAACTATGGTCGAATCCTTGCATATTAATTAAGATTAGATAATCTAAGATTTGCCAGTTTGTAATGTGTGAAAGTAATGAAAGATTTAAATTAGTTTTTATTTTTACCTGAGGGATCGACGAAGCAGCCGTGGGGGACCCTTGGTGATACATGACTGCTTTTATATATATATATATATATATATATATATATATAGTGCTAGGCTTAGCTACTCCATGGAGTAAAACGACTTGGTGCTCCACGCCTCATTATTTCCATTTTAAAAATCCAAACTACCGATCCGAACCGCTCAAGTTGTTCTCCATATTGATATGTGCTTGGAGACCAAATTTTACATTTTTTTGAATTTTTTTACTATTTATTAAGCCACTTTGAAAATCACTGATCCGGCGGTCCAGAAATTTTTACTGTTTTTTACTGTTCATAAGGATTTTCAGATTTTCAAAGTGGATTAATAAATAGTAAAAAAATTCCAAAAAATGTAAAATTTGGTCTCCAAGCACATTTCAATATGGAGAAAGTGTTGGAAGGTTCAAATCGACTATTTGAACTTTGAAAATGAAGATATGGCGTGGAGTACCAAGTCGTTTTACTCCATGGAGTAGCCTAGTCGGACTCTATATATATATATATATATAGAGAGAGAGAGAGAGAGAGAGAGAGAGAGTAGAACTAGGGTGTTCCTAAGCTCACCAAGCCTCTTGTGAACTCAACTCTAAAACCTATCGAATTGACTTCAAACGACATTTCCAAAACGTTAGATGTTCAATTTATATTAAAATGTGCTTGGAGACCAAATTTTTCATTTTTTTCATTTTTTTACTATTTATTAAGATGGTTTGAAAATCATTGTTTTTCAATGGTGCAGAATTTTAATAAAAACAGCGGTTTTCAAACCATCTTCATAAATAGTAAAGAAATTCCAAAAAATGAAAAATTTGGTCTCCAAGCACATTTTAATATAGATTGAACATCTTACAGTTTGAAAATGTTGTTTGAAGTCAATTCGATAGGTTTTAGAGTTGAGTTCACAAGAGGCTTGGTGAGCTTAGGAACACCCTAGTTCTACTCTATATATATATATATATATATATAGAGAGAGAGAGAGAGAGAGAGAGAGAGAGTGGCTAAGATACAAACGTTTGTGCCTAGCTAGGCCATGGAACAAACAGTTTGGTTCTCCGATTTTCAAAATTCAAACAGTCGATCCAAACCGTTAGATATTCAATATATATTAAAATTAGCTTAGAGACCAAATTTTACATTTTTTGAAATTTTTTTTGACTGGAATGGGCTGAAATATGACCGAAACGGACGAAATTGACCGAAATCTGCACTACCCGCGTAAATCGGCCTGGAATCAGATCGGCACCGTCCGATCCCGCTCCGGAACGGCCGATTCCGCTCCGGAACGGCCGATTTTGCCTTCTATGGTTGAAATATGTAACCTCAAAAGATTTGAAGCACTCAAGGTATTGGAATTGAAAGGGGATAATTTGACAAGGATTCCTGATTCTATTTCCGAGTTGAAACATCTAGCCTATCTTGGTATTACATCTCACGTCTTAAAATGTTGCCACTATCCATTGGCCTCCTTTACAACCTGCAGACTTTAATTCTCAATTGCAATCGCCTTAAATATCTACCAGAAAGTATTGGTGATCTTCTTAACTTGCAGTTTTTAAATATTCAATCTGAAAATCTTTCGAATCTACCTAAATCACTCAGTTCACATAGTAATTTACTGAGATTAGTTATTGGACATAACATCTTGGATTATGTCCCTTGTGGGCTTGTTAATTTTCCGGCAATAAAGACAATGAAAGCATGGTTGAGAGTTAGAACTGTAGCTTGGTTAAAGGATATGACGGACCTTGAAGGAAAGCTCTCTATTTATGGAGGGAGTAATTTAAAAGATGCCGAGTGTACAAACATGAGAAATAAGTGCAAACTTGAATCATTGTATTTATGCTGGTATCCTGAGTTGTACATGTCAAACTTGAAATCAGACCTGATGTTAATCGTTGATCCAGAAGGTTGTGAGGATGAGTGGGTTGGTGTCGATGATGCAGCTTTTTCTTGGTTAGAATCCCTCCAGCCACATCCTAACCTCAAAAAACTAATAGTAGGATGTTATCCTTCTGCCACAGTACCGGGATGGATGAGTGATCCATGTTCCTTGCAATCAATTCACGAAATCTGGTTAGAACACTGTGACAATATTCAATCTCTTCCATTTAGCAATCTTCACACTCTCAAGCACCTCACCATTGATGTATGTTCTAGTATCCGAGTTCTGCAGCTGGAGCAGCTGCCCTCCCAGCTTGAAGAATTGAAGATTTTATGGTGTGAAAACCTGGAGTTGATTACCGGACTAGGGAATTTGGATATGTTGGCTATACTGGACATTTTGTCATGTAAAGTCCTGAAATCAATAACGATGGATGGACTGCTGTTGGTGGAATCTACAAAGCCAATTGGTGGTTGCACTAAGAAAAATCCACTTATCGGCCGGCAGAGCATTTCATCACTTAAAAGGTTGGAAATTGAAGACTGTGAATTGCTTCATGTTCTGCCAGATGGGTTGATTCCATCTGAGCCTTCTTATGTGCGTTTTAGGGGTTGTTGCTGGCCCTGACATTGAAATTGGACATCAGCGATAAATCAAATCAGGTTTGTAATTTTATTATTATTTGAATATTTATATTTTAGACCACTCAACTCTTATACTTTTTTGTAATCATACATCTTGGTAGGATTTGTCAACTGATTAAATTGCTCCTGGTTCGACAAATAATCATTTTATTTATAATATTCCTTGTTTGTTGTTGTTAAAAAGCTCTTGTCAAATTAATTTGCAGCTTTTTTGTGATAATGTCTTCCTTTCTTTCGCCACAAAGAACATTTAATTAGGAGGCCCCAGGAAGATCCTCGATAGAAATTAATTTACTATTCAATTTGTTATATGATTTGTAATAAATGGAAAGAGTTTGTTTGTGCGACTCATTTTCATTGATTTTGTATTTTCCCTATATTCTTTTAGTTTTTCTTCATTTCTTCTCCACTTGAAGAATTATTAAACCGACAGTTAATTTTTTGCTGGTTGTCTGGATAATTCCTGTTTATTTGGTCAAGAAACTCCATGTGAAAGTTTCAGTGGGTGTCTGACTTCTCTAATAATCTTCCCTATAGACTATAGTAACAGCCCTTTTAGCCTAACAAGTTCCTTGTTTCAATCTTTATGGATAGCAGCAATGTTCTAAATTCTTCTCTCTTATTCTCTAAATTTTTCTATTTTTTCCCGATAAATGGTCTGTTAATACTATATATCGAGCAATGTTCTATTTTTAATTCTTTATTGAACTTAAAATCTAAATAGCTATTAAATTGTTACCCAAGCAAAAAATAATAATTTTCTAATTAATGTCGTGGATCATGCTGTCAACGACACAGCCCTTTAAATCTGACAGCTAATTAAGTAATGACTACTGAGAGCAGCCCTATAGGTGACCATCAAGGCCCACAGAACATTTACTCATTTTTAATATTACCCAGAGAAAGCCTATATTAATTTATTTTACAATAGCCTGCAACTGCAACGCATATCTTAAGATCCATAAAAATTGAATTAAAGGGAAGGAAAATATTCTTCTTGGTGTCTGACTTCTCAACTGTTCTTCTCTATAGTGCATCCCTTTAGAACTTCACAGCCCTTTTAGCCTAACATGTAATTAGGAGCAAAGTTTCAAATTCTTCTTAGTCTATAATTTTTTTTTTCTGATATAGGCTCTATACTTATTATATCCTGAACTCCAAGCTGAAATTGACCATCAGAATTTATATGAAATTTTTATATGATTTACTCTATTACGTTTTGACTCCCATAAGTTAAAAGTCTGTCTCTGCCACTGTCCACTGATTTATAATTGTACATTATAATGTTGCATTATTCTAACTAACTATTGATGAAACAATATATTTATTTTTCACAATAATGATAATTATATTATTTCGTTTAAATACCGATTATCGCGTCATTGCAAAAAGACTAAAAAACGTTATAGCTAGCTATATAGCGCCAAGTCACAACTAAACAGTAATTAAGGCTAGGAGGGCTAGACAGATGCACCCAGTCACAACTAAACAGTAATTGTTTTTTGGGATGGGGCAATTTTATGTATACCCCTCAAAATCTTAAAAATTACATATTTCCCTCTCAAATATTAATAATATCATATTTACCCTTCTAAAGTTTATAAATATTCATAATATCATATTTACCCTTCTAAATTTTATAAACTCACAAATTTATCCATTTTATTATCTTTTCTATTAAAATTCATTTAAAATTTATGAAATACCCATTTTACCCTCCAATCTATGTTGACACTCAAACAAATTGTAAATAAGAATTTCAAATAGGGAGAGAGAGAGAGACTAGAAATAAGATAACTATTGTTTCATTAGAATTTTAATAATACATGATACATGACACCACACTCCTATTTAAAGTTTACAAAGTCGGTTCTAATTTAACCGACATAGCCAAAACCGACATATCAAGATACAACTAAGCTATAGCTCATTAATTATAACAAAAATACAATTCAAACTTTTCTTCTAAATATGGAAGTCGGCAGCCTACATTTTTGACTAAGCAAATTTTCATTTGACTTCTCATTTGTTGTTTTCTTTCTTGCCGACATTATTAATTGGGCTTGGCCCAAATAGAAGTCCTCTGTTCCCAGCAGCGGCATAAGACAGAGCAAAACAGGGCAGCCTTTTTTGACTTTGACCAATTTCTTTTCATATTATATTTGAGTTTAGTTAACAATCTACGCTTCTCTCACATGCCACATTTCTCTTCCCCCGTTATATCTTTCTCCTTTGTTTTCTCCATGATTATCTCTCTTTGAATGAAACTCCTCCTATTTCACCACTGCTGCCTCCTCTAAAATTTAATGCTTCTTTCATCAAGCCTTTTTGCCACTCAGAAAACAAAAATTTAAGGAAGGCGACATTTATTAAATAAGAGAAATGAATCAAGTGTGATCATTTATATTTATTAATTATTACTCTAAAAGTCATTAATTACTACTCTGTAGTTCTACAAAATGAAAATGAACCGGGTAATTGTGACGGGAAATATTTTATTTTCATACTTGTGTGTTAAGAAAAATGTTCTTTTTTATATACTAGCGTGTTATCTACGACCGTTAATTTGTTTTTAAGTGTAAACTATAATAAACTTTAAATTTGTATATTGTCCGGGTTAACGCAAAGTATGCTTCATATAAACTTGTAATTAAACGAGTTCGAGCTAAATTTATTTCTGCAATTGTTTGCACTCTAAAAAATATAATAATTACCTTTGTACTAAAAGCAACCATTTTTTACCGTGGATTCAACCAATGGCTGGTTTACCAATTCAATTTAACCTCGAACCACGTACCCACTAGACTAGAAATCAAATAATACAAAAAATACAGCGTTTACGATAAAGGAGCACTTAATAAATATATTAAGCGGTGATATCGATAAGGGAGCGCTTCCCACTGTGTTATCCTACAAATATTAATGAGTGAGGTCACGGTATTATGCATAGCACAGTTTGGTCCGTGCTACAGTTCAATATTTGAGTTTTCAAAATCCTAACGTTCGATCCAAACCATTCAACATGATTATAAAATGAATATGTACTTTCAAACTAAATTTTACATTTTTTCGAATTTTTTTACTATCTAAATAGGTAGAAAATCACTTGATCTGAAAATTCTGGACCATCCAAAAACAGTGATTTTCTACCTATCCACTCCGAGATAGGAGTAGATTCGATGGGCATCGGACCTATATTTAGGTTCAATTAGCTCTAGGACCATACGATTAGCATCAAGATCTATGTGTACGGAAATTGATACAGATTTGCACGGATTTTGATACAGATCACACGAATCTTGATGGGCATCGGACCTACTCTGATTCCCTCCACTCCACCGAAAGCATCGAGAACTGTGCTATCAAGAGCTTATCTTCTCAATACGAAAAAAAATTCTGTAGAAATTAATAAAAAAGAAGAGAAAGAAATAGAAAGAGTACATTAGATTTTTCATTAGTAAAAAAATTGTTAGGATATCTACCGATTCTAAACATAAAAAAGTTTGGATCGCTAGGAATTCTAGATGAAGGGAATTCTTCTATTAGATCTCTAGTAAAATATAAAATGTTTTTCAAAAAGTAGATGAAATATTTCTATTATATCTAAATTTGAAGATATCTATTTTCATAAAATCTTTTTATATTTTAATAGAAAATTAAAAGGAAAAAAATAAAAACTGGTTTGGATTAATTCTACCGATTTGATCTTTTTTTATTTTTAAATTTAATAAAATCCTACCGATTTTTCTATCAATCAATAACCTAATGTACTCTTTTTATTTTTCTCTCTTACTTTTTATTAATTTCTACAGAAAAAAACAATTATCTCCTCATTATACTCTTTCTCTCTTTTGTCTTTTCTCATTTTTACAACTACAGAGCTTTAATAATTAGTGACCCCACTCCAACTAAAGTATCCATCCACTCTCTTTAAAAATAAAACACAAACAAAAAGAAAACGGGAAACAAATATTGACTACTGTCGAAGTCTTCTCAACCCCATTTCCAAGAGCTTACCTTACCTCCTCAGATTTGCTGCTCTTTACTCATTTCTCATTTCTCAGTTTTTACAGAAATCTACAGAGCAAAATGGCAGGGAATTTGATAACCTCTCTGCTCTCTCTAGCCACCAATTTGCTCCCCTCAATTAGAGCCTCTGTTCAGGCTCCTTCTTCCTCTTCATCAAATAACTCAGAAAGGGAGCGTGCTCGTGCCGTTGAGGAGGATCTGGAGAGGCTCATGCAAACTCTGAAGTGGATCAAGGCCACAATGTACGATGCTGAGGAGAGGGAGATCATAGACCGCTCCGTCAAGTTCTGGCTGAAGGAGCTCAAAAAGGTTGCTTATAAAGCTGAGGATGTGCTCAGCGAGTACCGATATGAGGTCACACGTGTTCAAGTAGAGGCAAGAAAGGCTTATGAGGCTTCCGGTTTTCACGAGAGAAAGCAGATGGAGGTTAGTGCCTTGTGCATATAGAAATCCTTTTAAAAAAAAAAAAAAAAACCTTTGCAGAGCCTACGAAGTCGTGAGGGGAATTGAAATCTCTACTTTTGATAACCAACAGTCCTATAATTTTTTCCTAACTAATTGTGTTACCTCTCCTTTCTCCTTGTGCATATAGAAATCAGAAGGATTTTCGCTATGCTAGTGTTTTTTTCTTTTTTGTCGTTATAAGGTAAAATCTTGAATTTCAAATTAGAATAAAAAAGAGCAATGAAAAAAAAAAAATAATCAATATATTTAAATATAATTTAATTATTATAATTCAGTGTATAATTAAATTATTAATTTTTTTAAGTGAGCTCTAGCTAGCTAGCTTATGGAGAGTAGAATTTTAAATATTTTATTTAAGACAATTTAACAAGATCTAATCTAAACCAACATTTTTTTTTCTGAATTTAAATTTGATATAATATTAAAAAGAATAAAATCTACAAATTAATCAAAAGAGATAATGTGTTATTTGAGAAAAAATCTAGGCAAGAGTATAATCATTCAACAACAAAAATTTGATTAGTGTGGTGTTAATAGTCAAAATTGGTTTGTAAAAATTTCACGATACCAATCCGGACCATCCAATCTAATTAGGCAATTCTTTATAGAATTGCAGTACCTAACAAAAATAACACTGAAACCATTATATGCAGGTTAAATAATTTATGCTTTTAAAATATATACATAACATATATGATACAATCGAACTAAGCAATTCTTATTTTTAACTAAAAAGAAACTTCTGTAACTTATTTCCGTACAAATTCGATTATTGGTTAAAAGTCGGAGGTCAATTCGCAAAAGGATTCAGCACTCGCTCACATTGTAGGCACCTTGATACCTTAATTATCATTTTCAGTTAACAACTTATGAAATTTAGCATTGTAAATCATTTCTTTTTTAACAGTACATTGTACCAATTCCTGATGGCATTGTTGATCGGCTTAACAAAATAAGAAGTCGATTTGATGAAATAGCAAGGGACCGTGAGGCTCTTCAATTAAGGGAGAGTGATGGGGTGAGGCGTCCAAACAACAAAATTTTACGACTCCCAACGGGTCACATGGTGGATGAGGCAAGCATTTTTGGCAGAGATGCTGACATTTCAAAGGTCATCGATTTCTTACTATTTGAAAAAGAAAAATCATTCTCGGTCATTTCAATTGTTGGCAAAGGTGGTCTCGGAAAAACCACCATTGCCCAACTTATCTACAGAGATGGGAGGGTTTCTCAATGCTTTGATTTATTTGGGTGGGTATGTGTCTCTGAAGAATTTGATGTCATGAGACTCATCAAAGCAACCATTGAATCAATCTCCTAAACCAATTGTGGTGTGAGTGAGTTGAGCCCATTACAAAAAGAGCTTGCAAAAACTGTGAAGGGAAAAACAATACTGCTTGTTTTAGATGATGTGTGGAATGAGAATCAAAATCTTTGGGAGTTGTTTCGAGTTATGTTTAAAGAAGCAAAGATGGTCAGGATTCTTGTGACAACAAGAAATGATCAGGTTACAAAGGTCATGCAATCAACAACTCTTTTTAGGCCAAATAACTTGCCTGAAAGTTCGTGTTGGCAGTTGTTTAAACATTATGCATTTAGTGGTACAAGTTACACCGTGATCGTGCCAACACACTTTGAAGAAATGGGAAGGGAGATTATGAGAAAGTGCGGTGGGTTGCCATTGGCTGTGAAGTCGATTGCAAGCCTCCTTAGGCATGAACCAGATGAAGAGAGTTGGAGGGAGATTCTAGAAAGTGATCTTTGGGAAACAAATTCATCGAATGATATATTTCCAGCACTTCAGATCAGCTATGCTCATCTACCTGCTCGCCTTAAGCCGTGTTTTTTGTTTTGCTCATTGTACCCAAAAGATTACTTATTAGAAAAGATACATTTGATAGAGTTATGGAACTCTCATGGCTACATCGAGTCCAGGGGTAAAAGAGGAATCATAGAAATTGGTGCTGAATATTATGAAGAGTTAAAAGGGAGGTCATTTCTTGATGATTTTTCATATCAATCTTCAGAAAATTGTAAGTTGCACGATATAATCCATGACCTTGCTCGACTTAATTCTGAGAATGAACACTACTCAGTGGAGATCAAGCAGCCACTTGATATTCAAGAGAGAACTGTTCCGCGCGAAGCATACCATTTATACGTAAGAGGTTCCATGGGATATGTAAATCGAATTCGCGAAGAAAATATGAAGGGTTTAAGAACTATTTTTATGGATATCCAAGAATGCCACAGAGATTTTGAGTGCGGATGTTGTACAAACTGTACAAAGGGAATTGACCTAAACTTGGAGTTGGTGGAAGATTGGCAAGATTGTTTGGGAGCCATTACCTTACGTGACCTTACTAAATTTGAAGTGCTCAAGGTATTGAAATTGAAATGGAATAGTTTGACAAAGATTCCTCATGCCATTTCCGAGCTGAAACATCTTACCTATCTAAGTATTGGCTCTACACGTCTTAAAATGTTACCATTATCCATTGGCCTCCTTTACAACCTACTGGCTTTACATGTTGATTGTTCCCTTGAATATCTACCTGAAAATATTGGTGATCTTGCTAACTTACAGTTTCTACGTGTTCATTCTAATAACCACCTTAAAAAGCTACCAAAATCACTAGGTTCACTTGCTAACTTACTGGAATTAACTATTGACGGTCTATTCTTGGATTATGTCCCCCATGGTTTTGTTAATTTTCCGTCAATAACAACAGTTTTAGCAACGTGGAAAGTTAGAACTATAGGTTGGTTGAAGGATATGAAGGACATTAAAGGAATGATATCTATTGCAAATTTGAAGAACATTAATAATTTAGAAGATGCCAAGCGTGCTAACCTGAGTAATAAGTGCAAACTTAAGAGTTTAGAGTTATGCTGGGATGATCACGTATACTCTTTTTTCCCCGGGGACTCACAGCTGGCATTAGATCTCGTACCAGAAGCTTGTGAGGGCGGGATAGTTGGGGCAGATGATATTCATTTTTCGTTGTTAGAATGCCTCCAGCCACAACCTAACCTCAAGGCGCTTCGAGTAAGAGGTTACCCTTCTGCCATAGTACCAGGATGGATGAGGGATCCATTTTTACTGCAGTCAATTAAAGAACTCTTGTTAGAAAGTTGTGGCTATATTGAATCCCTTCCATTCGGAAATCTTCACACTCTCAAGTACCTCTACATTATTGAATGTTCTAGTATCGGAACTATACAACTGGAGCAGCTGCCCTACCAGCTTAAAAAATTGATAATTGCACAGTGTGACCACCTGGAGTTGATTACCGGACTAGGGCATCTGAGTATGTTGAAAACACTGCAAATTTGTTTATGTATAACCCTGAAATCAGTAATAATGGATGGACTGCAGTTGGTGGAATCTACTGAGCTATTTGTTGATTTCTCTCATGAAATGCCACAAATCGGCCGACACAACATTTCATCACTTACAAGTATAGAAATCGAATACTGTAAATTGCTTCGTGTTCTACCATATGGGTTGATTCCATCTAGGCCTTGTTATGTGCATGTTCGTGGTTGTGGCTGTCCTGACATTGAAATTGGACGTCGGCAATAAATTAAGTCAGGTTCGTAATTTTATCATTATTTGAATATATAGATTTTAGATCACCTAACTTTTTTAATTTTCTGTAATCGTAAGTCTTGGTAGGAGTTGTCGACTGATTAAATTGCTCCTGGTTTGACAAATGAACATTAAATTTTAAATTGCTCCTCCAACTAATTTGGAGCTTTTTTTATGATGTCTTTCTTTCACCCACAAGACTCCAATTATATTCCATATATTGGATTCCTTTTTGAATTCTCACTAATTATTATTTTAAATTCTGCTCTTTTGTAGGGTGTTTTCTTCAAAAGCACCAACAAGGCCCGGTCAGCAGTAAGATGGATTTCTTTTTTTTTTTTGTCGGAATTTGGGGCTTAAATTGGTGTTTCAGAATAACAAAGCAAGCAACATTTGCCGCTGTAATAACCAAACGAAGCTCAGATGTGGGGGCCATAATTAACATTTTTTTTTTTTTTGTGGGCCTTTGTAATGTGCTCTGGATGTTATGTTTCCGTCATAGATCTCTGGTGTTAATTGTCTTTATAGCATACTCAGCTAATAAATTGCAAAGTTTAGTTAATTTATAATCTATTAACTGTAATGGCATGCAATCTTCCATGCAATTATTGATTTTCTTTCAAGTTTGCACTGGCAGGACGTGGCGTAACATGGTAAATGATTTGACACATCAAACGTTCCATGCGCTTGTTTCTTGCATCTATCTATTCTAAGTCTATATTAATAAAACATACATTCATATATATTCCGTTTCTTTATCTATTGAATTTTTATATATGCAGCAAAATATGAATTTTTTTAATAGATTTAAGTCTAATTAATTATACATCGAAGTTAATCTTATATATCAAGTTAACGAGATCTATGATGTTTTACAAATTATTATTATTATTGTTTTTATTATCGTTATTATTATTGTTGTTGTTGTTATTATTGTTATTATTATTATTATTATTACTATTATTATTATTGAATTAGATTATTGCATTATTTCAACTAGAAATTTATCAAACAATATGTTCATTCTTTTAAATATTTTCGCTCTTTTAAAAATTACATTATTTTAACTATTATAATTCACTCGAATAATAGCATTATTTTAACACTATTCTTTAATTTACCAAACGATACTAGGAGGCCAGACAGAAAACCCAATCAGAACTCAAAAGTCAATTGTTTCTTCAAAATTGTGAACAGGTAGTTTCTTAGGAACAACAAGCCGCAAGGTACCATTAGTGTGTTGCAAAAAACATTTAACACATGACTTAAGGCAATCACATACATCCATTGAGGGAAATTGGAGTATTAAAAAAACATCAAAAAAAAGAAAAAAATTAAAAAATATCTTCTTAAATAAATACTACAAACCTAGGACTAAAGTTGAAACAAGTACTTTATGAAGATACTAACCCATAAAACCAGACAAAACACCCACTAATTTCAAAATTAAATTGTACTCTCTAAAAACAACCACATAATTTGAGAAGTTGTTATCATAATTGTCAAGATATATATAAGTCATTGTCAAGAAATTCTCACTTCTTTAAATATATATCCTTTATAAACGACGTTGGACAATATTTAGAGCATGCATTTGAATTTTCAGAACTGAAATGATCATATGTATACATACATATATAGAGTTCTATTAATTAATTTCTCATGTCCAATGTGGTCATGGGAGCTAGTTTTTTCTCTAATCCAGAGTAAAACAATAATTGTTTTATTTATTTATTAACATACCAAAAAAAGAAAATATACAAATTAAGAAACAAAATTGATCACGAATGGTGCTCTATATTATGCCTTGTCATTTTGATTTTTAATTCATGTGCACTCATTCCCATTTAAGGTCGGCCGGCGGTAAGAAATAGTCCGGCGTGAGGCCCCACAAATTAAATTCAGCTTCTTCAATTACCCACGTCTCATCTAACTGGGAAATGGAATTGGAATTAGATAGCCAGCTTTTGAATTTGGGGCAAAACGGAATTGGAATTGAGAGCAGGTAATAAGATTCGGGTTGGATCGGAATAATTAATTGAAGGCCTATTACAAGGACTCCATAGAGCCTAGTAATTAATTAGATTGATTTCAACGGTTTGAATTTGTCATTTGAAGTCATTTCGGTAGGTTTTGAGCTTGAGTTCACCAATTCTTTGGTGAGGTTAAGAACACCCTAATTCTATTCACAATTATATGATATTTATAAAAAACACAAAGCAAGTACTTTAGATTGAATTTAATATTTTAGCATTGAAAAAAAATGAGGGTTCAAATGCCTCCATTTTTTTTCGTCCATCATGCCTCTATTATTTTATTTTCTAATAATAAAAATTCTAAAATTTATATGTTAATATGAAATCGTTAGATGTGATCTATATTATTTTCTATATATGTATATAAAAAAACTATCACCTATTGATTTTGATTTTATATGAATCCATAAGTTAAAAAATCAACATCCGTAACCTAGCCACATTGGTGTATTTTTGCAAACTCATGATACTAATGAAATCAAGGTATAATGAAGGTATAAAGAATAAAGACATTTGAACTCTCTTCAAAAAAATTTATGTACTACTTCAAGAAAGTGGCACCGGATAATACATTTTGTGAGTAGTCTAGGAATAGAAAAAAAAAGCGAAGGACGGTCTCTTTATCAATGAACGTATGTCATGTTATTTACAAGCTTTATTTAATTTTTTATATGCAAAGAAAATTATATATAAATTTTGTATTTGTCTATATTCCGTGTTTAATATAAAGTATGTTGCATTGTTTGCACGCTAAAGAAAATTATTTAGCTTCGTACTAAAAACAACTTTTTTGAATGGTGGATTCAAAAAATTATCAATTTATCTTTATCTACCAAAGTTAAATTATTTTATAAATAGAATAATACAAAAAATACAGCATTTCTCGGGTCACGAGTCAACCAACCACCCACTAGACAAGTTAGTAAAAATAGTAATATTTAAGGGACAATATTGACAAGGGAGCGCTTCCGACGGACCTACCTCTGTAGGTACACGTTTCCGATTCACTTAGTACGCTGAACACATGCATGCATCTTGAAAAAGTTGATAGATTTTGATTATAATATTCTTACCATTTCGGATCTGAAGACTTCTGCTCTTTACTCGCTTCTCATTTTCACAACTCAGATCTAAAGAACAGAGCATACGTAGAGTCCACACACACTTGTTACGTACTTGCAAAATGGCAGGGAATTTGATAACCTCTCTGCTCTCTCTGGCCACCAATTTGCTCCCCTCAATTACTACCTTTGCGCATGCTCCTTCCTCTTCATCAAATTCTAATAGTTCAGAAAAGGAGCGTGCTCGTGCTGCTGTGGAGGATCTGGAGAGGCTGATGCGAACTCTGAAGCGGATCAAGGCCACGATGTACGATGCTGAGCAGAGGGAGATCATAGATCACTCTGTCAAACTCTGGCTCAAGGAGCTCAAGATGGTCGCTTATGATGCTGAGGATGTGCTCAGTGAGTACCAATATGAGGTCACACGCCTCCGAGTAGAGGCAAGAAACGCTTCTGAGGCTTCCGGTTCTCACAAGAGAAAGCAGATAGAGGTTAGTAACTTAGTACCTTGTGCATATAGAAATTTAAAGGATCTTAATTACCTGTGAGTGTTACTAAATGCAATTTTTTTTCTTTTCGTTGGATTGGCATCCGCTGTAGTGGTCACTTGTTTTATAATAAGCTTTTCAAATCTAACAACAGAGTACCAATTAATTCCTTAATTATCGTCTTTAGTTAAAAAATTACGGAATTTGACATATCTAATAAATTCCATTTTGGACAGTACATATATTGTTCCAATCTAATGTGTTGCATTATAATCAAACAGTTGAGCATATATGTAATATAACTCTGAATTGTATATTGTCATGTATGATTGTCCTAATTAAGTGATATAATATGGAATTAAGGTATTTGACAATCTATATATTTAGTAGGGTGTGGTCCATTAAATTGGTAGAACAATTTGGACAAACATAAAATCATTAATGACTTGATTTTAAGATTTACAAGTAACAAGAACCGTAGTCTGTTGAGTTGTGGGGGGCGCACACAAAATATCTCGATTAAGTTGGCTGATAAGCATAGAGTTTTGCATCTTCACGGTTTTCGATGCGGACCGCACGAATTTTGATGCGACTGCACGGTTTTCGATGCGGACCGCACAAAATACCTGTTTAGAGTTGGCATATAAGCATAAGTTTGTGCAGGCTACATTGATTTGTGCAAGCCGCACAAAACACTGTTAAATCTAGAAAGTCGGTTATTCAGTGAAAAGGCGGTTTTGTAGACACGTCTGGCCGTTTGTGCTGCTGCAAGGATTTTATACGAGCCGCACGCACAGTGCCAGATATGTTACCCAATATAAGGATGGGTACCCAAGGCACAAGATAACACACAACTCAGTTTTCTGAACAAGAGTTATTTTGGACAGATCAATCTGAGTGCCTTCTCTTTTCTTTCACCATCAAAGATCTAGAGAGGAGAAATCCATTAGGAAACTTGGAACGGATTTCTCAATGGCGTGTCTTGGTACTTGAAAGACTTAATCCATGACCATACGACGTAAATGCGAGAAGATGGCTCTTCACAATTGAGGATTCCATGGCCAATGTTATGGAATCAGGTATTGTATTCCGTGCTTATGATTTATGTTTTGGGTCTCTTTGGCATAGAACGATCCTTAGGTTAAGGTGGGGAACTGTTTCTCCTTCTCCGGGATCTAAGTGTTTGACCCCTAGATGAGATGTAATTTTTTTATCTATAGATAAGGCGTAATTATTTGGCCTTTATGATTCACCACAAGTGGTATCAGTCTTCTTATGCCAAAGGATTAGGTCTTAAGGTTCTAGAGAGAATTAGGAAATTGATGATTTTTTCGTTGATTTTTATTAGATTTTTCATGATTATTTTGATCTGAAAATTAAGGTTTGAAAACACAAATTTTGTTTTGATTAAAGTCTTGATTGACCAGGTTTCAGTCATTAAGTTGGTTAGAGTTTGCTAGAAGATTTTCATTTGAAATCGCAAAATTCTAATAAAAAATTCGATCCTGGAAATTTTGTGCGGCCCTTTGTGCGGTCACATTAGGCCGCACGAAATTCCGCAGCCATTAATTTGGATTTTGGTAAAATTTATTTCTGATAAGTTTCCTAAAACAAAATATACAGATTTGGAATTAAATTTCTAAATTTGAAAGGATATTTAAGGTGCTTCAAAAAATAAGAAATATCTCTAGATCATGGGTCAATTTCAGCATAATAAATGCAGTTTTACAGTTATTCAGGCAATAATGCAGGCAACACAAAATTCTATGCCGCTGGCACAAATTGTAAATCCGAAATTTTTACGAAATCAAATTTAACCAGAGAGTTTTGCGGCAGCACAGATTACAATGCGGTCGCACAAATTTTGATGCGGTCGAACAGTTTATAATGGAAGGAGAGTGTTATGATAACTCTCATGTCATGGATTTAGACTTAGCATTTAGAATGGAATGTCCCACCATTATGGATGCCTTTACCCCTGATGATAAGAAGTGGAAGGAAAAGTAGGATAGGTCAAATCGCGTAAGTCTAATGCTTATGAAAAGGTCCATTCCAGAGGTATTTAGAGGCTCAATTTCTGATGAGATTTCTAACGCTAAGGCATATTTAGCTGAAATTGAGACAAGGTTTGTCAAGAATGAAAAGTCTGCAATTTGTACACTTTGGACGAAACTTGTCTCAATGAAGTATAAGGATAAGGGAAGTATTCGGGAGTACATCATGGAGATGTCTCATGTTGTTTTCATAATAAGGGCACTTAAGTTGGAGATCTCTGATGACCTCTTTGTGCACTTAGCATCGATATCTCTTCCTTCTCACTTTAGACAATTTAAGGTGAGCTATAATTGTCAAAAGGACAAATGGACACTTAATGAGTTCATCTCCCATTATGTGCAAGAAGAGGAAAGACTGAAACAAGATAAGACAGAAAGTGCCCATGTTGCTACAACTTCCAAGTTTAAGACATCGCTCTAGCGTAAGAAATCTAAGGGAACTACAGATAATAAGGATGCTGCAGTGACCACACAAGGAAACCGGATAAGGGCAAATCAATTGCCAAATCAAATGTTGCCGGTTGTTACTTCTCTGGTGGAGTTGGACACAAGAAGATTCATTGCCAAAATTATCAGGCATGGTGTGCTAAGAAAGATAAATCTCTTCTTTTAGTTTGTACGGAAGTTAATTTATCTTGTATATCTAGATATACTTGGTGGATAGATTTCGGAGCAACTACTCACATAAGTACATCTTTGTAGGGCTGCCTAAATTGACAGAAGCCAAGTGATGATGAAAGATTCATCTTTGTGGGATATGGCAATAAAGTTGAGGTGGAGGCTATTGGGACTTATAGATTATTGTTAAAATCAGGATTTTATTTGAATTTCTATGAAACTTTTGTTGTACCGTCTTTTAGACGTAACTTAATTTCTATTTCTGCATTGGATAAGTATGGATTTACTTGTACTTTTGGAAATGGAAACTTCAGTTTGTTTCATGGTTCAAAACAAGTTGGTTCTGGTTTTCTTTCAGTTTATGATAATCTATATTCTTTGGATGTCAATAGTTCTTATATTGAAGCCTTGCATGTGGATACAAGAAGTAAGAAAAGAAAATTAATCGGCTACATTATGGCACAAGCGATTATGTCATATTTCTAAACGCAGAATTGAACGACTTGTTTCTAATGAAATTCTTGAACCCTTAAATTTTTTCAGATCTTAGTGATTGTGTTAATTAAATAAAAGGGAAACAAATCAATTTCAGAAAATATGAAGCCAAAAGGTGTTCAGACATCTTGGAATTAATTCATACCGATATCTATGGACCGTTTCCAATGCCCATCAGAAATGGACAACGGTATTTTATTACTTTCATAGATGACTATTCAAGATATGCCTACATATATATAATTAAGGAAAAGGCTCAAGTCCTAGATGTGTTCAAAAGTTACAAAGCGGAAGTTGAGTTACAACTTAACAAATGCATTAAGGCCATTAGATCTTATTGTGGTGGTGAATACTACAGCATATATGATGGATCAGGTGAACAATGTCGAGGGTCTTTTGCACAATTCATAGATGAATGCGGCATTGTGCATCAATATACATTGCCCGGTTCGCCGGCAATGAATGGTGTTTCTAAGAGGCGCAATAGAATGCTTAAGGACATGGTAAGGAGTATGATGAGTCGTACCACTTTACCACAAAATCTATTGGGTGAAGCCTTAAAAACAGCAGCATGTATCCTTAATAGAGTACCCACTAAAGCATTTAACAAAATCCCATATGAAATTTGGAACGGGCAAAATCCTAATTTGAAACATTTGCATGTATGGGGATGTCCAGCTGAGGCAAGGTCTTATAGGCCACACAAATATAAACTACATGAAAGGACAGTTAGTTGTTATTTTGTTGGGTATCCCGAGCGATCAAGGGGTTATAAGTTTTATAATTCCACAGAACATTCAACTTTTGAGTCGGGAAATGCAAAAAAAATTTAGGATGTTTAGTTTGTGGGGGGTGATACAATAATGGATTTTGAAATCGAAGAGGAGTATGCAAATATTCCCACAGGTGTTGTGAGTTTTGTGGATATTAAACCCATTTTAACTCAAAATACAATTGTCGAAAACGAAACCATTATTGAATACCAAACTCAACAAGATCAAACAGCACAAACAGAAATTCCAGAGCCTTGTGCGGGCCGCAAGAAAATCTGGATGATGCTGTTGTTGGCCAGATTGTTGTAGACAATGTTGAAAACCCTCAAGAAAATTCAGAAGTGCCAATAAGAAGATCCATTAGAGAGAAAAGGTCTGCAATATCTTCAGATTATGTAGTTTACCTTCAAGAACGTGAGTTTGATGTTGGCGTGTTAGAAAATGACCCCATAAATTTTAACAAGCCATGGAGGACTCTAACTCTCACAAGTGGATCGATGCCATGAATGAGGAAATAAAATTTATGGCTGACAATGACGTTTGGGAAATTGTCCCATTACCTAAAGGTGCGAGACCTATTGGTTGTAAATGCATATTTAAAACCAAGAATGATTCAAAAGGTAATGTGGAGAAATATAAGGCTTGTCTTGTCGCTAAAGGTTTTACACAAAAGGAAGGCATCGATTATAAAGAAACTTTATCTCCGGTTTCATTGAAAGACTCTTTAAGAATTATATTGGCATTAGTTGTGCATTTCGATTTAGAGCTTCATCAGATGGATGTTAAGACAATGTTTCTAAATGGTTATATTGAAGAAACGATCTATATGGTGTAACCATAAAACTATGTGCCGGATGACGCACAGCCTATGGTATGCAAACTTTAGAAATTCATCATTGGACTAAAGCAAGAATCTCAACAGTGGTACTACAAATTCCACCATGTGATTATCTCATTTGGTTTTGAGTCAAATCTTGTGGATGAGTGTATATACCTCAAGTTCTGTGGGAGTAAGTTTGTATTTCTGGTTTTATATGTGGATGACATATTGCTAGTTAGCAACGATATAAATATATTGCAAGAGACTAAGAACTTTCTGATGAAAATTTTTGAGATGAAAGATCTTGGTAATGCATCATTTGTCCTAGGAATTGAAATACTGAGAAATCGAACCCAAGATATATTAGGTTTATCCCAAAGAAATTATATCAAAAATGTTCTCATTAGGTATGGCATGCAAAATAGTACACCAGGAAATACCCTTATGGCAAAGGAAGGCAAGTTTCGTCTAAGCCAATGTCCTAAGAATTCTTTAGTAAATGAAGTAATGCTAAAGTATCCATATGCCTCATTTATTGGGAGCATCATGTATGCGCAAGTGTATACGCGTCCAAATATTGCGTTCATCACTGGCATGTTGGGCCCATACTTATCTAACTCAGGTCTAGATCATTGGAAAGCAGCCAAACGGGTCTTGAGGTACTTGAAGCGAACAAAAGACCACATACTCATGTATCGGAGGTTGGATCAGCTGAGGTCATTGGATGTACTGACTCTAATTCTGGAGGATGTCAAGATAGCATGAAATCGACATCCGGCTACATCTTCATGTTAGCTGAAGGAGCTATTTCGTGGAAGAGTGCTAAACAGTCACTGATAGCATCTTCCACAATGGCCGCATAATTCACTGCATGCTATGAAGCATCGAATCATGGTGTATGGCTTCGGAATTTTGTCACTAGGCTGCGTATAGTGGAATCTATTGAGAAACAACTAAAATTGTATTGTGACAACAATTCAGCAGTGTTAGATGCGACTAATAACCGAAGTTCATCAAAGTCCAAGTACATTGACATTAAGTTTTTAGTTGTAAAAGAAAGAGTACAGAATGGTCAGTTATCCATAGAACATATAGGGACAGACTCTATGTTGGCGGATCCATTTACTAAAGGATTACCACCCAATAAGTTTGAATAACATGTTGCTCATATGGGTGCAATTTATGTTAGGGAAATTCAGTTTTAGTGGGAGTCTGTTATTTATTTTGATGTTCAATTTAGTTATTGTAATTTGACAATCTATGTATTCAATAGGGTTTGGTCCATAAATGTCTAAAATAATTTGGGCAAAGATCAAATCATTGATGGACTGATTATGAGATTTACAAGTAAGAAGAACTGTTATCTAGAGAGTTGTGCGGGACGCATAAAATATCTTGATTAAGTTGGCTGATAACCATAGAGTTTTGCAGCCGCATGGTTTTCAATGTGGGCCGCACAGATTTTGATGTTATTGCACGGTTTTCAATGCGGACCGCACAAAATACCTTTTTAGAGTTGGCATATAGCCATAAGTTTGTGCGGGCTGCACAAAATACTGTTAAATCAGAAAAGTCAGTTATTCAGTGAAAAGGCAGTTCTGTAGACATGTCTGGTCGTTTGTGCGGCAGCACGGATTTTGTGCGAGCTGCACGCGTAGTGCCAGATATGTTACCCTATATAAGGATGGATCTCCAAGGCACAAGATAACACACACAACTCAGTTTTTTTAACAGCAGCTATTTTAGACAGAATCTGAGTGTCATCTCTTTTCTTTCACCACCAAAGATCTAGAGAGGAGAAATCTAATAGAAAACTTAGAAGTGATTTCTCGAATGTTTGTCTTGCTGTTTTGGAAGACTTAATCCACGACAATACAACGTAAAGGCGAGAAAACGGCTTCTTACCACTGAAGACTTGTCTCGTGCACACGGAGACAGCTCTTCGCTATTGAGGATTCCATGGCCAATGTTATGGAATTAGGTATTGTATTCTGCACTTATGATTTATGTCTTGGGTCTCTTTAGCATAGGACTGTTTCTCCATTTCCGGGATGTAAGTGTTTGACCCTAGATGATATGTAATTTTTTTAATTCTTGATAAGACGTAATTGTTTGGCCTTTATGATTCTCCAACATAATGAACTTGTATGTGCAACTTATTTCCGTACATATTCGATTATTGGTTAAAAGTCGGAGGTCAATTCGCAAAAGGATTCAGCACTCGCTCACATTGTAGGCACCTTGATACCTTAATTATCATTTTCAGTTAACAACTTATGAAATTTAGCATTGTAAATCATTTCTTTTTTAACAGTACATTGTACCAATTCCTGATGGCATTGTTGATCGGCTTAACCAAATAAGAAGTCGATTTGATGAAATAGCAAAAGATCGTGAGGCTCTTCAATTAAGGGAGAGTGATGGGGTGAGGCGTCCAAACAACAAAATTTTACGACCCCCAACAGGTTACATGGTGGATGAGGCAAGCATTTTTGGCAGAGATGCTGAAATTTCAATGGTTATAGATTTCTTACTATCTAAAAAAGAAAAGTCATTCTCGGTCATTTCAATTGTTGGCAAAGGTGGTCTTGGAAAAACCACCATTGCCCAACTTGTCTACAAAGATCGAAGAGTTTCCCGGTGCTTTAATTTATTTGGTTGGGTATGTGTCTCTGAAGAATTTGACGTCAAGAGACTTATGAAAGCAACCATTGAATCAGTGTCCAAAAAGAAGTATAGTTCTAATGAGTTGAGCCCATTACAAAAAAAGCTTGCCAAAACTGTGAAGGGAAAAACAATACTACTTGTTTTAGATGATGTGTGGAACGAGAATCAAAGTGTTTGGGAGTTGTTTCAGATTCCTTTTAAAGGAGCAAAGATGGTCAGAATTCTCATGACAACAAGAAGTAAAAAGGTTGCAAACGTCATGCAATCAACGGTCTGTTTTAACCCAACTAACTTGTCTGAATATTCGTGCTGGGAGTTATTTAAGCATTATGCATTTAGTGGTACAAGTTACACCATGCCAAAACACTTGGTAGATATGGGAAGGGAGATTATGAGAAAGTGTGGTGGGTTGCCATTGGCTGTGAAGTCAATTGCATGTCTCCTTAGGCATGAAGCTGATGAAGAGGTTTGGAGGGAGATTCTAGAAAGTGATCTTTGGGAAATAAAAGAATCAAAAGAAGTGATTTTCCCAGCACTTCAGATTAGCTATGCTCATCTACCTGCCCATCTTAAGCCATGTGTTTTGTTTTGCTCAATGTACCCAAAAGATTACAGGTTAATAAAAATGGATTTGATACAACTGTGGATCGCTCATGGGTACGTCGAGTCCAGGAGCAATAGAAAAATCATAGAAATTGGTGTTGAATATTATAATGAGTTAAAAGAGAGGTCCTTTCTTGATGATGCAACTACAAAACTTGAGCCATTTTGTTCAGATTTTTGTAAGTTGCATGATATAATCCATGATCTTGGTCGACTTAATTCTGAGAATGAACACTACTCGGTGGAGATCAATCAGCCATTTGATAGTCCAGAGGGAACTGTTCCGCAGGAAGCATACCATTTATATGTAAGAGGTTCCATGGGATATGTAAATCAAATTCCAGAACAAAATATGAAGGATTTAAGAACTATTTTTATGGATATCCAAGAATGCAACGGAGATTTTGAGTACGAATACTGTACAAACTGTACAAATGCAATTGACCTAAATATGGAGTTGACGGAAGATTGTCAAGATTGTTTGGGAGATTTAACCTTGTGTAACCTCACTAAATTTGAAGTGCTCAGGGCATTGACACTGCGATTGGATAATTTGACAAAGATTCCCCACCACATTTCCGAGTTGAAACATCTTACCTATCTAAGTATTATTTCTCCACGCCTTGAAATGTTACCATCATCCATTGGCCTCCTTTACAACCTACTGGCTTTAGATGTTGATTGTGATTCCCTTGAATATTTACCTGAAAATATTGGTGATCTTGCTAACTTACAGTTTCTAAGTATTTTTTCTTTTCACAGCCTTGAAAAGATACCAAAATCACTCAGTTCACTTACTAACTTACTGGAATTATCTATTGATGGTCCATTTTTGGATTATGTCCCTCATGGTCTCGTTAATTTTCCGTCAATAACAAAAATTTCGGTAAATTGGAATGTTAGATCTATAGGTTGGTTAAAGGATATGAAGGACCTTGAAGAAAAAATCTCCATTGGAAACTTAAAGAACATCAGTAATTTAGAAGATGCCAAGCGTGCTAACCTGAGAAATAAGTGCAAACTTAAGTTTTTAGAGCTATGTTGGGATAAACTATTTGAAGAATTTGGCGACACGTACTTAAAGCTGAAATTAAAACTCATACCAGAAGCTTGTGAGGGCGGGATAGTTGGGGCAGATGATGTACATTTTTCCTTATTAGAATGCCTCCAGCCACATCCTAACCTCAAGAGGCTTCGAGTAAAAGATTATCCTTCTGCCATAGTACCAGGATGGATGAGGGATCCAGATTTATTGCAGTCAATTCAAGAACTCAGGTTAGAAAGTTGTGGCTATATTCAATCCCTTCCATTCGGCAATCTTCACACTCTCAAGTACCTCTACATTATTAAATGTTCCAGTATCCGAACTATACAGCTGGAGCAGCTGCCCTCCCAGATTGAAACTGTGGAAATTTCAAGGTGTGACCACCTGGAGTTGATAACCGGACTAGGGCATCTGGATATGTTGAAAGAACTGAGAATTGTTTTGTGTATAACCCTGAAATCAGTAACAATGGATGGACTGCAGTTGGTGGAATCTACTGAGCTATTTGGTGATTTATCCCATGAAATGCCACAAATCGGCCGACACAACATTTCGTCACTTACAAGTACACAAATCAAATGTTGTAAATTGCTTCGTGTTCTACCATCTGGGCCATCTGGGCCTTGTTATGAGCTTGTTCGTAATTGCGGCTGTCCTGACCTTGAAATTGGACATCGGCCCTTTCCAAGGCTTTCAAATAAATGAAATTGGACGTCGGGAATAAATTAAATCAGGTTCGTAATTTTATCATTATTTGAATCTATATATTTTAGATCACTGAACTTTTTTAATTTTCTGTAATCATAAGTCTTGGTAGGATTTGTCGACTGATTGAATTGTTCCTGGTTGATCAAATGAACATTAAATTTTATATTAGTTGGTTGTTGCTGTTATATAATATAATAAAGCTCTTGTCCAATTAATTTGCAGCTTTTTTTATGATGTCTTTCTTTCACATATATTTGATTCCTTTTTGAATTCTCACTAATTATTATTTAAAATTCTGCTCTTTTGTAGGGTCATTCCTTCAAAAACACCAACAAGGCCCAGTTATCAGTAAGATGGATTTTTTTTTTTTTTTGGTTGGAATTTGGGGATTAAATTGGTGTTTCTGCTCTTTTGAATGGTACTATAATGAACATTTTTATTTTTATTTTTTTGTGGGCCTTTGTAATGTGCTCTGGATGTTATGTTTCCATCATAGATCTCTGGTGTTAGTTGTCTTTATGACATACTCTGTTAATAAATTGTAAAGTTTAGTTAATTTATAATCTATCGACTGTAATGGCATGCAATCTTCCATGCAATTATTGATTTTCTCTCAAGTTTACACTGGCATGACGTGGCGTAACAAGGTAAATGATTTGATGCATCAAATGTTGGAACTTTATTTGAAAACTCAAAATTCCAACTCAATATATTATATTTGATTAAAATATCCAATTGTAATATTTCCAAACTTGAGTGTTAAAATGTAAATCTCATATCTAATAAATTTGAATTCCGTTTGTTTTCTCTGAATGGTTAAAAAAAGTCATTAAGCGAAAAGGCGTTACTTGAGGATCACCTTTAATTGATCTCATTAATCTCATTTTAATGTCTTAATTAGCGCACCTCCTCGTACTCTCTCTGCTCATTTTCAGTATATATGTACGCATCTCTTAATCTCTCTATAAAAAGGGTATTCGAGAAATAAAATACATAAGAAATAAAATATGTTTCTTTGATTAGCTCCCACAGAAAGCTCTCTTTGATTTATTTTCCATTTGTATTTTATCCCAATTTATCAAATTCTGATCTATGCTGGATATTGCGGAGATATCGTCAGTTGCTTCCATGGCGTGCCTAAGGAGCAACAACTCCGGATTCTCTTGGTTGCAGTTCCATCTTGCACGATGAAACGGAATACGCTTAAGGACAGTGCTTCCCACAATCCGGATAACTCTATTTCAATTTGATTTATTATAATTAATTTATAACTATTCGAATATTATGAAAATTTATCCCAACATCAAACACCGTCCATCCGCTTGTTTCATGCATCGATATATTCTAACCCATAAAACCTAGGACTAAAGTTGAAACAAGTACTTCTATGAAGATACTAACCCATAAAACCAGACAAAACACCCACTAATTTCAAAATTAAACTGTACTCACTAAAAACAACCACATAATTTGAGAAGTTTTTATCATAATTGTCAAGATATATAACTCATTGTCAAGAAATTATCACTTCTTTAAATATATATCCTTTATAAACGACGTTGGACAATATTTAGAGCATGCATTTGAATTTTCAGAACTGAAATGATCATATGTATACATACATATATAGAGTTCTATTAATTAATTTATCATGTCCAATGTGGTCATGAGCTAGTTTTTTTCTCTAATCCACAGTAAAACAATAATTGTTTTATTTATTTATTAACATACCAAAAAAAGAAAATATACAAATTAAGAAATAAAATTGATCATGAATGCTGCTCTATATCATGCCTTGTCATTTTGATTTTTAATTCATGTGCACTCATTCCCATTTATGGTCGGCCAGCGGTAAGAAATAGTCTGGCGTGAGGCCCCACAAATTAAAATCAGCTTCTTCAATTACCCATGTGTCATCTACCTTTAATTTGTGGTTTACCGAACCATTGCCGTACCGTAGCATCGTACCAGTCGTGTGTCCAGTATGTGCAATATTTATCCCATTTATATTCCTGAAAAAAAAAATATATACTGTTAGTTAATGACCATTACCTCCGATTCACATATGATCAATGAAGTCATTTTTTTAGTGTGTGTGTACCTGTAATCACTAATAACAGACTCCGAATGGGTTTCCCAAAAGACAGCGCTGTCTCCGCCATCACAAGAGGGGCTGAGTCTGGTAGGGTTCTTTATGCAGAGAAGCTGAGAGTCCTCGAGCTGCAGATGGTGTGGTGTATCACCTCAACCCCGTCCGATCTGCAATCCTGAAATGCTGCAGGACTCGCGTCAAGTTTGCAAATGAAGCATTCCGCCTTGCTTATTGTCTTCTCTCCGTTACACACTGCACTAGAGAATATATTGGCTGTAGATCATGTGTCCAATCAGTGCTTATTTTTACTTTTTTTTTACCATGATAGTTAATTGCATTTTAAGATTAGATTTTCAAAGATTTGCTGGTTTGTAATGTGTGAACTGTGAAAGTAATGAAACAATTAAATTAGTTTTTATTTTTACCTGGAGTGATAGGTGGAGCGGTCGTGGCCCGTGGGGAACCCTTGGTGATGCACGACCGCTTGATGGTGGTGGTGTGCAAGAGCAGTTGGCTTCACGTATCAAAAGTGATAAGTGTCGAAATCACAGGTGGTACCGTGCAAGAGCTTTAGCAAAACCATAAACAAACTGAATATCGTGTGGCGCAGTCATGAAGGACATAAAAAGTGAACTAGAAAAGCACGGATCATGACTGTCCCTGTCTGTTGTGATATTGACTGGCTTCATAGGTAAAATCCTCACAGGAATTTAATCGAGCAAGTGATGTGCACATGATTAGTGGTTTGTGCCAACAATCTGGCAAACCAGGTGGATTTTGATATGGCTTTGTCACTGGGAAGCCTTTTCAGACGTGAAGCGGCACTCAATGAAGGCCTATTACAAAGACTTCATTGAGCCCAGTAATTAATAATCTGAGAAAAACAGGTGGGCTAGGCCTTATGGGCCGTTGTAGCCCAGTAATAATTAATTTATTGACACAAGTTAATTACATGATACATGTCAATTTAAATAAAGTTAATACGCATCGCACTGTCATAAAGTATAATGAAAACATAATTGACGCTCTAAAGAAGGTTGCCAAATTCAATGATTGTCCTATTAACACGTTTTTTAATACCATCTAGGTTGACAGATGGAAAGCCACGGAATCTATATTGGAGGAAAATAAAGTAAAAGCTTCAAACTTAAGAGGTAATGAAACGCCGAATTTTTTATTAATATCTACCATAAAATAAAAAATTACAAAAATATCCATGATTTTCTGAAAATTTTATAAATACCCAAACTGTGAGGACACGTGACGGTTGAATGTTTTTTTAGACTCCCAGGGAGTCCTGGCGGTCTATTTTGTTTTTGGAAAATTGAGTAATTAAAGAGTAATTGAGGCGTACAATTTTTCATCAATTATTATTTTTAAATGATAGAACAAAACAAAAATATTGTATTAGTTCAATTAAAAAAAAATGAGGAGCATCCTTCTTTCAAACGGGTGTATATGAATGCTCCAACAATTATACACAGTTTTGCTATATGATCCGTGTATGATGAAAGAAATACAAATATGCAGGTTGTACAGGTACTTATATCAGACATCTCTCATAAACATGCAAGGATAGGGCAAGGAATAAAGCAAGAGAGACGATATTTTCACCAAGAAGCGTGAAAAATGATGTAGAAACTCCAAACATGAATATCTCATAGCTCGAGTGTCCGATTTCAGCATATGACTATTTTTCGGAAAGTTTGCGAGATGAAGGTATTGATTTTGACTGCGTAGCAGTTATCGGAATTTTACAATTGCAAAAAAGAAAACGGAAGACCCTCAAAAGCTTGAGTTGAAGTTTCCTTTTACCATACTTTTTCTCAGGCATTGTTCATGTAAATGTAATAAGTCTCAGATCTAAGGTTCTTTGTTATGTTTTCATTTTTTTAGTTAGAATTTTTTTATTTTAAAATTTAGTTTAGCGTTTTTTATATTCAGATCTAGGGTATGCTATAATAAAAGGGATCATTTTGATAATTTAGTTTTTTTTTTCATTTTGAAATTTAGCCTAGTGTTTTCAATTTGAAATTTGAAATTTTGTTTAGCATTTTTAATATTCAGATCTAGAGTATGCTATAAAAAAAGATCATTTTGAGTATTTAGTTAACTAGATTATTTAGTTTATTGTTTTATCAAAAATTGAGTTTAGTGTTTTTATTTTGAGAATTTCCGAAAAAAAAAATGGACCGTCGAGAGTCTTGGTGGTAAAGAAAAAATCCATCGCAATGTAAGAATTTTTGAAATTTTAATAACCCAGAGTCCAGAGTCCGCCCAGAGTATTTTTAAAACTTTCATAAAACTATGGATATTTTTGTAATTTTTTTTGGTGGATATTAAAAAAAATTTGGAACGATCAAGTTATGAGAATTTTAAATATGTAAGATAATGTATATATTATTTTTTTGCCCTCTGAAATGTCGGTGCAACCTCCTTTCCATCTCCCTTTCTTCTTGTTCTTTAAGGGACAAGCTCTGGTGGAGTCTACCATGTGGTTCTGAGTTTCGGTGTGACAACTAAAGAAGCTGAACCACTAGTTCGATAACCGAACCGAACCACTGGTTCAGTTCCTTCTATGTATCAAAATAACATCGCAATTCATCTATTATCTTATGAAAAAATTGTACAGTTTCTAAAAATTAAAAATGCATAATACAGAAGATATATCAAGAATATCCTTAACAGGGAGAGGTGGTTTCCCGAATTTGTTTTGTAGCCATCTAATAAAAAAAAAAAAAATTTAACAGGGTTCTGAAATTGAGGAGTGTTCCTGATAAAAATAGATTTTTTTTTTCAAACTCATGTTAAATCTATTTTTTATAATTAAAAAAAGTTCAGGGTGGTTTTTTTAGAAACTGCAAAGACATATTGACCCCACTCCACCGAAAGTAATCCACTTTGGTTAAAAAAGAAGAAAAGAAGCATAGACTACATCCAAGCATAGTGACAAGGTTCGCGTATAATACCCGAATAATATCTGAATAATTCGTTTTTTTGGTGATGCCGAACCGAACGCCGAATTATTCAGTTGACCGAACTTTGACCGAATTATACCCGAATAATTCGCGAATTTTACGAACTTTTTCCGAATTTTACGAATTATTCGCGAATTTTTCCCGAATTTTTCCTAGAATTTTTGTTTTTTGTTTTTTGTTTTTTTTGCTTTCTTGTAGGACTGAGATCTCTGATCCGGATTATTCCGAATCATTCCAGAATTATACCCGAATTATTCCCGAATCACGAATTTTTGACCTCGCCGAACCTTTCCCGAACAATTAAATTGTCACTATGCTTCCAAGAGCTCACCTTACCCCCTCAGATCGTTCAGTACTCTGCTGCTCTTTACTCATGGCAAGGAATTCATATCACCAAAAGCAACTCCACTCCACTGAAAGCATCGACAACTGTGCTATCAAGAGCTTATCTTCTCATTAGGAAATTTTTTTCTGTAGAAATTAATAAAAAAGAAGAGAGAGAAATAGAAAGAGTACATTAGATTTTTCATTAGTAGAAAAATTGTTAGGATATCTATCGATTCTAAAAATAAAAAAGTTTGGATCGGTAGGAATTCTAGATGAAGGGAATTCTTCTATTAGATCTCTAGTAAAATATAAAATGTTTTTCAAAAGGTAGATGAAATATTGCTATTATATCTAAATTTAAAGATATCTATTTTCATAAAATCTTTTTATATTTCAATAGAGAAAATTAAAAGGATAAAAATAAAATCCTACTGATTTTTCTATCAATCAAAAACCTGATGTACTCTTTCTATTTTTCTCTCTTACTTTTTATTAATTTCTACAGAAAAAACAATTATCTCCTCATTATACTCTTTCTCTCTTTTCTCTTTTCTCATTTTTACAACTACAGGGCTTTAATAATTAGTGACCCCACTCCAACTAAAGTATCCATCCACTCTCGTGAAAAATAAAACACAAACAAAATATTGACTACTGTCGAAGTCTTCTCAACCCCATTTCCAAGAGCTTACCTTACCTCCTCAAATTTGCTGCTCTTTACTCATTTCTCATTTCTCATTTTTTACAGAAATCTACATAGCAAAATGGCAGGGAATTTGATAACCTCTCTGCTCTCTCTAGCCACCAATTTGCTCCCCTCAATTAGAGCCTCTGTTCAGGCTTCTTCTTCCTCTTCATCAACTAACTCAGAAAGGAAGCGTGCTTGTGCCGTTGAGGAGGATCTGGAGAGGCTGATGCGAACTCTGAAGTGGATCAAAGTAACGTTGTACGATGCTGAGGAGAGGGAGATCATAGACCACTCCGTCAAGTTCTGGCTTAAGGAGCTCAAAAAGGTTGCTTATAAAGCTGAGGATGTGCTCAGCGAGTACCGATATGAGGTCACACGTGTTCAAGTAGAGGCAAGAAAGGCTTATGAGGCTTCCGGTTTTCACGAGAGAAAGCAGATGGAGGTTAGTGCCTTGTGCATATAGAAATCCTTTTTTTTAAAAAAAAAAAAACCTTTGCAAAGCATATGAAGTCTTGAGGGGAATTGAAATCTCTACTTTTGATAACCAACTGTCCTAAAACTTTTTGCTAACTAATTGTGTTACCACTCCTTTCTTCTTGTGCATATAGAAATCAGAAGGATTTTCACTATGCTATTGTTTTTTTTCTTTTTTGTCGTTATAAGGTAAAATTTTGAATTTCAAATTAGAATAAAAAAGAGCAATGAAAAAAATTAATTTTAATCAATATATTTATATATAATTTAATTATTATAATTCAGTGTATAATTAAATTATTAAATTGTTTGAGTGAGCTCTAGCTAGCTAACTTATGGAGAGTAGAATTTTAAATATTTCATTTAAGACAATTTAAAAAGATCTAATCTAAACCAACAATTTTTTTCTGATTTAAATTTGATATAATTTTAAAAAGAATAAAATCTACACATTAATGAAAGAGATAATGTGTTATTTGAGAAAAATTGGTTTGTGACCAGCTGCCATTATTTCACGATACCAATCCGGACCATCCAATCTAATTAGGCAATTATTTATAGAATTGCAGTACCTAACAAAAATAACACTGAAACCATTATATGCATGCTAATTAATTTATGCTTTTACATTGATAAAAACATTTCGTTTAAAATATATACATAACATATATGATACAATTGAACTAAGCAATTCTTATTTTTAATTAAAAAGGAACTTCTGTAACTTATTTCCGTACAAATTCGATTATTGGTTAAAAGTCGGAGGTCAATTTGCCACATGATGGTGTAGTCGTTCACATCGTAGGCGTCTTGATCCGTTAATTATCATTTGCAGCTAACATATTTATGAAATTTAGCATTGTAATTCATTTCTTTTTGAACAGTACATTGTACCAATTCCGGATGGCATTGTTGATCGGCTTAACAAAATAAGAAGTCGATTTGATGAAATAGCAAAGGATCGTGAGGCTCTTCAATTAAGGGAGAGTGATGGGGTGAGGCGTCCAAACAACAAAATTTTACGACCCCCAACGGGTCACATGGTGGATGAGGCAAACATTTTTGGCAGAGATGCCGACATTTCAAAGGTCATCAATTTCTTACTAACTGAAAAAGAAAAGTCATTCTCAGTCATTTCAATTGTTGGCAAAGGTGGGCTCGGAAAAACCACCATTGCTCAACTTGTCTACAAAGATGAGAGGGTTTCCCGGTGCTTTGATTTAAATGGGTGGGTATGTGTCTCCGAAGAATTTGATCCTAGGAGACTCATGAAAGCAACCATTGAATCATTCTCCAAAACCAACTGTGGTTTAAGTGAGTTGAGCCAATTACAAGAAGAGCTTGCAATAATTGTTAAGGGAAAAACAATACAACTCGTTTTAGATGATGTGTGGAACGAGAATCAGAATCTTTGGGAGTCATTTCAAGTTCCTTTTAAGAAAGCAAGGATGGTCAGAATTCTCGTGACAACAAGAAATAAAAAGGTAGCGAAGGTCATGCAAACAACAACCTGTTTTAACCCAAGTAACTTGTCTGAATATTCATGCTGGCAATTATTTGAGCATTATGCATTTAGTGGTACAAGTTACACCATGCCAAAACACTTGGTAGATATGGGAAGGGAGATTATGAGAAAGTGTGGTGGGTTGCCATTGGCTGTGAAGTCAATTGCAAGTCTCCTTAGGCATGAAGCTGATGAAGAGGTTTGGAGGGAGATTCTAGAAAGTGATCTTTGGGAAATAAAAGAATCAAAAGAAGTGATTTTCCCTGCACTTCAGATTAGCTATGCTCATCTACCTGCTCATCTTAAGCCATGCTTTTTGTTTTGCTCAATGTACCCAAAAGATTACAGGTTAATAAAAATGGATTTGATACAATTGTGGATCGCTCATGGGTACGTCAAGTCCCGGAGCAATAGAAAAATCATAGAAATTGGAGTTGAATATTATAATGAGTTAAAAGAGAGGTCCTTTCTTGATGATGCAACTACAAAATTTCACCCATTTTATTCAGAATGTTGTAAGTTGCATGATATAATCCATGATCTTGCTCGACTTAATTCTGAGAATGAACACTACTCGGTGGAGATCAATCGGCCATTTGATAGTCCAGAGGGAACTGTTCCGCAAGAAGCATACCATTTATATGTAAGAGTTTCCATGGGATATGTAAATCAAATTCCCCAACAAAATATGAAGGGTTTAAGAACTATTTTTATGGATATCCAAGAATGCAACGGAGATTTTGAGTATGGATACTGTACAAACTGTACAAAGGCAATTGACCTAAATATAGAGTTGACCGAAGATTGTCAAGATTGTTTGGGAGATGTAACCTTGTGTAACCTCACTAAATTTGAAGTGCTCAGGGTATTGACACTGCAATGGAATACTTTGACAAAGATTCCCAACTACATTTCCGAGTTGAAACATCTAACCTATCTAAGTATTATTTCTACACGTGTTAAAATCATGGTTCAAAAAATCGGCCGATTCCGAGTCAACTCGGCCGATTCAACTCGGAATCGGACGGGACCGGGCCGATTTTTACCCGATTCTCGGGTCTATGCGATTTTCTCAGAAAAAATCGGATGAACAGTGACGGAATCGGCCGATTTTCCGATTTTCCGGCCGAGTTACACCGAGTTTTGTCCGATTCTCACTGACCTGTGCGAGTTTTGTCCGAATTGAGCCGAGTTCTGTCCGATTCTCGTAGGCGGTGCAGGAAATTGGGAGGGAGAGTGAGAGAAGAGAGGGAGAGGGAAGCTTTGCCTCCTTGCGCGAAACGAAGAGAGGGAGAGGGTCTGTGGACCCGTAATTTTTATTAAATGGAGTTAACTTTCCAATTTCAAATGTTTTCAAAGATCAAAGGATGATATTGCATCAGGATTCGTGCTAGATGTAATCCAATGGTTAAAATAATTGATCGGGTTAAGGCATTTGGGCGGACCCGAACTGAAAATTAGATTTGATTAATTTCAATTCTTTAATTTGGAACAAGCCTTTGAGATTTGTGCTGATTGAACAAGGAACGGTTGAGATTTTCCAAAAGAAAACAAATATTCATACATGGTTGTATATGGTGTGAATTCATTCCGACGGGAAGCAAAGGGAATAGTATAAAAATAAAGTTTGTTATTTAACACTAAGTCCCCTTTAAATATCAAGTTTGTTTAATAAATTCGAATCGATTAGAATATATATACGTATATAAATATTTATTTAACCATACTTCTAGAATTTATAATAAATCGATATTTATAAATTTTATAATATTATGTTTTTCAAATATTTCACATGTTTAATCTCAACTATAATCTCGAATGATTCGATATTAATCATGTATGTTTTTATATAAATATTTATCTATTCAATTCTTATATTTTATTTATTTATACGAATAGTATCATTTTATTTTGTTTTTTACTCTTCTTTTCTAAATCTTACATCTGGTAATGAATTTTCGCGGGTAGTTATAAAAATTATTTTAGGTCTATAATAATAATAATATTTTTAATATACATAATATCATATTTAGTTTATATTTTAAATTTTAGATTCATTTCAGATTAATCAGATAATTCTGATCGGTCATTAATTTAGTTAGAAAATTTTATTTAGTTTAAATATCAGTTTAGCAATAAATCATGTTTAAAATTTTGGAATATAACAGTAAATACAATATATTGAATAAAATTCAATAGTCTTGTCAAATGTACTAACTAAATAAAATTATTAAATTTGATGCATTGTAAAAGTTCCATGTAAATGTATGTTTCTACATTCTTAATTTAATACAGAGAACGATGAGATGATCCAGCCAGCTCGGCATAGCTTCTGGTTATAAAAGTGTGCTCTATTTGTAATGTTTGTAATACATTATATAAGTAGTGAATTATTTGAGTGTAATATTGTCTTAATTAACATAGTTTTTTTACAAATTATTTTTATCAATTTTTTCCTATTTTTTGGCTACAAAACAAGGCTTCTGCCAAAAATACCCGAGTTACCGATCCGATTCTTCCGATTCCGGCCGATTCATCCGATTCTGACTTGGTGGTCAAAATTCCGATTCCGATTCCGATTCCGATTTTTTGAACCATGGTTAAAATGTTACCATTATCCATTGGCCTCCTTTACAACCTACTGGCTTTAGAAGTTGAGTGTGAATCCCTTGAATATTTACCTGAAAATATTGGTGATCTTGCTAGCTTACAGTTTCTACAAATTTATTCTGAACGCAACCTTAAAATGATACCAAAATCACTTTGTTCACTTACTAACTTACTGAAATTATCTATTGATGGTAATTTTTTGGATTATGTCCCTCATGGTCTCGTTAATTTTCCATCAATAACAAAAATTTCAGCAATGTGGAATGTTAGAACTATAGGTTGGTTAAAGGATATGAAGGACCTTGAAGAAAAAATCTCTATTGGAAGCTTAAAGAACATCAGTAATTTAGAAGATGCCAAGCGTGCTAACCTGAGAAATAAGTGCAAACTTAAGATTTTAAAGCTATGCTGGGGTAATCTATTTGGTAATTTTGGCAACTCATACTCAGAGCTGGTATTAAATCTCATACCAGAAGCTTGTGAGGGCAGGATAGTTGAGGCAGATGATGTACATTTTTCGTTATTAGAATGCCTCCAGCCACATCCTAACCTCAAGACACTTCGAGTAATTGGTTATCCTTCTGCCATCATACCAGAATGGATGAGGGATCCATTTTTATTGCAGTCAATTCAAAAACTCAGGTTAGAAAGTTGTGGCTATATTCAATCCCTTCCATTCGGCAATCTTCAAACTCTCAAGTACCTCTACATTATTAAATGTTCTAGTATCGGAACTATGCAGCTGGAACAGCTACCCACGCAGCTTGAATTTTTGAAAATTTCAGAGTGTAACCACCTGGAGTTGATTACCGGACTAGGGCATCTGGATATGTTGAAACAACTGGACATTTTTTGGTGTATAACCCTGAAAGCACTAACAATGGATGGACTGCAGTTGGTGGAATCTACTGAGCTATTTGGTGATTTATCCCATGAAATGCCACAAATCGGCCGACACAACATTTCATCACTTACAAGTATACAAATCACATCCTGTAAATTGCTTCGTGTTCTGCCAGATGGGTTGATTCCATCTGAGCCTTGTTATGTGCATGTTTGTGGTTGTGGCTGTCCTGACATTAAAACTGGACGTCGGCAATAAATTATATCAGGTTCGTAATTTTATCATTATTTGAATATATAGATTTTAGATCACCTAACTTTTTTAATTTTCTGTAATCGTAAGTCTTGGTAGGAGTTGTCGACTGATTAAATTGCTCCAGGTTTAACTTTTTAAAATTTTAAATTGCTCCTGTCCAATAATTTGCAGCTTTTTTTTTTATAATGTCTTTCTTTCGCCCACAAGACTCTAATTATATTCCATATATTTGATTCCTTTTTGAATTTTCACTAATTATTATTTTAAATTCTGCTCTTTTGTAGGGTCTTTTCTTCAAAAGCACCAACAAGGCCCGGTCAGCAGTAATCTAAATTTCTTTTGTTATTTTTTTGTTGGAATTTGGGGATTAAGTTGGTGTTTCAGAATAACAAAGCAATCAACATTTGCTGCTGTAATAACCAAACGAAGCTCAGATGTGGGGGCCATAATCTGGAAGCGAGACTTGTCTTTGTAGGTTTGAATGGTACTATAATGAACATTTTTATTTTATTTTTGTGGGCCTTTGTAATGTGCTCTGGATGTTATGTTTCCGTCATAGATCTCTGGGGGGCATGGAAGATTGTAATGGCATGCAATCTTCCATACTATTTTATTTTTCTTTTTGCACCAATTATTGATTTTCTTTTAGGTTTACACTGGCATGACGTGGCGTAACAAGGTAAATGATTTGACACATCAAACGTTCCATGCGCTTGTTTCTTGCATCTATCTATTCTAAATATATGATAAAACATGCATTCATACATACATGCTGCCCAGTTTCATTATTTATTGATAAAAATAAATAAATAAATATGCAGCAAAATATGAAATTTGTGACTAGATTTAGGACTTATTATACATCAAAGTCAGTCTTATATATCAAGCTAACGAGAGGTATGATGTTTTACAAATTATTATTATTGTTGTTATTATTATTGTTATTATTATTATTACTATTATTATTATTGAATTATATTATTGCATTATTCCAACTAGAAAGTTATCAAACAATATGTTCATTCTTTTAAATATTTTCGCTCTTTTAAAAATTACTTTATTTTAACTATTATCCGAATAATACAATTCACTCGAATAATAGCATTATTTTAACACTATTCTTTAATTTACCAAACGATACTAGGAGGCCAGACAGAAAACCCAATCATAACTCAAAAAGTCAATTGTTTCTTCAAAATTGTGAACAGGTAGTTTCTTAGGATAACAACAAGCCGCAAGGTACTATTAGTGTGTTGCAAAAAACATTTAAAAAATATCTTCTTAAATAAATACCACACCAAGGACTAAAGTTAAAACAAGTACTACTAACCCATAAAACCTGACAAAACACCCACTAATTTCAAAATTAAATTGTACTCTCTAAAAACAACCACATTATTTGAGAAGTTGTTATCATAATTGTCAAGATATATATAAGTCAAGAAATTCTCAAGAAATTCTCACTTCTTTAAATATATATCCTTCATATATAAAACGTTGGACAATTAATATTTACAGCATTCATTTGAATTTTCAGCACTGAAATGATTCTATTAATTAATTTCTCATGTCCAATGTGGCCATGGGAGCTAGTTTTTTCTCTAATACAGAGTAAAACAATAATTGTTTTATATATTTATTAACATACCAAAAAAAGAAAATATACAAATTAAGAAACAAAATTGATCATGAATGCTGCTCTATATCATGCCTTGTCATTTTGATTTTTAATTCATGTGCACTCATTCCCATTTAAGGTCGGCCGGCGGTAAGAAATAGTCTGGCGTGAGGCCCCACAAATTAAAATCAGCTTCTTCAATTACCCATGTCTCATCTACCTTTAATTTGTGGTTTACCGAACCATTGCCCATTGCCGTACCATAGCTTCGTACCGGTTGTGTGTCCAGTATGTGCAATATTTATCCCATTTATATTCCTGAAAAAAAAAATTATATACTGCTAGTTAATCACCATTACCTCCGATTCACATATGATCAATGAAGTCATTTTTTCAGTGTGTGTGTGGGTGTAGTCTGCAAACTCTGCTGAGTCTGAAAGGAATCGGATGACACCAATTCGATTTTTGACCGAGTTACTCGGCAACTGATTTTTCAGAGAAAAACCGGGTTGAACAGTGGTGAATCGGCCGATTCAAGCCAGTTTTGACCGATTTCAGACTGATTCTCGCGATTTGGGAGCGAGTCTAGCGATTTGGGGGCGATTCTGTCTTTTCTCCATAGCCCAGCTCATATATATATATATATATATATATATATATGGGATGGGCTTAGCTAAGCCATGGAGTAAAACAAGTTTGTACTCCACGCAATATTTTCATTTTGAAAATCCAAACAACCGATCCAAACCGCTCAACATGATGTCCATATTGAAATGTGCTTGGAGACCAAATTTTACATTTTTTGGAATTTTTTTACTATTTATTAAGCCACTTTGAAAAATGTTGGTCCGGGTGAACAGTAACAAAACAGTAAAAAATTCTGGACCAATGGATCAGAGATTTTCAAAGTGATTTAATAAATAGTAAAAAAATTCCAAAAAATGTAAAATTTGGTCTCCAAGCACATTTCAATATGGAGATCATGTTGAGCGGTTCGGATTGTAGTTTGAATTTTCAAAATGGAAATAATGACGCGTGGAGTACAAACTTGTTTTACTCACCATAGTCTATCTCTCTCTCTCTCTCTCTATATATATATATATTATAAAATATATATTATATGTGTTGATGCACGACTGCTTGATGGTGGACTGCTTCTAGGCGATGCTGTCGTTGTATCCCATTGTGAGCATACAGCTGACCAAGGTCAAATCAGTCATGGAGGACATAAAAAGTGAACTAGAAAAGCATTGATCATGACTGTGTCCCTGTCTGTTGTGATCTTGACTGGCTTCATAGGTAAAATCCTCACAGGAATTTGGTCGAGCAAGTGATGTGCACATGATTAGTGGTTTGTGCCAACAATCTGGCAAACCAGGTGGATTTTAATTACTGGGAAGCCTTTTGAAATGGATTTGATATGGCTTTTGTCACTGGGAAGACTTTTGCCCAAAATTGTGAGAAACATCCAAAATCAACAGTTTTGGCAACAACATTTGTAAAGAAACAGCTCAGATTTGTACCACCCTATGAAGCCTTTTTTGCTGGTAGCTTCTACCATGCTTTTCAAAAAAAAAAACAAAAAGATTTGTACCACCCTATGAAGAAGAGAGAGAAATAAGGGGTGAGAGACGTGAAGCGGCACTCAATGAAAGAGGTGGTCGGAACTTTTGATTTGAGTACGTAGTGTAGGTGAGAACTGGGAAATGGACTGTTTGGGGGGAAAGCGGAATTGGAATTGGAATTAGATAGCCAGCTTTTGAATTTCGGGCAAAACGGAATTGGAATTGAGAGCAAGTAATAAGATTCGCGTTGGATCGGAATAATTAATTGAAGGCCTATTACAAGGATTTCATAGAGCCCAGTAATTAAGAATCTGGGAGAAACTGGTGGGCTAGGCCCATTACAAGGAATTAGTTATAATTAATTGAAGGCCTATTACTAGGACTCCATAGAGCCCAGTAATTAATTAGATGCTACATGCCAATTTGGAATAATTTAGTTTAATTTAGTTTGAATTTTTTTTTTGAAGGTTAGTGGAAATTTTCCACTAAGAAATATATTGATAAAAAAATATTTACACGGTCCATTCCCATTCCAATTGAAACAGTGAGGACCATAGGTTAAATAAAAGGACAGAAATAAAACTAGCAGTGAGCTAACCTAAACTATGATATGATACCCCGCTCAAATGCTAACAAGTTCCGCTAAAAGAATTAAAAAAGCCATTGAAATATCAAGGCCTCCTCTCTCCACTTGGGCACTATACAAATAGCATCCAGTTGTGAATATCCATCGCCGCTGCATCGATCAGTATATGCACAGGTTTCCTTTCTTGGGAGAAAACGCGTCTGTTTCTTTCTTTCCAGACTGCCCATGATCCCGCCGCCCATGCCGTATCCCATCGCGTTTTGGTTTGCCCCGATAGCTGTTGGCGACCCTCCCACCAGATGTCAAAAGGTTGCGTACCCACCATTGGAGGCAAGTTTAGCTGCGCCCTCAGACCGCGCCAGAACCTTGATGTGTAGGTGCAGCTCAATTTAGTTTGAATTTAGATAGTAGTACAATTATATAATGAAAAATGAATGTATTAAAATTATATAACTTACATCTTGACTATGTACTAAATTGATTAGAAAATTTATAAATTTGACAAGTAAATGCATGACTCATGAATTAGATTGATTTCAACGGCTCTTTATCAATGGACGTATGTCATGTTATTTACAAGCTTTATTTAATTTTTTATATGCAAATAAGAAAATTATATATAAATTTTGTATTTGTCTATATTCCGTGCTTAATACAAAGTATGTTGCATTGTTTGCACGCTAAAGAAAATTATTTAGCTTCGTACTAAAAGCAACTTTTTTGAATGGTGGATTCAAAAAATGATCAATTTATCTTTATCTGCCAAAGATAAATTATTTTAGAAATCAAATAATAATAAAATACAGCATTTCTTGGGTCACGAGTCAACCAACCACCCACTAGACAAGTTACTAAAAATAATAATATTTAAGCGACAATATCGATAAGGGAAAGGGAGCACTTCCTCGGTTTCATGCTGAACACATGCATGCATCTTGCAAAAGTTGATAGATTTTGATTATAATATTCTTTCCAATTCAGATCTGAAGACTGCTGCTCTTTACTCACTTGACTTCTCATTTTCACAACTCAGATCTAAAGAACAGAGCATACGTAGAGTCCACACACTTGTTACGTACTTGCAAAATGGCAGCGAATTTGATAACCTCTCTGCTCTCTCTAGCCACCAATTTGCTCCCCTCAATTACTGCATCTGCGCACGCTCCTTCCTCTTCGTCAAATTCTAATAATTCAGAAAAGGATCGTGCTTGTGCTGCTGAGAAGGATCTGGAGAGGCTGATGCGAACTCTGAAGTGGATCAAGGCCACGATGTACGATGCTGAGGAGAGGGAGATCATAGACCGCTCCGTCAAGTTCTGGCTCAAGGAGCTCAAGAAGGTTGCTTATGATGCTGAGGATGTGCTAAGCGAGTACCAATACGAGGTCACACGCCTCCAAGTAGAGGCAAGAAATGCTTCTGAGGCTTCCGGTTCTCACAAGAGAAAGCAGATAGAGGTTAGTACCTTGTGCATATAGAAATTTAAAGGATCTTACTTGTGCAATTTTTTTTTCTTTTTGTTGGATTGGCATTCACTGTAGTGGTCGCTATTACTTTTAAATATTTACAAACCCTAATTTCTATTTACGTTCAGATCACAAGTGTATGATCCTACCGTGTAGTATGATTGGGGTGTCGATGCACAGAGATAATGTATTGGATTTTAAATAATTTTTACTAGCACTAGTGGAAAAAATACAATTAGTGTCGCCAGTTATACCCGACACTAATACTTTAGTATCGGTTATTTATAATTACCCGACACTAATAAAATTACTGTCGGTTGATTATCACATTTGACAGTAATAAATCAATAATTAGTGTCGGCTTTATTTAAAAACCGATAGTAATACTTTACTGTCGGCTTTTTAAATTCAACCGACACGAATTAGTTCATATTACTGTCGGCTTATAAACTACAGCCGACAGTAAAGTATTACTATCGGTTATCTATTTGGCCGACAGTAAATATTTCTGTCGGATAATAAACCTACCCGATATTAATAAATTAGTGTCGGCTAATTAAAAAGACCCGACAGTAATTGTTCAATTATTAGTGTCGGCTTATATTATTAGCCGACACTAAAGTATTACTATCGGTTAATAAACATAGAGCCGACACTAATGATACATTTATATCTCTTCTCCTATCCGATTCTGTCTACTATTTAGGTTTTTTGATGAACTCCACTGAGCTTCCTCTCCACTGATATCTCTCTACGGGAAACACGGTTTTTCTTCGTGTTCTGCAGTTTGAATACTCTCTCCACTGCATATTTTGGACGTAAGTGCTATTTTCTTCTTTGCTCTACTCTACTCTATTGTAGCCCGCAAAATTGATTAGATTTGCAATTGAAATTGATATTGTTGGTTTGATTTTATATGTAGACACTGCTAGCTGGGGTTCTTACTTCTGCCTCTCGTGCATTTGAGCTACTATATCCCTGAAGTTGTTCATTTTCTCGGCCATATCTCTGGGTAAGAATTTTTCCTCTATGACTCTTAACACTTTGAAGTTTTGATCTGTACCAAACAATCCAAACCAGAAATATTGTTCTGTACCATTGGCTGGTACCAAACTGTACCAGAAATTACAGTTCAAAACTGTAAGAAAGGGCTAGCGTGACTATTTCATTTTTGATATTTTTCAGTGTTTTACATGAAATATTATAGCCAAAATTGGAAACATCGATCTGCTTAATATGAACACTTGCATGAATGTTTGTTTTACTAACAACAAATTACAAAATTTTAATTTCCGGAGATATATAATACAACTTGGTGCTACAATTTTGAGGGATTTGGTGCAACGATCTCTTGATGTCACTCGATCCGGCATCCAAAACAATTGTAAGTATAATGTCAAACTCATGTTTAATTTTGTGCTTAGATGCATGTGTATTATGATAAATGTATGTAGTTAATTAAATGTATGCATGTATAGTTGGTAGGTATCGAGCTAAAGTATTGTCTTATGAGCCACAACCGAATTATTAATGCTTTTAGGTCATGATACCCGTTCAAAATTAATCCAATAGGGATTAATTTTGAACAGTCCCCGTTTTGGGACTGCTCTTTGAATATTTTGTCTCAGTTAGGATGTGAACGCGTGTTAGTCACGTTTTAGTATTTAAGAAAATTTCGGCAGCATTTCCTCTTATTAGTTCCCCGGATATTCGGGGAACTAAGGGGAAATGCTGCCGAAATTTTCTTAAATACTAAAACGTGACTAACACGCGTTCACTATGGAGACAAAGTATTCAAAGAGTGGGATAGGAATGTAAACCGGCCCCGTATAAGCCCCAAATTCAACATTTGACCCTAGATGTGTACTTAATTGTGTTTTCTTATAATTGCAGATGGACCGCAGTTGGATGTATAGAGCATCACGTGTTTCAGATGAATATTTGACAGGTGTTGATGAATTTATAAAAGTTGCTATGGAAGACATGTCAAATAATGGGAATGTGAAGATGGCGTGTCCTTGTCGTGATTGTAACAATAACCAGAAATGGTCTAACCCCGTTCAAGTGAGGAATCATTTAATCCGCCGTGGGTTTAAGCAAGATTATACACGTTGGATATGGCATGGCGAGAGTTTGGAAACCGGTATAGATACTGGCACTGGTAGTAGGAATCCGGAAGAACATAATTACAATAGCGGAAGTGATGTGCAAGGCGATGGAAATGATGATATGATGGTAGACGAAGGTGGTAATTTTGATCAAATGTTACGTGATTTAGAAGAGGATTTTGGTAATGATAAGCAATATGATGTATTTGAGAATTTATATGAAGATTCTAAAAAATATTTGTATCCTGGTTGTACTAAATTTACAAAATTGCAAGGTGTATTAAAATTGTATAATCTGAAAGCATCTAATAGCTGGAGTGATAAAAGTTTTACTGCGTTATTAGAAGTATTAAGAGAAATGTTACCGGATGGAAACGAGATACCATGCAATGTTTATGAAGCGAAAAAAATGTTGTGCCCAGTGGATTTGGAAGTTCAAAGAATACATGCATGCCCAAATGATTGTATATTATACAGAAATGAGTATGCAGATCTCAATGAATGTCCAAAATGTGGTACATCACGTTATGTAAGAAATAAAGTAACCAACGATAACAGTGATGATTCTAAATTGAAAAAAGGGTCTCCGGCAAAAGTATTGTGGCACCTCCCTGTGATACCAAGATTCAAACGTCTGTTCGCAAATGCCGAAGAAGCAAAATTATTGCGTTGGCATGCCGAAGACCGAAAAAAAGATGGAAAATTACGGCACCCTGCCGATTCTCCTCAGTGGAGGAATATCGACAGAAAGTTTGACTTTGGCGGTGATTGCAGGAACCTCAAGCTTGGGTTCAGTACAGATGGAATGAACCCGTATAGTAGCATGAGCAGTAAGCATAGTTGTTGGCCGGGTCTATTGTGCATTTACAATCTTCCACCTTGGTTATGTATGAAACGAAAATACATCATGCTGACCTTACTGATATCAGGACCCAAACAACCCGGAAACGACATAGATGTGTATCTAGCGCCGTTGATAGAGGACCTACAAAAATTGTGGTTACCAGGAGTGCAGATGTTCGATGCATATAGCAAGGAAAGTTTCACCTTACGGGCTATGATTTTCTGCACCATTAATGATTTTCCGGCGTATGGCAATTTGTCGGGTTATAGTGTTAAAGGAGAAAAGGCGTGTCCTATTTGTGAAGACGATACAGTGGATATGTGGTTAACTAATTGCTCTAAAACTGTGTACATGGGTCATCGTAGATTTCTCCCTACCAATCACGCACACCGAAAGAGAAAAAAAGAATTCAACGGAAAGACCGAGAACAACAAAGCACGTTATCCATTGACTGGTAAAGAAGTTTATTCGCGAGTGAAGGAAATCAAAGTTGATTTAGGCAAATTTAAGAAAAAGAGGGGAAGAAAGAAAGGGGCTCCGAAAAGTTGCTGGAAGAAGAGATCAATATTTTGGGATTTACTATACTGGGAGTACTTAGAGGTCCGACACTGTCTCGATGTGATGCATGTAGTGAAAAATGTTTGTGATAGCATAGTTGGAACATTGTTGAATATTCCGGGTAAGACTAAGGACGGAATCAATGTCCGGAAAGACATGCAATTAATGAATATACGTCCGGATCTACAACCAGGAGAGAAGGAAAGATCAGATGGTAAAATTTGTACATATCTAAAACCCGCAATGCATACGCTGTCGAAAAAGGAAAAGATAAGCTTCTGTGAATGTCTTCATGGTGTCAAAGTTCCCTCTGGATATTCTTCGAATTTTAAAAGGTTTGTTTCATTGGAAGATTTGAAATTGACGGGTATGAAGTCTCACGACTGTCATGTTTTAATGACACAGCTTCTTCCTGTTGCAATTCGAGGTATATTGCCAACTTGTGTTAGGAAGACCATCACGAGGCTTTGTTTTTTCTTAAATGCCATTTGTTGTAAAGTAACAGATTCTGATACGTTAGATGATTTGCAAAAGGAGGTTGTTGTAACTCTTTGCCATCTTGAAATGTATTTTCCGCCGTCTTTCTTTGATATCATGGTTCATTTAATTGTTCATCTAGTCAGAGAAATCAAGATGTGTGGACCAGTTTTCTTACGGCACATGTATCCGTTCGAGAGATACATGGCAATTTTAAAGGGATATGTGCGGAACCGATATCGTCCCGAGGGTAGCATTATAAGAGCATATGCTGCCGAAGAGGTTATTGAGTATTGTACTCAGTATCTTGATGATTTAAAAACTGTTGGCATCCCTAAATCTCGACACGAGGGAAGACTTCATGGTGTAGGCACGATCGGTTCAAAATTAATCATTCCCGACGCTAAAATAACAGCACTAGCACATTTTCATGTTTTACAACATCTAACTGACGTTCATCCATATTTGGACGAGCACATGACCTTCTTGCGACAACAAAATCCTAAGAAATCTGATAAGTGGTTGATTGGTGAACATAATGAAAAGTTCCAAACTTGGTTTGCACGTAGAGTCCTGGAAGCTCCGGATGAAGAAAACATAAAAGAAATTGTCAAAAGGTTGGCTCTTGGTCCAGTTCATGTTGTGAGGTCTTTCCAGGGATTTGACATCAACGGTTATACATTTTACACCAGAACTCAAGATGAAAAGAGCACAGTGCAGAACAGTGGTGTGACATTAGTAGCCGTTTCGAGTGATTTTTCAGGAGCTAAAGGTGCCGGACCATCGCAAGCATCAATGTCGTATTATGGGTATATTGAAGAAATTTGGGAACTGGACTACAGAACATTTAAGATTCCTTTATTTCTGTGTAAATGGGTTGATAATCGTAGGGGGGTTAAGGTTGACAACGATGGTTTCATTTTGGTGGATTTCAACAAGTTGGGATATAAGGATGATCCATTTATACTAGCAAGACAAGCAACACAAGTGTTCTATGTAGTTGATCCTAGCGATCGTACAAAACATGTGGTTCTTTCCGGAAAAAGGCGTATTATCGGGATTGATAATGTAGTTGACGAAGAAGTGTACGATCATTTTGACGAGATACCTCCATTTTCCATTGGCTTGCCAACGTTACCAACCGAAGATTACACCGAAACAAGTTACATGCGTCACGATCATAATGAAGGAGAATGGATTGAAGAAAGTTAATTCATTTAATTGTTATTGGTATGTTACATGTAGACCATGTTTTTTAAGTTCATAGCTAAAAATATGTTTTATAAATATTCTTTACGTTTGATGGCTTGAATTTTTTTTTTTCAGGATGCATTAAATGACGGAACGATGGTAGACATCCGAGCTCTCCGAGCTATTCGGTAATTTTCTTATTTTTTTAATAAAATAAATTATTTGCCATCAGTTTTATATGTGATCTAAAAAATTTAAAAGAACTTTTTTTTTATTTTGATTGGTCATATTACTTCATAATACTTCATTTTGATTTAGCATATTACTTGATATTTCCAATTGAATTTTAGTCTTCAATGCCTAATAAAAATTAGATATGTATATTTTGAGTTAATCAATCTCAACCGTCTGATTTTAAACGGAGCCAATCCGTCACCTATCTATAATATAAGGGGTCTTTCAATATTAGTGCAGATCTGGTCTTCACGAATTTTAAAACAGATTGGACGGTTCAGATTGATTAACTCAAAAAATCCCTTTTGAGTTAATGCAGAGGATACGGATTCACAAATTTGCGCTCCATTTTTCACTCTCTCGCGCGCATCAATATCTAGGGTTTTTCAAAACCCCACCGATCGCTCCGCTCTCTCTTCCATCAAAACGCGGCTCTCTCTCTCTCTCTCTCACTCCGCTCAGCACTCACTCTCACTCTCACTCCGCTCAGCACTCACTCTCACTTTCACCCTCTCTCTTCACCGCTGCCACCGTCCACTCCACCTCTCTCTTCGCGACCTCCCAGACGACCCTGACGCCTCTCTCTTCACCGTCACACCTCCTCTCCCAGACGACCTAGACCCCTCTTTCAGACCCTTTTCCTGCTCCTCGCCATTCTTGGTTAGCGTCTCCTTCCTTGCTCTCCCTCCTTCTCTCTAATGGGTTAACGGGTTGTGGGTCTGATAAGTCAAAATCGACTCCTTTAGTGATGCTTGAGGCAACTGATAAGTCAATTGTGATATGTGTGATGTGTCAACATTTAATTTTTAAACTTGTTTTTTCGGATTAATTCTTCACTATTGTTACTGGTTCAATTTCGCTAAGTTGGATCTTTTCATTTTTCAAGTCAAATCCTATTTAATTTCTTGCTACATTAACCACAGTAGTATGATTAGATTGTGCCTAACTGGGGCTTTATTTAGTGAACAACAATGACATAGACTTGCTATATTGCACTCAAATATGTGGCGCACCCCTAATTAATCAGAATACTAATGTCCATAATGAATTGACTTGGTTCTGTTTTGGTCAAGTCTTGCAGCAGTGCAGAGCAGTCTCTCTTGGCACGGTAATGTTTTGATTGAATGTTTCTTCTTTGAAGCAAGAGAGAATAAATAACCTATTAGAAGTTAATTAGGAGTTTAAGTACTTGTATCAAGAGAAGCTAAAAACCAACCAAAAGACCAAAGGCAATGCAAAGAAAAATATTGGAAGGAAGGTATATGTACCACTTAAAGGTATTAGGTAAATTATTACTGCTAAATGTCACAAGTGCATCAACAGCTGTCGTACCTTTGATAACGTCCATTATGGCCACATGTGATCTCTTCTATTTCAAATAACACATTATAGCAGCACGAACCAGTAACCACAACCAATGATTAGGTTTTTCAAAGTAAGGATATCTATTTGTCCATTATGACTACTTGTTTTCTTTAACCTTCAACTTGTTTTCATGTATTTATAAATATCAGCAAAGCAACTATATATGCACACCATTCCTTCATCACTTGAATACCCTTAATTAATTAATTGAACTTTTCTTAAAGTCGATTAGAAAGATTTTATCTAACATATATATCCTACAGGGAAGTCACTACAATTCTGCTCATGTCCAGCGGTGGTGGTGATAGTGGTGGTGGTGATAGTGACTCTGTTTCGACCAAAAAGAAAGGACGAGGTCATTCAAATATTAAAAGTGTGATTAATAAGTCCAATAAGGAGTTGAAATTTGATACACTTGGGAGGCCTATTGTGGATGGCGACACAACATCATTTAGTACGCAACTTGGGATTTCAGTGAGAGCCCACGTTCCTATAAAATACCGACGGTGGCCTGACGTACCAGAATATATAAAGAAAACTGTTTGGCAAGAACTCCAGGTAAATAACGTTAACCTACTTAATTATGTAAAAATATGAGGGTATAGAACCAGTTTTTCAAATAAATTAGTCAATTAATGTAATTTTGTGCTGTTTGTTGACTGTGTCAATGCCTGTTGTGGTCTGTTCTGATCTGTTCTGATCTAAATTAGTCAATTACTATATCTGATCTGTTCTGATTCTGTTCTGGTCTGTTCTGATCTGTTCTGATTCTGTTCTGATTCTGTTCTGATTCTGATCTTATCTGATCTGATGTATTACTGCGCTGTTGTGCTTTCTTTTGCAGCTCGGTTGGAAATTACCTGATGACGACATAGATTTGAAGAAGGAGATCACTAGTCAGATGGGTGTTAGCTTTAGAACGTTCAGACGCACTTTGTATAAGGAGTTCGTAGAGAAGGGTGAGACGCCCTTTGATGATTATAAGTCCATTGAACCTGCTGATTGGGCTGACTTCGTTGAGTATCACCAGTCGGAAGAATTCCAGGTTATTTAATTTCTTCAAGCTAACTAGCTAATTTTTTTTTACTATCCAAAATTTCAAATGATTTGTTAATGCCAATTATTTTCTTGTTGAAATTGTAGAACCTAAGTAGAAAAGGGAAGGAGAATCAGGAGAAAAACTTGTACCCACATTTATTGGGAAACAGAGGTTATAAGGGTGAAAAATTCCAGAAGAGATTGCAAGAAAATTTGAAGGAGGTGTACGCTAAACAGGGGACACAAAGCGATTTGTCATCGAGTGGGTCAAGTAGTCCGTTGTCGCAAGAAAAGCTAAATAAGTTGGAGGTCGAACACAGGCATGTCTCGTGGAAACTCGCAAGAGAGAAGGTGTTGGACAATGGGGAACATTTTCATCCTAATCCGAAAACCAAAGAAATGGTCAAGACAATTGTGAGCACCTTGATCTACTTTTAAATTTGAACTTTTTTTAGCATGCTTTGCATAAGATCAATGTCAGCATGCTTTGCACAAGGGGTTCATCAATGTCAGCATGCTTTTATTTTATGGCTGATCTTGATCTACTTTTAAATTTTATGGCTGATCTTGAAGTATACTCATTTGTAATGCATTACACCCTTCACTGTCAACAAATTTTCACACATTTATCAAATATTCATTTCCTTTCATTTAAGTTCATTTTTTAACAAAATTTCATGTAAAAATTCTACTGTCTATAATCAATTCTGTTTACTTGTTTTGAGGAAAAGCCCTTAAAAAAGTAATAACAAAAAGTTCAAGGGCTTTTATGTAAAAAGTTCAAGAGCTCACTGTCTATTATCAATTTTACCATTTCATCTTTTATGCTAGTCTGTTTAGTTAATTCGATTCATAAACCATGATTGTGTTTGTTGTAGATGTCTGACCTCTATGCTTGGACCAATACCAGTAGTATTTTTTATTTTTTTATTTTGAAGGTTGGTAGACAACTACCTTTTCTTTTGGTAGCTTGTACTGTTCCAAGTTTCTTTTAGTGAGGTGGTTAGGGTTCGGCAATCTTCAATTTTCTGTTAAATTAGTTGTCTATTAAGCCCCATTTAGTGAAGGAACTTGCAACAGTTTAGACTACTTTTTGTTGGTTCAATTGAATTTTCTATTTCTTTTTTTCTCTTCTCATACAAAATAATTTATTAATTATGTTCCTAATTTGTCAGGTTCATACAAGTAATTAAATTAATTACTCTTTTGAAGGGTTAAAATTTAACTTAATAATCATTCATAGTTGTCATTGCTCATTGTGCAGTTCTGTAATCATTTTCTTTTTATTGATTTACACCAACTGGGCTCAAGCGCAATAATTACTGAATATGTACTTTGCAAATCGGAAATTATTAATAACGCCATCACATGCATTTTCGTTTGTTGTTCTTAGTTAGTAGATTTTGGATTACAATTTAGTTGTTTACAATTCACTTGATTTCTGATTTTCATTGCTTCATTCTCATTGGTTTAATCATATCAGGAAGATAAAGAAGAGGCTTTCAAGGAAGGCACGTTCACCCCCGATCGATATGACGATATTCTAGGAAAGTCGCTACAAACTGCAGAACATCCGGGGAGGGTGAGAGGCGTTGGATCTCTTGTGGGTATAAAGAAAGCTTATGCTAAGTGCGGCAAAAGGAAGAGGCACAGTTCTTCGGAGTTTGAGGAGAGTATTGAACAAAGAATACAAAGAGAGGTAGCGGAGAGAATGAAAGATGTATTAGAGGTGATGGAGAGGCAGGATAGGCAAATAACATTGTTGATGGGCCAAGTAGCACTGGAGAATCGACCAGCAAGTACCACTGGAGCTGCTCAGAGCCAGACCAGCTGCCCGTCAGTGCAACCAACACATTCTCTCGATTTCATTGAGGTAAAATTGTTACCATAGAATATTTGGAGATATAGTTGGTACAGACCAAGTGCACAAAAGCACTTCTTAACTGATCAGCCAGTGCAGGCTGACCACTGGTCCAAATAAAAAAAACCAAATGGACAGTCGAATAGAGTACTTGAAGACAATCATTTTAGAGTCAAAATTTCAATTTTTAGCATTTTTAGTCTGTTTTCTATGATTTTTCAAAGTTTCAGCTTTTCAAATATGAAAAACAGCAAAAATACCCTTGCTATCCAGAATCAGGAGGGAAAAATTAACAAATAGACAAAGTATTACAAATTTTGTGTCATATTATTCTTTTGTTCCTTTAAAGGAAGAGCGCAGTTGCAAACTCCATTTGGTTCGGGATGGGCAAAAGATTCAAGTGGCCGTAGGGACGTTATATGGAGGCACAGTTATTCACGGTAGACCTGTACCACATGGCCATGCGAGAGTAATGGTGGATGATTATGCCGAGGGTGAAGAGGAGACCCCTGTACCCGTACCAAATGACGAGGTGGCTACTCTTCGCTTAGCCCGTTCTAGTTTCACGGCATGGCCCAAGGATATGATATCTTTTGAAGAGGTAATTAGTTGATCCTTTAATTCTGATTAATATGATTTAGTCATTAAAGTTACAAGTAGTCAATTAAACCATGCAATATCTATGGGCTGTTAAAGAATTTACAAGGCAAGTTGGTTGGAATAATTTACAAGGCAAGTTGCTAGCTGCTGTCTAGCTAGTAAGTAGTACATTTAAACACTTAATTAAACACTAGAATTAAATAAATTCTAGAATAATCATGAGCAATTAATCTGTATTTTGTCAGAATAATTAATTAAGGCGATCGACAGCTCTGACGGTTTAATAAATCTTTCCAGCTGCCACTTTTTCAAACCACCCAAATGGTACCCCCAGCAGCAATTGTTTTTACTGTTTCCTCCTTTAATTCTATATATCCATTAAAGGATACAATACAAATTCAAATTAAGAGATGAAATGCATGAGTACTTTAGCATGAGTATAATTATATATAACTAATATATACCACATCTTGATCATATATACCTAGCTAGGTCAATTAAAAGAGCTTCAAATTAATGCAACAACTATATATATTATATTGTACAGAAAAAAAAATTTATCTTTGGACCTAATATTAATCCTTTGCTGTTGGTAGCTGTTTCAGGAACACAAACAAAATGATTAGGATCAGTATATTTTCTTATGGTGCATCCAAGCAAAGTGGACAAGTAAAACTGTATATATATAGCTTCAGTTTTTCTAGTATAATTGTCTTTGATTAGGATCAGTCTTTGATTCTAATTGCAGGAACCACAAAAAGATTTACAAGTTCCTACAAGTGGGAAGTCAGTTCATAGCGATGGGTTTGAAAAAAGAGATCAATACAAGGGGTTTCAGGGTATAAATTTGGATCTGCTGGGTCCTACCTTCAAGGTTCTATGTGATCGGTTTGTTGAGCAAGTAGGAAACACATTCGACATCAACCCGCCAATTGACCTTTTCCATAGCGAGGACTTGATTGCCGTTCATGCAGACGATTTGAAGGCTTTGATTACACCGGAGGCAATGCTCACTGGATCCACTATTCGGATCTTCATGATGTGAGCTAATAATTGTAAAACTGTAAAAATTGACTACTTGTAATTCAAATTTATTAATAATGACATTTCTGCCCTTATTTGCAGGTATGCGCATAAATACTACAAGGATGCATATCCAAACGAGCTCGTTGGTTTTATGGACCCGGCGAAAACGTGTGGCCAATTTGTGAGCGGTGCTGATGTCGACCGAAAATTTGTCGAGGAATACCTAACGGAAACATTGAAAGAAAATAGAGACAAAAAAATTATATTCTTACCATATCATCAGGGGTTATCTCTCTCTCTATTTATATAACTTCTTCAATTTCTTTCATTTTGTAGAAATAAAAAATTAAAGTATATTTTACTTAAATATGCAGTCAACATTGGATATTGATTGTGCTGATGCCAAGAGCGAGCACGTTTTACGTGTTTGATTCCTTCATTAGGAACAAACAAGCTCACCAGATCATCAAAGCGCTTGAGGGGTAAGTTTTTCAAACCGCGAACTTTTCCATATTTTGCCTTGTTGATGTTCTGGTTCAGTACTGGTTCTGTTCAACAAAACCAATTTCAATAAATCATGTTTTTATTGTTGCTGTTCTGTTCAGTACTGGTTCTGTTCTGGTTGCCTTGACCTGCCCAAATGGTTCTGTTCTGGTTGCCTTGACCTGCACATGTGGTAAATAAATGTCTTATAATTTCTTTTTATAAGGAGGGTTAATAGTAACAATTAAAAGACAAAGCTGAAATTTTTCAATTTAAGTCCCCCCACCTCTACCTACTTCTGCCCTGCCTGGTGACTGAGGTTTAATTGTTACAGTTTTGAGACTCAAATGAGATGAGAATGTTTGTATTACTTCCTTTCTTTGCTTTTAATTTTTGCAAAATTTCAGGATTATTGTTTGGTTACATGAATTTCCAGGGTACTATTTGTGTCCTCAAATTCTACAATTTGGAATTCACAAATCTGGAATTGATTATTGTTTACGGATTAGTATTTCTTCTGTGTGGTAATAAAGGAGAAAATTGGAACATTTTAAGGGACTAATTGGTAATGATATCCCGTCTGACCAAGGAATATAGGAATAGGAGCTGTTGCATTTTTTTTTATTTCGAAGGAACTTTATGCGCTCTCACAATTGAATTCTTTTCTAATAGGCCATTCATAACGGATTCATGTACCGGAGGACCTGGAAAAGCCAAGTGGAAGCGTTCAAATGTTACGGTAATACTAATCAATTCATATTTGTTCAATGGGAAAGAGATGATGTGAATAATTCATATCTTTCGACTTCATATATATTCGTATCTTTCGAATTTTTTTTAATGCAGTGCCCACAACAATATGGAAGTTGGGAATGTGGATATTATGTCATGTTATTCGTGTATGACATAATAACTCGATTCCTTGATATTTTTCCGAACCTCACGGTATGCATATTTTTTTTGGCAAAATTATGCATAATTAATTTACCTTACTCAAAGAACATTAAATTTTGATATTTCATCATTTAAAAAATGTAGGACTTCCCCAAAGAGTACAACGGACGACACATCGAATACATACGTAAAATTTGGGGCAAATATTTTTTGAAGGAAGTATTAGAGGAGAAAAGCAAAACAATTTAGGGTGTTGCTTAATTTCTATTATTTGTTGAAATTTGTAATTTAAACATGTTATTTGTAATTTAAACATGTAATGTAGGATGTCTGGATGTGTTATTTGATCTCTTTATAAAGGCCAGCAAAAATATATGCATGGTAGCTGGCCAAATAACTAATTTTAATTTTTTTATTTTGAAACACTAATTACTGTCGGTTCTTTAACAAATACCAGACACTAATACGTATTAATGTCGGCTCTATAATAATAAACCGACAGTAATACAAATTAGTGTCAGTTAAATTTAGCCGACAGTAATATTTTACAAACGTTTTTAACTACCTCTAAAGTATTAGTGTCGGCCATTATTTAGCCGACATTAATAACTATTACTGTCGGCTAATAATAAATTAACCGACATTAATAACTATTACTGTCGGCTTAATATTTATTAACCGATATTAATAACTATTACTGTCGGTTAATTAAAAATTAACCGACAGTAATATTTATTAGTGTCGGTTTATTATTAATCAACCGACACTAATGTTTAACTTTTACTGTCGGGTAATTAAGTTATTAGTGTCCGCCAGATTAGTGTCGCCAGATATCCGACATTAATACCCAAAATCAACCGACACTAATGACTAGTTCTCCACTAGTGTAGTCTAAGTTTTCGGATTTTTGAAAATGAGGTGGTGGTGATAAATACAATCAATGTATTATAGCTAGTAAAGGTTAAACAGTAGATAGAGAGTCTCTAGGGTTCAGGTTTCATGTTCTTCTTAATGCTAAAATATTAAATTCAATCTGAAGTGCTTGCTTTGTGTTTTTTATAAATATCATATAATTGTGAATAGAATTAGGGTGGTCTTAAGCTCACCAAAGAATTGGTGAACTCAAGCTCAAAACCTACCGAAATGACTTCAAATGACGAATCCAAACCGTTGAAATCAATCTAATTCATTAGTCATGCATTTACTTGTCAAATTTATAAATTTTCGAATCAATTTAGTACATAGTCAAGCGGTTAAAACAAATGTTTATAAGTTATATAATTTCATTACATTCATTTTTCATTATATTTTCTTTTTTTCATTATATGACACTTTTATTCTGTTTTTTAATGCACTTTTGTAGAATTGTAGTATACAAAACTAACACGGAAATTATTAAATGCATACTAATTTATGTTTTTACATTCATAAGAACATTTCGGTTAAAATATATACATAACATATATCATACTATTGAACTTACCAATGATTCTCCTTTTTTAAAATAAAAAAATGAACTTGTGTAACTTATCTCCGTAGATATTCGATTATTGGATAAAAGTCGTTCACATTGTAGGCGTCTTGATCCGTTAATTATCATTTGCAGCTAACATATTTATAAAACTTAGCATTGTAATTCATTTCTTTTTTAACAGTACATTGTACCAATTCCTGATGGCATTGTTGATCGGCTTAACAAAATAAGAAGTCGATTTGATGAAATAGCAAAGGATCACGAGGCTCTTCAATTAAGGGAGAGTGATGGGGCGAGGCGTCCAAACAACAAAATTTTACGACCCCCAACGGGTCACATGGTGGATGAGGCAAGCATTTTTGGCAGAGATGCTGAAATTTCAAAGGTCATCAATTTCTTACTAAATATGGAGTTGACGGAAGATTGTCAAGATTGTTTGGGAGATGTAACCTTGTGTAACCTCACAAAATTTGAAGTGCTCAGGGTATTGATACTGCGATGGGATAATTTGACAAAGATTCCCCACTACATTTCCGAGTTGAAACATCTGACCTATCTAAGTATTAGTTCTACACGTCTTAAAATGTTACCATCATCCATTGGCCTCCTTTACAACCTACTGGCTTTAGACGTTCAGTGTGAATCCCTTGAATATTTACCTGAAAATATCGGTGATCTTGCTAACTTGCAGTTTCTACAAATTTTGTCTGATGACAACCTTAAAGTGATACCAAAATCACTCTGTTCACTTACTAACTTACTGAAATTATATATTGATGGTCATTTTTTGGATTATGTCCCTCATGGTCTCGTTAATTTTCCATCAATAACAAAAATTTCAGCATATTGGAATGTTAGAACTATAGGTTAGTTAAAGGATATGAAGGACCTTGAAGGAAAAATCTCTATTGGAAGGTTAAAGAACATCAGTAATTTAGAAGATGCCAAGTGTGCTAACCTGAGAAATAAGTGCAAACTTAAGATTTTAGAGTTAGGCTGGGATGATCTGTTTGAAGGTTTTGACGACACGTACTCAGAGCTGGTATTAAATCTCATACCAGAAGCTTGTGAGGACGGCATAGTTGGGGCAGATGATGTACATTTTTTCTTATTAGAATGCCTCCAGCCACATCCTAACCTCGAGACACTTCGAGTAAATGGTTATGCTTCTGCCATAGTACCAGGATGGATGGGAGATCCATTATTATTGCAGTCAATTATAAAACTCAGATTAGAAAATTGTGACTATATTCGATCCCTTCCATTCGCCAATCTTCACACTCTCAAGTACCTCAATATTATTGAATGTTCTGGTATCCGAACTATACAGCTGGAGCAGCTGCCCTCCCAGATTGAAACTGTGGAAATTTCAAGGTGTGACCACCTGGAGTTGATAACCGGACTAGGGCATCTGGATATGTTGGAACAACTGAAAATTGTTTTGTGTATAACCCTGAAATCAGTAACAATGGATGGACTGCAGTTGGTGGAATCTACTGAGCTATTTGGTGATTTATCCCATGAAATGCCACAAATCGGCCGACACAACATTTCAGCACTTACAAGTACACAAATCAAATGCTGTAAATTGCTTCGTGTTCTACCATCTGGGCCATCTGGGCCTTGTTATGAGCTTGTTCGTAATTGCGGCTGTCCTGACCTTGAAATTGGACATCGGCCCATTCCAAGGCTTTCAAATAAATGAAATTGGACGTCGGGAATAAATTAAATCAGGTTCGTAATTTTATCATTATTTGAATCTATATATTTTAGATCACTGAACTTTTTAATTTTCTGTTATCATAAGTCTTGGTAGGATTTATCAACTGATTGAATTGTTCCTGGTTGAACAAATGAACATTAAATTTTATATTAGTTGGTTGTTGCTGCTATATAATATAATAAAGCTCTTGTCCAATTAATTTGCATCTTTTTTTTATGATGTCTTTCTTTCACCCACAAGACTCCAATTTTATTCCATATATTTGATTCCTTTTTGAATTCTCACTAATTATTATTTTAATTTAAATTCTGCTCTTTTTTAGGGTCTTTTCTTCAAAAGCACCAACAAGGCCCGGTCAGCAGTAAGATGGATTTTTTTTTTTTTTTTGTTGGAATTTGGGGATTAAGTTGGTGTTTCAGAATAACAAAGCAAGCAACATTTGCCGCTGTAATAACCAAATTGAATGGGACTATAATGAACATTTTTATTTTTATTTTTTTGTGGGCCTTTGTAATGTGCTCTGGATGTTATGTTTTCGTCATAGATCTCTGGTGTTAATTGTCTTAATTTATGGCATACTCAGCTAATAAATTGCAAAATTTAGTTAATTTATAATCTATCGACTGTAATGGCATGCAATCTTCCATGCAATTATTGATTTTCTTTCAAGTTTACACTGGCAGGACGTGGCGTAACATGGTAAATGATTTGACACATCAAATGTTCCATGCGCTTGTTTCTTGCATCTATTTATTCTAAATCTATATTAATAAAACATACATTCATACATATTGCCCCGTTTCTTTATCTATTGAATTTTAATATCTGCAGCAAAATATGAATTTTTTTACTAGATTTAAGTCTAATTAATTATACATCGAAGTTAATCTTATATATCAAGTTAACGAGATCTATGATGTTTTACAAATTATTATTATTATTGTTTTTATTATTGTTATTATTATTATTATTGTTTTTATTATTATTGTTGTTATTATTATTATTACTATTATTATTATTGAATTATATTATTACATTATTCCAACTAGAAATTTATCAAACAATATGTTCATTCTTTTAAATATTTTCACGCTTTTAAAAATTACATTATTTTAACTATTATCCGAATAATACAATTCACTCGAATAATAGCATTATTTTTACACTATTCTTTAATTTACCAAACGATACTAGGAGGCCAGATAGAAAACCCAATCATAACTCAAAAAGTCAATTGTTTCTTTAAAATTGTGAACAGGTAGTTTCTTAGGAACAACAAGCCGCAAGGTACCATTAGTGTGTTGCAAAAAACATTTAACACATGACTTAAGGCAATCACATACATCCATTGAGGGAAATTGGAGTATTAAAAAAACATCAAAAAAAAGAAAAAAATTAAAAAATATCTTCTTAAATAAATACTACAAACCAAGGACTAAAGTTGAAACAAGTACTTCTATGAAGATAGTAACCCATAAAACCAGACAAAACACCCACTAATTTCAAAATTAAATTGTACTCTCTAAAAACAACCACATAATTTGAGAAGTTGTTATCATAATTGTCAAGATATATATAAGTCATTGTCAAGAAATTCTCACTTCTTTAAATATATATCCTTCATAAACGTTGGGCAATATTTAGAGCATGCATTTGAATTTTCAGAACTGAAATGATTCTATTAATGAATTCTCATGTCCAATGTGGCCATGGGAGCTAGTTTTTTTCTCTAATACAGAGTAAAACAATAATTGTTTTATTTATTTATTACCATACCAAAAAAAAAGAAAATATACAAATTAAGAAACAAAATTGATCACGCATGCTGCTCTATATCATGCCTTGTCATTTTGATTTTTAATTCATGTGCACTCATTCCCATTTAAGGTCGGCCGGCGGTAAGAAATAGTCTGGCGTGAGGCCCCACAAATTAAAATCAGCTTCTTCAATTACCCATGTCTCATCTACCTTTAATTTGTGGTTTACCGAACCATTGCCATACCATAGCCTCGTACCGGTTGTGTGTCCAGTATGTGCAATATTTATCCGATTTATATTCCTGAAAAAAAAAATATATATACTGCTAGTTAATCACCATTACCTCAGATTCACATATGATCAATGAAGTCATTTTTTCAGTGTGTCGTCACAGTGTGTGTACCTGTAATCACTAATAACAGACTCCGAATGGGTCTCCCAAAAGACACTCGCTATCTCCGCCATCACGAGAGGGGCCGAGTCTGGTAGGGTTCTTCATGCAGAGAAGCTGAGAATCCTCGAGCTGCATGAGAAGGCCGGTGCGCTGGCTGGAGCAGCCCCAAATGGTGTGATGTATTCCTCCTTGCTAATCGTCTTCTCTCTGATGCACACCGCATCTGAGAATATATTGGCCATAGCTCGTGGGTCCAATCCATAGTCTGCAAACTCTGCTGAGTCGGAAAGGAATCGGACGACACCAATTTGATTTTTGACCGACTTACTCGGCGAATGATTTTTCAGTTGAATTTTGACCGATTTCAGACTGATTCTCGCGATTTGGAAGCAAGTCTCACGATTTTGGGGCGATTCTGTCTTTTCTCTGCGTCAATTTTGGGTTTATCGGGAAGAAGAGCAATGGATTCGGGAAGAAAGAATGAAGGCGCTGTTGGAAAATAGAATATCTTAAATAGACTTGATGTACCAAAGGCCAATAAATATAGAAATTTAATATACCATGGTCCATTGTGAACCAGAGCAACGAATAAGACGATGGGAGATAGGGGCCACTTGTCCATATTTATGAGTTATGACTGCCTCTATCTTTTCGTTCTCCTCTCCATTTCCACAGTTCTTTGTAATTTTTATTTAAATTAATTTTACCTCTTTTTGTTTTCTGTGCTTGCATTATTTTTCTTTTATATATATATATATAGTGAGTGGCTACTCTACTTCCATAAGCATATGAGGGCATATGCTTATAAGTCGTTTTTGTGTTTTCAAAGTCTAAATAGTCGATCTAAAGCGCTCAACATGTTCTCCAATATATATATATGAGATGGGCTATTGTGCTTTGCAAAGTAAAGCGAACATTTTACTTCGGGCTCGTATTCCCATTTCAAAGTTCAAAACGTTGATCCGAACCGTTCAAGTTGATCTACATATTGAAATGTACTTGGAGACCAAATTTTACATTTTTTGGAATTTTATTATTATTTATTAAGCCACTTTGAAAATTGCTGATTACATGGTCCAGAATTTTGTTGCACTGTTTTTACTGTTCACTCGGATCAACAATTTTCAAAGCGGCTTAATAAATAGTAAAAAAAATTCAAAAAATGTAAAATTTGGTCTCCAAGCAGATTTTAATATAGATTGAACATCTAACGGTTTGGATCGACTATTTGGACTTTGAAAATCCGAAAATGAGCCCTAAGTAAAACGTTCGCTTTACTTTGCAAAGCACATAGCCCATCTCTCTCTCTCTCTCTCTCTCTCTCTCTATATATATATATATATAGAGCTTGGCTATGGTGAGTTGCGAAGTAAGAGGTCATTTTAACTTCACGCTCATATTCTTATTTTGAAAATCTAAACAACCGATCCGAACTGCTCAACATGATCTCCATATTGAAATGTGTTTGGAGACCAAATTTTACATTTTTTTGGAATTTTTTACTATTTATTAAACCACTTTGAAAATCGTTGATCAAATGATCCATCAGTTTTTACTGCTTTTTACTGTTGACTCAAATCAGCGATTTTCAAAGTGGCTTAATAAATAGTAAAAAAATCCAAAAAAAAACGTAAAATTTGGTCTCCAGGCACATTTCAATATGGAGAACATATGAAGCGGTTCGGATCGATGGTTTGAATTTTCAAAATAGAATATGAGCGTGAAGTAAAATGTTGTTTTACTTCACAACTCACCATAGTCTATCTCAATATATATATATATATATATATATATATATATATATATATATATATATATATATATATATATATAGAGCTGGGCTATGATGAGTTGCAAAGTAAGAGGTCATTTTTACTTCACGCTTATATTCTTATTTCGAAAATCTAAACAACCGATCCGAACCGCTCAACATGATCTCTATATTGAAATGTGTTTGGAGACCAAATTTTACATATTTGGAAATTTTTTACTATTTATTAAGCCACATTGAAAATCACTGATCAAATGATCCAGAAGCTTTTACTGTTTTTCTATTTTTTATCACAAAACATGCTTCTACCAAAAAAATCCGAGTTTCCAATCCAATTCAGCTGATTTCGACCGATTCTTATTTCGATTCCAATTTTGCGGACTATGGTCCAATCCCTGCATATTAAGATTAGATAATCTAAGATTTGCCAGTTTGTAATGTGTGAAAGTAATGAAGCATTTGAATTTGTTTTTATTTTTACGTGGAGGGATCGGCGGAGTGGCCGTGGGGGACCCTTGGAAATCTTCACACTCTCAAGTACCTCTACATTTTTTAATGTTCTGGTATCATATCTATGCAGCTGGAGCAGCTGCCCTTCCAGCTTGAAACTTTGTATATTTCAGAGTGTGACCATCTGGAGTTGATTACCGGACTAGGGTATCTGGATATGTTGGCTTCACTGGAAATATGTAGGTGTATAACCCTGAAATCACTAACAATTATTTCTGATTTTCAACTTTCTGATAATCCCTTTTTCTCTTTTCTAGGTATAAAATGAATGGTTAAACCAGCACTTCAATAATCTACATTCGATATTGCTAAAAACTTAATCAGGGCCGGTCCTGAGAATTATGGGGCCCAGGGCGGGAGAAAATTTTAAATCCTTTATGTAAACAATTTTTTTTTATTAATACGTCATATCATACAAAATAGAAAGGGACATAAAACTAACACTCCTCAAAATAAAAACAAAATACTTTATTTAAATATTTTGAGTAAACCAACCATTTCCTATCAATAAATTCTTCATTTTTCTAATTAATTGGCAATATTAATTAAAACGAACCTTTTGAAGCAACAAAACCTACCAAAACGATCCTTTTCAATGGAGAAGAAATCTTTGGTCCCGTTTTTGTTATCGCACTCCAAATTTTTCGCATCTTATCTAGAAGTCTGTTTTTATTTAGTCTTTTGAAATGGTGTCTATTGCATTGTCAATCTCAGTCATAATGACTTCTTAAGTTTGTCGTTTTGGCAGTACTACTATTTCTACATTTATGCAGAACAACCCCTGGCACGATAGATATTATACAATTTAGAGCAAGGTTGCCTATCCTACAGTGCCAACATATATAGACCAATCACAACAATCAAATTGGAAAAGAAAAGGAAAATAATCTAATCCTACTCCTACATATGGGAAGGAGTCTCCACAAATATATTTCGGACTAACAATTAGTGCTAATTAATCAAATGAGATTCTGTTTTGGCTATATATATTGAGCTCCTAGCTGGTGCTTTACCAAATTACATTTGATCCACATAAAAACATTTTATTTCCAAGAAAAGAAAAAATAATTGAAAGCACAAATCTTATCTTCCTAACTGTCAAACTCAACATCAAGCAAAAAGAATAACTAGAAATATAACCATGCATGTTCTCCTGTCACTAACAATCAGTAACATCTATTGAGAAAAATGGGAGTATTACAAAAAAAAAAAAAAAAATAACCATTAAAAAAAATTCCTAACAGGAATCAACAGTATCAAAATCACTACCACAAACCTAGGACTAAGGTTAAAACAAGTATTTATGTGATGATACTAACCCACAAAACCAGACAAACACCCACTAATTTCAAAATTATATTGTACCCTTTACAAACCACCACATAATTCGTATGTTGAAAAAAAATACCTGGGAGAAATATTATTAATCTGCTCTTCCTTTTATACAATAATTTTACTAAGCACATATAGACAATGCACACAAACACGCAACATAGAAAACACTATTAAGACGTCCATAAGCATCAGATTTGTCAACTTATACACAACAAGGTTAATGTTTAATATACAAGATTATTTTCATCATCTTCACAATATCAAACAAATGCTAAAAGGCATTTTTGCTCCCCCCCCCCCCCCCCCCCCCCCCCACAAAAAAAATAACAAAAAACAAAACTCTGCTAAAGATTTCATAGAGCCCAGTAATTAATAATCTGAGAGAAACAGGTGGGCTAGGCCTTATGGGCCGTTTTAGCCCAGTAATAATTTATTGACGCACGTTAATTACATGCTACATGCCAATTTAGAATAAATTGTAAGTACTACCATTTAATTTAGGGTATTTTAGAATCTGATTATAATGTAATTTAGTTTTAATTTACTATAATGTACTGTAATTTAGGCTTTTTCATGGATTAATTATCCATTTTTATTGCGTCTTGAGGCTGAACACCACATATCTCCAATTAATTAAGTATTATTACAAATAAAAATATTTTCTTGTGGATTATTTCGATTAATTAATTCTTTCAGATTTCTAAACACTATGTTTAATTTCTTGTAGCCATTCTTAAGGATGATTACAAGTTAATACGCATCGCATTGTCATAAAGTATAATGAAAATTATATAATAATAATAATAATAATAATAATAATAATAATCAAATAAGTTTGATCGATTGTGGTGGAATTTTGATGCAATAGATCGAAGGAACTGAATCAGCACTGGTTCCTTTGAAAATACCTAAAGAAACTGCACAATGTGGTTTCTATGTTACCGCAATCTATGTAATATCCTATATTTCTATATGATTTTTATATAATTTTACAAAATAAAATTTCTTAATATATTATTTTTTGGAAACAGCAAGACATAGTGTCCCCACTCAACCAAAAGGCGATTTTTTTATTTATAGAAAATATTTTAAAATAATAAAAGAAAAGAGGAAGACTACCTCAGTATTCACTACATATAAGGATCAGTAGAATTTTTATCGATTCAAAATTTGAATCGGTAAAAAATTCCACTGATCCAAAAATGACTTGGTGAATTCGACTTCAAAACCTATTGAAATGACTTCAAATGACGAATCCAAATAGTTAAAGTCAATCTACTTCACTAGTCATGCGTTTACATGTCAACATTTATTAATTTAATACAAAATCAAATGATCAAAATAAAATAAAAAATGAATGTATTATAATTATATAACTTATAAACTTGTTTATACTGCTTGACTTTGTACTAAATTAATTCAAAAATTTATGAATGTGACTATTTTACACTGGTTGACTTGGTTTCGACTATTTGAATTCGTCATTTGAAGTCATTTCGATGAATTTTGAAGTTGAAGTCAGCAATTCTTCAGTGAGATTAAGAACACCCTAATTCTACTCACTACTATATGATATATATGAAGGCAAAAAGCAAGCGCTTCGTATTAAATTTAATATTTTAGTAATATTATTTGGAACTTAAACTTGAGTTATTAGCGGTGGAAAAAAAATAAGGAGAGTTCAATGCCTTATTTTAGAATTGCAAAAAAGAGAAGAGAAGACCCTCGAAACTTGAGTTGAAGCTTCCGATTAAGTTTTTTTTTAGGTCTAATTTTTTATTTCTTGTTCTTTACCATACTTTTTCTTAGGAATTGTTCGTGTAAATGTATGAAGTCTCACATATAAGTTTTTTTGTTCTGTTTTCATTTTTTTAGTTAGAATTTTTTTATTTTGAAATTGGTTTAACGTTTTTTATATTCAGATCTAGGGTATGTTATAATAAAACCGGATCATTTTGATAATTTAGTTTAGTGTTTTGTCAAAAGTTTAGTTTAATGTTTTCATTCTGAAATTTAGTTTAGTGTTTTCAATTTTCAATTTGAAATTTAGTTTAGCATTTTTGATATTCAGATCTAGAGTATGCTATTAAAAAAAATCATTTTGAGTATTTAGTTAACTAGATCATTTAGTTTAGTGTTTTATCAAAAATTGAGTTCAGTGTTTTGATTTTGAGAATTTTCCAAAACAAAAAAAATGGACCGCCCAGAGTCTTGGTGGTAAAAAAAAATTCCCGCAATGTAAGAATTTTTAAAATTTTCATAGCCGCCCATAGTATTTTTAAATTTTTTATAAAACCAAGGATATTTTTGTAATTTTTTATTTTTTGGTGGATATTAAAAAAAAGGTTTGGAACAGTGACATTATATATAAGAATTTGAAATATGTCAGATATTGTATATATAAATATAAACATATCAAATAATAACAAAAAATTCATAAATATGAACATATTTATTAAGAAAAACAATCCATTATTAAGAGAAAACAAAAACACTTCCAAGAGGAACTTGCCATTTTGTCCAATAAACACATTAAGAAGAATCTCAGATTTATTTTCTTGCCTTATTATGCAGTCCAGTTGTATTACATACAATAAAAAAATGAATTGAAGAATATGAGCACTTGAATTCTATGATCTTATCTTACTGAAACATATATATACAATTTCCCAAAAACAAAACATCAAAAGTAATGTAATATAGAAACAATCTTTTATTTACAGAAATTATATAAAAATAATATAGGATATTAGATGAATTGTGGTGGAATTTTGGTGCAATAGAAAGAACTGAACCAATGGTTCGATTCCTTAAAAAATAACTAAAGGAACTGCACCATGGAGTTCGATTCCTTTGGCTTTGCACGTAGGTACGAGCAGTGCTGCAGAAAATCTCATAACTAAAGGAACCGAATCTCTAATTCGGTTCCTTTTGCCTCCTTAAATGTCGGTGCAACCTCCTTTCCATCTCCCTTTCTTCTTCTTCTTTAAGGGACAAACTCTGGTGCAGTCTACCATGTGGTTCTGAGTTTCAGTGTGACAACTAAAAAAAATGAACCACTAGTTTGATTACCGAACCGAACCAATGGTTCGGTTCCTTCTATGTATCAAAATTTCATCGGAATTCATCTATTATCTTATGAAAAAATTGTACAGTTTCAAAAAATAAAAAATGCATAATACAGAAGCTATATATCAAGAATATCCTTAACAGGGAGAGGTGGTTTCCCAAATTTGTTTTGTTACCATGTTATTAAAAAAAAAATAACAAAATTGACAGGGTTCTGAAATTGAGGAGTGTTCATGATAAAAATAGATTTGTCTTGTTTTAAACTCATGTTAAATCTATTTTTTGTACTTAAAAAAAGTTCAGGGTGGTTTTTTAGAAACAGCAAAGACATTGACCCCACTCCACCGAAAGTAATCCACTTTCGTTAAAAAAGAAGAAAAGAAGCATAGACAACTTCCAAGAGCTCACCTTACCCCTCAGATCGTTCAGTACTCTGCTGCTCTTTACTCATGGCAGGGAATTCATATCAACTAAAGCAACTCCACTCCACCGTAAGCATCGACAACTGTGCTATCAAGAGCTTATCTTCTTATTAGGAAATATTTTTTTTGTAGAAATTAATAAAAAAGAAGAGAGAGAAATAGAAAGAGTACATTAGATTTTTCATTAGTAGAAAAATTGTTAGGATATTTACCAATTCTAAAAATAAAAAAGTTTCGATCGGTAGGAATTCTAGATGAAGGAAATTCTTCTATTAGATCTCTAGTAAAATATAAAATGTTTTTCAAAAAGTAGATGAAATATTTCTATTATATCTAAATTTGAAGATATCTATTTTCATAAAATCTTTTTATATTTCAATAGAGAAAATTAAAAGGAAAAAAATAAAAACTGGTTTGGATTAATTCTACCGATTCAACCTTTTTATTTTTAAAATCGATAAAATCCTACCGATATTTCTATCAATCAAAAACCTAATGTACTCTTTCTATTTTTCTACTCTTACTTTTTATTAATTTCTACAGAAAAAAACAATTATCTCCTCATTATACTCTTTCTCTCTTTTCTCTTTTCTCATTTTTACAACCACAGGGCTTTAGTAATTAGTGACCCCACTCCAACTAAAGTATCCATCCACTCTCGTGAAAAATAAAACACAAACAAAAAGAAAACAGGAAACAAATATTGACTACTGTGGAAGTCTTCTCAACCCCATTTCCAAGAGCTTACCTTACCTCCTCAGATTTGCTGCTCTTTACTCATTTCTCATTTCTTATTTTTTACAGAAATCCACAGAGAAAAATGGCAGGGAATTTGATAACCTCTCTGCTCTCTCTAGCCACCAATTTGCTCCCCTCAATTAGAGCCTCTGTTCAGGCTCCTTCTTCCTCTTCATCAAATAACTCAGAAAGGGAGTGTGCTCATGCCGTTGAGGAGGATCTGGAGAGGCTCATGCAAACTCTGAAGTGGATCAAGGCCACAATGTACGATGCTGAGGAGAGGGAGATCACAGACCACTCCGTCAAGTTCTGGCTTAAGGAGCTCAAGAAGGTTGCTTATGATGCTGAGGATGTGCTCAGCGAGTACCGATATGTGGTCACACGTGTTCAAGTAGAGGCAAGAAAGGCTTATGAGGCTTCCGGTTTTCACGAGAGAAAGCAGATGGAGGTTAGTGCCTTGTACATTTAGAAATCCTTTTTTTTTTTAAAAAAAAACCTTTGCAGAGCCTACGAAGTTGTGAGGGGAATTGAAATCTCTACTTTTGATAACCAACAGTTCTAGAACTTTTTGCTAACTAACTGTGTTACCTCTCCTTTCTCCTTGTGCATATAGAAATCAAAAGGATTTTTGCTATGCTCGTGTTTTTTTCTTTTTTGTCGTTATAAGGTAAAATGTTGAATTTCAAATCAGAATAAAAAAGAGCAATGAAAAAAATTAATTTAATCAATATATTTAAATATAATTTAATTATTATAATTCAGTGTATAATTAAATTATTAAATTGTTTAAGTGAGCTCTAGCTAGCTAGCTTATGGAGAGTAGAATTTTAAATATTTCATTTAAGACAATTTAAAAAGATCTAATCTAAACCAACAATTTTTTTCTGATTTAAATTTCATATAATTTTAAAAAAGAATAAAATCTACAGATTAATGAAAAGAGATAATGTGTTATTTGAGAAAACTTGGTTTGTGATTACCAGCTGCCATTATTTCACGATACCAATCCGGACCATCCAATCTAATTAGGCAATTATTTATAGAATTGCAGTACCTAACAAAAATAACACTGAAACCATTATATGCATGCTAATTAATTTATGCTTTTACATTGATAAAAACATTTCGTTTAAAATATATACATAACATATATGATACAATTGAACTAAGCAATTCTTATTTTTAATTAAAAAGGAAGTTCTGTAACTTATTTCCGTACAAATTCGATTATTGGTTAAAAGTCGGAGGTCAATTTGCCACAGGATGGTGCAGTCCTTCACATCGTAGGCGTCTTAATCCGTTAATTATCATTTGCAGTAACATATTTATGAAATTTAGCATTGTAATTCATTTCTTTTTGAACAGTACATTGTACCAATTCCGGATGGCATTGTTGATCGGCTTAACAAAATAAGAAGTCGATTTGATGAAATAGCAAAGGATCGTGAGGCTCTTCAATTAAGGGAGAGTGATGGGGTGAGGCGTCCAAACAACAAAATTTTACGACCCCCAACGGGTCACATGGTGGATGAGGCAAACATTTTTGGCAGAGATGCCGACATTTCAAAGGTCATCAATTTCTTACTAACTGAAAAAGAAAAGTCATTCTCAGTCATTTCAATTGTTGGCAAAGGTGGGCTCGGAAAAACCACCATTGCTCAACTTGTCTACAAAGATGAGAGGGTTTCCCGGTGCTTTGATTTAAATAGGTGGGTATGTGTCTCCGAAGAATTTGATCCTAGGAGACTCATGAAAGCAACCATTGAATCATTCTCCAAAACCAACTGTGGTTTAAGTGAGTTGAGCCAATTACAAGAAGAGCTTGCAATAATTGTTAAGGGAAAAACAATACTACTCGTTTTAGATGATGTGTGGAACGAGAATCAGAATCTTTGGGAGTCGTTTCATGTTCCTTTTAAGAAAGCAAGGATGGTCAGAATTCTCGTGACAACAAGAAATAAAAAGGTAGCAAAGGTCATGCAAACAACAACCTGTTTTAACCCAAGTAACTTGTCTGAATATTCATGCTGGCATTTATTTGACCACTATGCATTTAATGGTACAAGTTACACCATGCCAAAACACTTGGTAGATATGGGAAGGGAGATTATAAGAAAGTGTGGTGGGTTGCCATTGGCTGTGAAGTCAATTGCAAGTCTCCTTAGGCATGAAGCTGATGAAGAGGTTTGGAGGGAGATTCTAGAAGTGATTTTCCCTGCACTTCAGATTAGCTATGCTCATCTACCTGCCCATCTTAAGCCATGCTTTTTGTTTTGCTCAATGTACCCAAAAGATTACAGGTTAATAAAAATGGATTTGATACAATTGTGGATCGCTCATGGGTACGTCCAGTCCCGGAGCAATAGAAAAATCATTGAAATTGGAGTTGAATATTATAATGAGTTAAAAGAGAGGTCCTTTCTTGATGATGCAACTACAAAATTTCACCCATTTTATTCAGAATGTTGTAAGTTGCATGATATAATCCATGATCTTGCTCGACTTAATTCTGAGAATGAACACTACTCGGTGGAGATCAATCAGCCATTTGATAGTCCAGAGGGAACTGTTCCGCAAGAAGCATACCATTTATATGTAAGAGTTTCCATGGGATATGTAAATCAAATTCCCCAACAAAATATGAAGGGTTTAAGAACTATTTTTATGGATATCCAAGAATGCAACGGAGATTTTGAGTATGGATACTGTACAAACTGTACAAAGGCAATTGACCTAAATATAGAGTTGACCGAAGATTGTCAAGATTGTTTGGGAGATGTAACCTTGTGTAACCTCACTAAATTTGAAGTGCTCAGGGTATTGACACTGCAATGGAATACTTTGACAAAGATTCCCAACTACATTTCCGAGTTGAAACATCTAACCTATCTAAGTATTATTTCTACACGTGTTAAAATGTTACCATTATCCATTGGCCTCCTTTACAACCTACTGGCTTTAGAAGTTGAGTGTGAATCCCTTGAATATTTACCTGAAAATATTGGTGATCTTGCTAACTTACAGTTTCTACAAATTTATTCTGAACGCAACCTTAAAATGATACCAAAATCACTTTGTTCACTTACTAACTTACTGAAATTATCTATTGATGGTCATTTTTTGGATTATGTCCCTCATGGTCTCGTTAATTTTCCATCAATAACAAAAATTTCAGCAATGTGGAATGTTAGAACTATAGGTTGGTTAAAGGATGTGAAGGACCTTGAAGAAAAAATCTCTATTGGAAGCTTAAAGAACATCAGTAATTTAGAAGATGCCAAGCGTGCTAACCTGAGAAATAAGTGCAAACTTAAGATTTTAAAGCTATGCTGGGGTAATCTATTTGGTAATTTTGGCAACTCATACTCAGAGCTGGTATTAAATCTCATACCAGAAGCTTGTGAGGGCAGGATAGTTGAGGCAGATGATGTACATTTTTCGTTATTAGAATGCCTCCAGCCACATCCTAACCTCAAGACACTTCGAGTAATTGGTTATCCTTCTGCCATCATACCAGAATGGATGAGGGATCCATTTTTATTGCAGTCAATTCAAAAACTCAGGTTAGAAAGTTGTGGCTATATTCAATCCCTTCCATTCGGCAATCTTCAAACTCTCAAGTACCTCTACATTACTAAATGTTCTAGTATCGGAACTATACAGCTGGAACAGCTACCCACGCAGCTTGAATTTTTGAAAATCTCAGAGTGTAACCACCTGGAGTTGATAACCGGACTAGGGCATCTGGATTTGTTGAAACAACTGGACATTTTTTGGTGTATAACCCTGAAAGCACTAACAATGGATGGACTGCAGTTGGTGGAATCTACTGAGCTATTTGGTGATTTATCCCATGAAATGTCACAAATCGGCCGACACAACATTTCATCACTTACAAGTATACAAATCACATCCTGTAAATTGCTTCGTGTTCTGCCAGATGGGTTGATTCCATCTGAGCCTTGTTATGTGCATGTTTGTGGTTGTGGCTGTCGTGACATTAAAATTGGACGTCGGCAATAAATTATATCAGGTTCGTAATTTTATCATTATTTGAATATATAGATTTTAGATCACCTAACTTTTTTAATTTTCTGTAATCGCAAGTCTTGGTAGGAGTTGTCGACTGATTAAATTGCTCCAGGTTTAACTTTTTTAAATTTTAAATTGCTCCTGTCCAATAATTTGCAGCTTTTTTTTTTATAATGTCTTTCTTTCGCCCACAAGACTCTAATTATATTCCATATATTTGATTCCTTTTTGAATTTTCACTAATTATTATTTTAAATTCTGCTCTTTTGTAGGGTCTTTTCTTCAAAAGCACCAACAAGGCCCGGTCAGCAGTAATCTAAATTTCTTTTGTTATTTTTTTGTTGGAATTTGGGGATTAAGTTGGTGTTTCAGAATAACAAAGCAAGCAACATTTGCTGCTGTAATAACCAAACGAAGCTCAGATGTGGGGGCCATAATCTGGAAGCGAGACTTGTCTTTGTAGGTTTGAATGGTACTATAATGAACATTTTTATTTTATTTTTGTGGGCCTTTGTAATGTGCTCTGGATGTTATGCTTCCATCATAGATCTCTGGGGGGCATGGAAGATTGTAATGGCATGCAATCTTTCATACTATTTTATTTTTCTTTCTTGCACCAATTATTGATTTTCTTTCAAGTTTACACTGCCATGATGTGGCGTAACAAGGTAAATAATTTGACATATCAAACGTTCCATGCGCTTGTTTCTTGCATCTATCAATTCTAAATCTATAATAAAAGCTAGACCTCCGTTGATTACTCAAAAAAAAAAAAATCTATAATAAAAGATGCATTCATACATGCTACCCAGTTTCATTATCTATTGATAAAAATAAATAAATAAATATGCAGCAAAATATGAAATTTGTGACTAGATTTAGGACTAATTATGCATCAAAGTCAGTGTTATATATCAAGCTAACGAGAGGTATGGTGTTTTACAAATTATTATTGTTGTTGTTGTTGTTATTGTTATTATTGTTATTATTATTATTATTAGTATTATGGAATTATATTATTGTATTATTCCAGCTAGAAATTTATCAAACAATATGTTCATTCTTTTAAATATTTTTGCTCTGTTAAAAATTACATTATATTAACTATTATCTGAATAATACAATTCACTCGTATTTTTTTTCTTTCACTAATTAAATAGCATTATTTTAACACTATTCTTGAATTTACCAAACGATACTAGATAGGAGGCCAGACAGAAAACCCAATCATAACTCAAAAAGTCATTGTTTCTTCAAAATTGTAAACAGGCTGGTAGTTTCTTAGGAACAACAAGCCGCAAGGTACCATTAGGATGTTGCAAAAAACATTTAACACATGACTTAATTAAGGCAATCACATACATCCATTGAGGGAAATTGGAGTATTAAAAAAAATTAAAAAAATTAGAAAATATCTTCTTACCACAAACCTAGGACTAAAGTTGAAACAAGTACTTCTATGAAGATACTAACCCATAAAACCAGACAAAACACCCACTAATTTCAAAATTAAATTGTACTCTCTAAAAACAAACACATAATTTGAGAAGTTTTTCTCATAATTGTCAAGATATACAAGTCATTGTCAAGAAATTCTCACTTCTTTAAATATATATCCTTCATAAACGTTGGACAATATTTAGAGCATGCATTTGAATTTTCAGAACTGAAATGATCCTATATATACATACATATATAGAGTTCTATTAATTAATTTCTCATGTCCAATGTGACCATGGGAGCTAGTTTTTTCTCTAATCCAGAGTAAAACAATAATTGTTTTATTTATTTATTAACATACCAAAAAAAGAAAATATACAAATTAAAAAATAAAATTGATCATGAATGCTGCTCTATATCATGCCTTGTCATTTTTATTTTTAATTCATGTGCACTCATTCTCATTTATGGTCGGCCAGCGGTAAGAAATAGTCTGGCGTGAGGCCCCACAAATTAAAATCAGCTTCTTCAATTACCCATGTGTCATCTACCTTTAATTTGTGGTTTACCGAACCATTGCCGTACCGTAGCATCGTACCAGTCTTGTGTCCAGTATGTTCAATATTTATCCCATTTATATTCCTGAAAAAATATATATATACTGTTAGTTAATGACCATTACCTCCGATTCACATATGATCAATGAAGTCATTTTTTTAGTGTGTGTACCTGTAATCACTAATAACAGACTCCGAATGGGTTTCCCAAAAGACAGCGCTGTCTCCGCCATCACAAGAGGGGCTGAGTCTGGTAGGGTTCTTTATGCAGAGAGGCTGAGAGTCCTCGAGCTGCAGATGGTGTGGTGTATCACCTCAACCCCGTCCGATCTGCAATCCTGAAATGCTGCAGGACTCGCGTCAAGTTTGCAAATGAAGCATTCCGCCTTGCTTATTGTCTTCTCTCCGATACACACCACACTAGAGAATACATTGGCCGTAGATCATGTGTCCAATCAGTGCTTATTTTTACTTTTTTTTTACCATGATAGTTAATTGCATTTTAAGATTAGATTTTCAAAGATTTGCTGGTTTGTAATGTGTGAACTGTGAAAGTAATGAAACAATTAAATTAGTTTTTATTTTTACCTGGAGTGATAGGTGGAGTGGTCGTGGCCCGTGGGGAACCCTTGGTGATGCACGACCGCTTGATGGTGGTGGTGTGCAAGAGCAGTTGGCTTCACGTATCAAAAGTGATAAGTGTCGAAATCACAGGTGGTACCGTGCAAGAGCTTTAGCAAAACCATAAACAAACTGAATATCGTGTGGCGCAGTCATGAAGGACATAAAAAGTGAACTAGAAAAGCACGGATCATGACTGTCCCTGTCTGTTGTGATATTGACTGGCTTCATAGGTAAAATCCTCACAGGAATTTAATCGAGCAAGTGATGTGCACATGATTAGTGGTTTGTGCCAACAATCTGGCAAACCAGGTGGATTTTAATTACTGGGAAGCCTTTTGAAATGGATTTTGATATGGCTTTGTCACTGGGAAGCCTTTTGAGACGTGAAGCGGCACTCAATGAAGGCCTATTACAAAGACTTCATTGAGCCCAGTAATTAATAATCTGAGACAAACAGGTGGGCTAGGCCTTATGGGCCGTTGTAGCCCAGTAATAATTAATTTATTGACACAAGTTAATTACATGGTACATGCCAATTTAAATAAAGTTAATACGCATCGCACTATCATAAAGTATAATGAAAACATAATTGACGCTCTAAAGAAGGTTGCCAAATTCAATGATTGTCCTATTAACACGTTTGTTAATACCATCTAGGTTGACAGATGGAAAGCCACGGAATCTATAAAGGAGGAAAATAAAGTAAAAGCTTCAAACTTAAGAGGTAATGAAACGGCCAAATTTTTTATTAATATCCACCATAAAATAAAAAAATTACAAAAATATCCATGATTTTCTGAAAATTTTATAAATACCCAAACTGTCAGGACACCTGATGGTTGAATGTTTTTTAGACTCCCAGGGAGTCCTAGCGGTCCATTTTGTTTTTGGAAAATTAAGGAGTAATTAAAGAGTAATTAAGGAGTACAATTTTTCATCAATTAATTTTTTTAAATGATAGAACAAAACAAAAATATTGTATTAGTTCAATTAAAAAAAAATGAGGAGCATCCTTCTTTCAAACGGGTGTATATGAATGCTCCAACAATTGTACACGGTTTTGCTATATGATCCGTGTATGATGAAAGAAATACAAACTTTTTTACATCATAGATCCGTGCCTTCCTGTTATATGTGCATCTCTATATATCTTTTTGTAAGTTATTTCTCTCATTTTTAAAGCATATGCAGGTTGTACATGTATTTATTTGAGACATCTCTCGTAAACAAGCGAGGCTAGGGCAAGGAATAAAGCAAGAGAGACGATATTTTCACCGAGAAGCATGAAAAATGATGTAGAAACTCCAAATAGGAATATCTCAGAGCTCGAGTGTCCGATTTCAGCATATGACTACTTTTCGGAAAGCTATAAGATGAAGGTATCGATTTTGACTGCATAGCAGTTATCGGAATTTTAGAATTGCAAAAAAGAAAAGGGAAGACCCACAAAAGTTTGAGTTGAAGTTTCCGATTAAGTTTTTTTAGATCTAATTTTTTATTTCTTGTTCTTTACCATACTTTTTCTCAGGCATTGTTCATGTAAATGTAATAAGTCTCAGATCTAAGGTTCTTTGTTATGTTTTCATTTTTTTAGTTAAAATTTTTTTATTTTGAAATTTAATTTAGCGTTTTTTATATTCAAATCTAGGGTATGCTATAATAAAAAGGATCATTTTGATAATTTTGTTTAGTTTTTTTTCATTTTGAAATTTAGTTTATTGTTTTCAATTTGAAATTTGAAATTTTGTTTAGCATTTTTAATATTCAAATCTAGAGTATGTGATAGGTCTAAAATATATACATATTCGATCCGATTTTTCTCACGAAATAATATCAAATATCTTGTATTTTCATACAAAAAGGATATAATACACCTGAAATAAAGTTACTGCATGTGTTTGCTTTTAAATTTGCAGGAAATGAAGAAAAATGAGGAAAAATGACCTTGGTGCGGACACATTGGCCATTGGTGCGGCTGCACTCAACACTTGGACAAATCTGGAGACCTCAGAATGCCACAGAAGAAATATCCGACAGAAGCTTTGTGCGGACGCATTCAGTACTAGGAAAATTTGAAGTTGGAAAGTAGGAAAAATCCGAGCCGAATGCGGACGCACGGACCCATGATGCGGCCGCATTCCATACTTAGACAAATTCAGCACACTCCCGAGCAAAGGAAGAAAAGTTCGAGTGCAGTGCGGACGCACCCGGTACTTCGAGAAAATTCAAAGCGCAACATAAATCCAAATGCGACCGCACGGACCAAGAGTGCAGACGCACTCATGCCGCAGAAGCAGAAATCAAAGCGACCGAGCCCCGTGCGGACGCACTGCGGTCGCACTCTGGTCGCATTCAGCCTAAAAATTGGTTTTTCTATTTCCGGCGCTTCTAACAACGACCCAGGAGTGAAAAATGGAAAGTGGGGACGTGGGGAAACTTGTGGGGCAAGTATCTAATGACTTCCCACGTCCATTGGCTCCAGAATAAGCAGTACTTCTCATCTAAAAGGGTTAGAACTTTCCTTTCCAAGATCATCCACTTACCATCCATCCTTAGTAAAAATTTCTCATATTTTGGAAACGAATCAAGGAAGAAGATGGGAAGTTCTCAGCAATCGCAGGCAAGACAAGATTCTTCATCTAGAGAATGGTGTAAACTATTTCTGTTATAACCCGTAAATTGACAATAAATTAATTAACTAATAATTAAAATTTACAATCAATTAGAAATTTTTGTTAATTAATTAGTTAAGCTAGATGTTAGCTAATAAATTTATATATAGATTGATGATTTTTTTTAAAAATATTATTTTTAAAGTAATTGGTAAAATTTATAATTTATTAAAGTTAAATGTGAAATTAAAACCTTAAATAAAATTGAAATGGATTAAGTAAACGAAGGAAATTTTCCAAATTTTGAGATGATGTTAACATAACTTGGAAACCGCGAAATGTTGCGAAGTTAATTATATTATGATTTAATAATTCGAATAAAAACTTTACGTTAATAGAACGATTTGATTTTATAAGATAAATAAGAATTAATGAGGTCCGAGAAATTCTGTAACGGTTAATGATCCCGAATTCCGTTAAATAAACCGAATTAAAGTCCTCTTGTAATTGTTCATTCCTCATTTTCAAATCCTGAATTATCTCAGCCGTTCGAGTTGGATCTAACACGAATCTTGATGTCCATTTAATTTATGTAGCCGCTCTTTCCCCTCTCTCTCTCGCTGCCCCTGGCCCCCTCTCTTTTGAAAACCTCTCTCGCTCTCTCTGTTGCGCTGTAGCCGCAGGAACGCTAGGGTTTTTGCCCGTTTCTCTCGCGCAGAGCTGGTTCACCTGCCCCCGTCCCATCTCGCGTACTCGCGACGACTATGGCCGTCCTTCTGTCAAATGTGACTATGGCACCCCCCCGTGCGTTGCTTTATCGTGTTATTTAAACCCATGTAGCCTTCAATTTTGGGTTTGCTTTTCTCTGCCTTGCTTATTTTGGGTTTGCTTTTCTCTGCCTTGCTTCGCTCATGTGCTGAGATAAAATCTCTCTCTATCGCTTCCTGTTTACCTTTCTCTTGCGATTTCACAAACCCTAGGGATTGTGTGTTGGATTCTTGCGAGTTCGGATTGAGTCTGGTGCCTTGTGCTTTATTGGTGCTCGAAGGTGGCCTTTTCTTGCGGTGTTGCTGGTTTTTTGAAAGGCCGTGAAGCGAGGCTGCGGGACCTTGGTACCGGCCGATCATCACCATTGTTGCCTTTAAATTGGAGCCTAATCCGGGTAATTGCTTAAACCTTGTTTTGGTTAATTGATTTCGTGATTTGGCGAGGCATTAGCGTATATTTGGACTTATTGGTTGTTTCGCGTGAGTTGTTGATTTTCTCGGCGTAACGATGAATTTTTGGGAAGAATCTGTAGGGGAATCATAAAGGCCAAACAATTACGCCTTATCTAGAGATCAAACAATTACATCTCATCTAGGGGTCAAACACTTACACCCCGGGGAAGGAGAAACAGTTCCCCACCTTAACCTAAGGACCGCCCTATGCCAAAGAAACCCAAAACATAAATCATAAGTGCGGAATACATACCTGATTCCATAACATTGGCCATGGAATCCTTAATTGCGAAGAGCCGTCTTCGTGAGCACGAGACAAGTCTTCAATGGCAAGAAGTCCTTCTTGTTGTGTTGTCGTATGGTCGTAGGAATAGATCTTCCAAGGCAGCAAGACACGCCTTTGAGAAATCCCTTCCAAATTTTCTAATGGATTTCTCCTCTCTAGATCTTTGATGGTGAAAGAGAAGAGAAGGCACTCAAAACTGAGTTGTGTATAATGATGATATCTTGTGCCTTGGAGAACTATTATTATATAGGCTAACTCTAAATCTGACGCATCAGATATAGATGTACATCTATATTGGACATCCAAAATTAAATATCCAGATTTAGATGAAAACCTACTCTATAATTGCAAATCTCATAATCAGTCCATCAATGAGTATGAGTTTTGCCTATATTATTCTACACATTTATGGACCACACCCTAATGAATACATAGATTGCCAAATATCTTAATCCATATTAGATCACTTTAGTTAGACAATCATACATGACAGTATACAATTCATAATTATATTACATATATGCTCAACGTTGGATAATGATCCAACAATCTCCCACTTGAGCAATATGTCACACTCTTTTAATTATGTATTGTCAACCTTATACGCGCGTAAACTTTTCTGTTAGCCTTATGTATTCTCAAACCAATTCCGTCCATCAATTACATTAGCAAAGGACTAAAGCGGCATTCGTCGCATTTATTCGCAACTAAACCCTCAATAATCACAGTACTAATATAACCAAATGACATGAATCATGATGTGGATGTGTAGCATAGAAATTACACGCAATTGTGATCTTATCGTGCCAATTTCTAACTAGGTCTCCTACTTAAAACTTGAAACTAAATTTCATAAAACTTGTTGTAAAATGCAAAATTAACAATTTGCAAATCACATATCCAAAATTGAGGTCAAACTAAAATAGAGATAGAATGTAAAAACAACCCTTTTGCAAAACCATGCATATAACTTAATCAACTTGTTTCATATTACAAGTTGCATATCCAAATTACAATAAGTAAATAGAACATCAAAATAAATAACAGACTCCCACTAAAACTGAATTTCCCTAACAGAAATTACACCCATATGAGCAACATGCTCTTCAAACTTATTGGGTGGTAATCCTTTAATAAGTGGATCCGCAAATATAGAGTCTGTCCCTATATGTTCTATGGATAATTGATCATTCTATACTCTTTCCTTTACTTTACTTTAGTTTAGCATTGCTTCATATTCTAAGGAATACTTAGGGCATTGGTTGAGACTAAATTTATCTCCTTTTGCTATTGAGTTATATTTTCTGGTTTACTGTTTTGCTTGTCATACTTAAGGAGAACCTTATCGATACAATTCCATTGGGATAAACTTAGAATACTTTTGGATCTTATCCCTTAGTATTTCAATCCCTAGGCTAAATGATGCATCACTAAGATATTCCATATCTAAATTCTTTATCAGAAAATTCTTAGTTTCTTGCAACATATTTATATCGATATTGGCAAGCAATATGATATCCACATATAATACCAGAAATACAAACTTACTCCCACAAAACTTAAGGTATATAAATTCATTCAATAAATTTATCTCAAAACCAAATGAGATAATCTTATTATGAATTTTGCAATACCATTCTTGAGACATTTCATTTTAGCTCATCGATGGATTTCTTAAGTTTACACACCATAGACTTTGCGTCTCTTGACACACAGTTTTCTGGTTGCACCATATAGATCGTTTCATTAATGTCACCATTTAGAAACGCTGTCTTAATATCCATCTAATGAAACTCCAAATTAAAATGCGTAACTAATACCAATATAATCTTTAAAGAGTCTTTCAATAATAGAGTATTGATGATTCAATAACATATCAATCAATATGTCTTTCTTTGGGTCGATAATATTGATTATATGTAAAACATAATAATCATCACTATACGCTATGTGCACAATCATCAACCCTCCTTTGGGACGGTTAATGCTTGTATTCATTAAATAAAATCAAAGTGAAAGTCTCTAAAATCTTAAGTGAGAAGACGAGCTTTATATTACTCATTACTTTTCGAATCCCTTTTGGTTTAAATATCCATTTGAAACTAATGGGTCTCGTATCTTTAGGTAATGAGGTAATTTTTCAAATGTCATTGTCAGCCATTAATTATATTTTCTTATTGGCACTTCCGAATTTTTTTGAGGGTTTCCAGCATTGTCTACAATAATCTGGCTTACAACAACATCTTCCAGAGATACTAGAATCTGACTTTGTGTTGTTTGATTATGTTGAGTTTGGTCTTCAATAATGGTTTTGTTTTCGATACTTGTATTTTGAGTTAAAATGAGATCTATATCCATAAAACTCTCAACACTTGTGGGAATATTTGCATACTCCTCTTCAAATTCAAAATCCATTATTGTATCTCCCCCCGCAAACTCAACATCCTCAAAAAATTTGCATTTTTCGTCTCAAATACTGAATGTTCTGTGGGATTATAAAATTCCTTAATGATAACAATCAAATCTGAAATCGCGCCTCTTAATGGACCTCTTCATTATCATAAGACACATGCAATTTGATTTATCCCACTTTTCATTTTCCTTCTGATCATCAGAAGTACTCTTATCCATAAGAGTGGGACATACCTCATTAATGCAAGGTCTAGATCCTTGACACCGAGAATTATTACTGTGTTCTCATGTCAAAATTTGAAGTTGGTTCCATTCAACATAAAAAAAATGTTATTTAGGCCTTTAACAATGCTAACTTAAAAATTGCGAACAAAAAATCACAAAGAACAACACGAATAAAAAATTATGAATTTATAAATTACATTCAAATAAAGGCTCAGCTTGCTCAAAATATATGAGATGATTTTTCCTTTTGTTACTATACACATCCGAATTTCACAACCAGGTAAGTTCCCAGGTAAGTCAGGGATCACAAGGATCTGCTTCAAATTCCGACTTGCCTAGACAGAACTTGCCTAGACATTGTTACGTTCATAGTGTTGCAACTTGTCTTAATAAATCGCCATATATTTTATGAGTCTTAATACCATCATAAAATCAAAGTATCGGATTCCATTAAGCGGCTACCTTTGGGTAACGGGTCAATTTCTTATGATACTTAGGCGCAATAATAAAGTACTGATAACCTAGAACATACCGAACAACATGCCTTCCTTTGGGCCGACAATGTTGACATATGTGTAAAATTTTTGGTCATCACTATATTTTATTATCACTCACTTGCACAAATAATTTTGTAATCATTACCTTCCTTTGGGCCGATAATGATTACATCTATTAATTGTACCTTAACTCCTTCATAAAATGCATTTGAATTAACCTCACCAAAAGATGTATCTTTGGGTACAATTAGGAATCAATTAATTCAAATCCAAATTACATATCCCTTTGCCTTTAAAAGAACGCTAATTTATACCTTAGCCATAAAACAAAAATGCAATCAAATAAATATATAATTGCATCATAATAACTGCAGTTTTAATCCAAAAAATAATTCTGTAATTTTTTAGAGAGCTGTGCGGTCCCCACAAAACTTTGTGTGGTCTGCCAAATTGAAAAAGGTATTTTGTGCGATTGCATCAAAAACCGTGCGGACGCATCAAAATCCGTGCGGCCGCATCATTTTCTCAATAACTGAAAAACTGCATTTATTGTGCTGAAATTGACCCATGATCTAGAGAGAGTTTAATTTTGGAAGCACCTTAAATAACCTTTCAAATTTAGAAATTTAATTCTAAATCTGTATATTTTATTTTAGAAAATATATCTAAAATAAATTTCACAAAAAAACAACCTTTTAAATTCAGAAATTTAATTCCAAATTTATATATTTCGTTTTAGGAAATTCATCAAAAATAAATTTCACCAAAACCCTAATTTCATAACTACCTATAACTACCTAATTCCATGGAGGCCACAGCCGTTAGGATCAAATTTAGGTTAGAAATTTATGATTTTAATTAGAAAATCTTCTAGTAAATTCTAGCCTAACCTAATGATCATATATGAGCAATTAAGAACCATAATTAATGAAGAAAATCATTAAATTTGTGCCTTCCAAAATCTTAATTTCAAGATAAAATCCAATCAAGAAAATTTATCAAAAATCCGACAAAGAAATCATCAATTTAATCATAATTCTCTCTAGATCAAGAAAGACCTAAACCTTTGGCATAGGAAGGCTTTGATACCACTTGTAGGGGAATCAAAAAAGCCAAACAATTACGCTTTATATAGAGATCAAACAATTACATCTCATCTAGGGTCAAACACTTACACCCCGGGGAAGGAGAAACAGTTTCCCAACTTAACCTAAGGACCGCCCTATGCCAAAGAAACCCAAAACATAAATCATAAGTGCGGAATACATACCTAATTCCATAACGTTGGCCATGGAATCCTCAATTGCGAAGAGCCGTCTCCGTGAGCACGAGACAAGTCTTCAATGGCAAGAAGTCCTTCTTGTTGTGTTGTCGTATGGTCGTAGGAATAGATCTTCCAAGGCAGCAAGACACGCCTTTGAGAAATTATTTCCAAATTTTCTAATGGATTTCTCCTCTTTAGATCTTTGATGGTGAAAGAGAAGAGAAGGCACTCAAAACTGAGTTGTATGTTATGATGATGATATCTTGTGCCTTGGGGACCTATTCTTATATAGGCTAACTCTAAATCTGACGCACCAGATATAGATGTCCATCTATATTGGACATCCAAAATTAAATATCCAGATTTAGATGAAAACCTACTCTATAATTGCAAATCTCATAATCAGTCCATCAATGAGTATGAGTTTTGCCTATATTATTCTACACATTTATGGACCACACCCTAATGAATACATAGATTGCCAAATATCTTAATCCATATTAGATCACTTTAGTTAGACAATCATACATGACAGTATACAATTCATAATTATATTACATATATGCTCAACGTTGGATAATGATCCAACAGAATCGGGGATGTTGATCGATTGAGTGTGGGTTGTTGATTTTCCCGACTTAATCACGGGACAAAATTGGGGATTTTCGGTGTTACAATTGTTGACATGGTGCTATGCACCCTCGCTGTTCTGGTCTCCCTTTTTCCCGGTGCCTTGTGTTAATTGTGTGTGGCTGTGCCCTGTTTTGCTAGTTTTGGTGCTGTGTTGCTTGCTGCCTGTTGCTTTGATTTCTGCCTTTTATTTTGCGTGACTGGTACACTATCCGCACCAGTCTTTGCTGGTTCTTGTGCTTTGCTGTTTGCTGCACTGTTTTGCCTTCTGTTTTGCTGACTGGAACGATACCAATACCAGCCTTTTTGGTTGTCTGTGCTGACAGTGCGCCTTGATTCTTTTGTAGTGGTAGTACCCCTTTTTGCTACACCGGTATGCTGTGCCGTTTTCTTTTGCTTGCTTGCTTCCTTATTGGGTTCGGGTCTTACCTTACCAGTACTGGTACTGGGTTCGGGTGCTTGTTTTGCTGTGCTGATTGTGTTATGCCAAGTCTGTTGCTTTGCTGTTGTGATTGTTGTGATGTCTGGTACCAGTAGCACGGCCCAGTGAGGCTACTGGTATTGATGGTTTGATTTGTGATGTTACCGACCTTGAACTGATAGGGACTCGAATGTGAATAAATTAAATTTAAGGGGAGCTGTGAGTAATTATTTATGACTTGGATAATAATTGGAAATTTTGAGGGCCTATGTGCAAAATAGTGAAATTTGAAATTTGTTGGGCCGTGGCTGTTGGAAAATAAAAGTGGGCTTTTGCAATAAATAAGTGAATAAAATCGGATTAATTGCTTCGGGTCTCGAGCCTCCGTTTGGTTTGGCTCGATCCGTAGTTTTCACTTAAAAGCTCGGGAAATGATTAGATTAGTGATGGATTGATGACTCAAGACATACTATGAGCAGATACTAGATTATCCGACAGGACACGATATGATCCCGAAACACAACAATTAAAAGTCCCAACAATAGTTAATTAGGATTAACACATTTAAATTAGATTTAATTTAGTTAAGTAATTTATTTATCTATTTTATTTAGTAATAAAATTTGTCATAAGTATTTTAAAAATTACAAGAGATATAAAATATGTTGTATTAATGATTTCCGTATCATTTCGATTATTTAAAAATTTGTTAGTGACGCAATTTTTTTATATACGTACTTAGGAATAAATTAGATTTACCGGTTAGAGAATTAAATAAAATATGTATTTTTCGTTACGAACATTTAAACGTGATTAATTATCACAATATTTAACTTAGTAAATTATCTACGTGTTTTAATCTCCTCAGTAAAAGGGACTCCTTTTTAAATACTTAGAGAATTTAATTAAAATAGTTTATCTTCAAATTAAAAGTTTACAAATATATTAGTTACGCTTAATTAAATTAAACGGAGTTAGTCGTAAATACTTACGCTCAATCGGAACCGAGTCGGATCGACCGAGCAGACCGAATCAATTGAGTATTGTACCTCGTAATTGGCCAATTAAGTTCGAACGAATAAATAAAAGTAATAACACAAGGGGACTAAGGATTACGATAATTGGTTTAGACTAATCGAATCACGTATGAATTTCAAGTCAACAGACCTATCTTGATCCTGATCCGTGGACCGACCCTGCTGACGGTTATACCAGAGCACACGCGGATTACAGAGACGATTAGAGCACGCGCCTTCAACTAGCCTTACAGGTGTGGGATATCTGAATTACTTTTTCGTGGCGTACTCTTACCAGTCGACCACTTGATCTGACATTCGCACTTTAAATTATTAGATGCATTAGAGCATGTTTATTCTTTTTGAACTGTAATTAGAAATTGCACAACTCCTTTCTAAATGAAAATTTATTGTTTTTATTAGGAGTAGAGTAATTTAATTACAAGTTAGATATTATATATAGTTACTTTAGGTTATTAGTTGTCCTCTTCTCGTGGAGGACAATATACTATTATTTTATAAACGATCATAGGCATTGGTGAGAGCTGAGAAGAAGACTGAGTGACTGCGCTCCAGCTTGTTGGGATGGAACGAGTCGGGTCCGCAACCATTGAGCTGAGGGATCACTTGATCCCTTAGATGGTCTTTCTAGGATATATTATATGTATTAAAGTTGGAATTATATATACTCGTTCATTTTACTTTTACATACATCGGAGGCTGCAGTCGCCGGGTACGAAACGATTCGAGCTTGGTCTCCCTTACATTAGGAGCTACTCGCCATATACGGATTTTTTTTAGGCTGCGTGTCTCAGTGTGTGATATGAGACTGCGTGTCTCGAGACTGTGTGTCTCAGGTGTGTGATACGGGGCTGCGGTCCCAGGTTTTATTACGAGGCTGCGTGTCTCTTGTCCCATTGGTCTAGCCGGACGGTGGAGTTCCGTCGTCTGCTCAAGGAGATGGATTAACTAAACTTTACGACTTGCTTGTAGATTTCTCCTATTTGTATATGTAAGTTGAAGAATCATTTTAGAGTAAGGAAAATACACGAATTTTTGGATATAACCATCGGCGAGTGTGCAATGACATGTGGGGCAATGCTCGATGTCACTAGGCATCGGGTATCATTGCACCCCTTGATCGCGGTCCTTGGATTATGTCATGTTGGATTACATTATGTTGTACCTTTCAATTCAATTGCACGGCACGGGGTGATATTATATCCGTATTATTATTATATATTGGATTTGACACACAATACTTCGGTATTGGACTCCGATTTGAATACTTATATTCTATTCTCCTTGTATTTTTGTTTTGGGAACTTTTGCATGTTGGCATGATAGGAGAATCGCATCATGTCATGTATTATATGTATTTTTCTTTTAATAGTTATTAAATTAGGTATTATATTAAATCATGTGCATTTAAAAGTTATGGCATTAAACTTATGTAGATTTTATAATAAAAGTGCTTTGGCTGAAATAGGATTCCTGAGGGGATAATTCTGGGTCATATACTGGGCGATTGGTCGCTCACCCACCTTTTGATGTGGAATTTTAGGTACAAAGACTGGTGTTCCGCAGCAGGAGTTGCCAGGAGCTGTCCCCGATGGCCACGCCGCTTGATTGTAGATAGGACTTTGGTTAGGATTTTAGAGTCCTGAGACTTTTGTTTTTATCTCGGGGCCGTAGATCATGTATCTCATTTCAGTAGTTTATGTTTTAATTATTCTGTGGGTTGTATGGACGGATATATTTATGTTTATGTTTATTTATGGATTTATGACTTATGCTTGTTATATTATTTTGCTTCCGCTGCTTTTGTTTGATTTTCGTATTTGATTAGCCTTGAATGTTTAATGATAATTAAACACGAGGTGGGGACTGATCACACCTTAATCCGAAAATCCTGATTTGGGGTGTGACAATTTCTCTATTTAATTTCTCTTTATTTTAGCCATGTTTTGTATATGAATTCTTGCATCTTCATGAGAGGCTAGTCTTCCTCTCTAGGGGTTTAGGTCTTTATGCATGAACTTGTTAATTTTATCTTACTCGGATCTTAGTTTTTATTATGATTGTTTGATTTGATATTAATTTATGTGATTTATTCTTTGTGTTGATGCATGATTTAGTACTTGAATTGTAGTATTCCGCTTAGGTCTAATAGACTCTAAGAAGCTTAGGATCACAAAAGTATCCCGCTTAGGTCTAATAGATTCTAAGAAGCTTAGGAGTATATAGGATAGTACCAAATTGTGAACACAAATATCTTAGGATTTGGAATATTAGAATTGACCAATTTGAAGTCTAAATTGGAACTACAGAAATTAGGGTTAGGGTTTGATGAAGGACTTAATCGTGAAGTCAAATTTCTAATTAGGACACCTTGAATTGAATTGAATAGTGGTACGAAGAACTTAATCGTGAAGTACCAATATGTAAGAATAGGATAGGCTAACAAGAACTTCATGGTCTAGATAGCTAGAGTGAATGACTTAATCGTGAAATCCGAACTGTTTAGGCACATTATTAATTCACAAAAGTGACTATTTTTAACATCTTAGGTTAGAAACCTCGTCATATCAAACATGAATTTAAACGAACTGAGTAGATAGGATTAGCAAGGGATTGTAGACCGAATGTTCCTAGACTTCTAAATCTTGAAAACAACCAAAACTCTCATTTACTTTTCAGTTTTAATTTAATTGTTACAACTTCCTCTTTTCGGGTAATGAACCCAATAATTAGGAATTTAGAACAAAAACCATCCAAATCAACTTTTACTTTCTTTAATATTATGAAATTAATTAATATAGTTTATAATTAGTATTTCCTAATATCCCTTGAATCGATACCTACATAATACAATCGATAGGTTGTGCGCTTGCAATCGACCGATCTTTGAGTAATAGGTTTATAAATTTAAAAGTTTAGAAAGTATAAAAATCAGCAGAAAACCCTATACCTAAGATACTCAACCGTATTCTATAAAAAAAATATCATTTTGAGTATTTAGTTAACTAGATTATTTAGTTTAGTGTTTTATAAAAAATTGAATTTAGTGTTTTTATTTTGAGAATTTTCCAAAAAAAATAAAGAATGGACCGTCCAGAGTCTTGGTGGTAAAGAAAAAATCCATCACAATATAAGAAATTTTAAAATTGTCATAACCCAGAGTCCAGAGTCCGCCCAGAGTATTTTTAAAACTTTCATAAAACCATGGATATTTTTGTAATTTTTTTTTGGTGGATATTATAAAAAAATTTGGAACGATCAAGTTATAAGAATTTTAAATATGTAAGATAATGTATATATTATTTTTTTGCCTCTTAAATGTCGGTGCAACCTCCTTTCCATCTCCCTTTCTTCTTCTTCTTCTTTAAGGGACAAACTCTGGTGGAGTCTACCATGTGGTTCTGATTTTTGGTGTGACAACTAAAGAAACTGAACCACTAGTTCGATTACCAAACCGAACCAATGGTTCGGTTCCTTCTTGTATCAAAATTTCATCGCAATTCATCTATTATCTTATGAAAAAATTGTACAGTTTCTAAAAATAAAAAATGCATAATACAGAAGCTATATCAAGAATATCCTTAACAGGGAGAGGTTCCTGATAAAAAATAACAAATTAACAGGGTTCTGAAATTGAGGAGTGTTCCTGATAAAAATAGATTTTTTTTTGAAACTCATGTTAAATCTATTTTTTATAATTAAAAAAAGTTCAGGGTGGTTCTTTTAGAAACTGCAAAGACATTGACCCCACTCCACCGAAAGTAATCCCCTTTGGTTAAAAAAGAAGAAAAGAAGCATAGACTACTTCCAAGAGCTCACCTTACCTCTCAGATCGTTCAGTACTCTGCTGCTCTTTACTCGTGGCAAGGAATTCATATCACCTAAAGCAACTCCACTCACCGAAAGCATCGACAACTGTGCTATCAAGAGCTTATCTTCTCATTAGGAAATTTTTTTTTGTAGAAATTAATAAAAAAGAAGAGAGAGAAATAGAAAGAGTACATTAGATTTTTCATTAGTAGAAAAATTGTTAGGATATTTACCAATTCTAAAAATAAAAAAGTTCAGATCGGTAGGATTTCTAGATGAAGGGAATTCTTCTATTAGATCTCTAGTAAAATATGTTTTTCAAAAAGTAGATGAAATATTTCTATTATATCTAAATTTGAAGATATCTATTTTCATAAAATCTTTTTATATTTCAATAGAGAAAATTAAAAAGAAAAAAATAAAAACTGGTTTGGATTAATTCTACCGATTCAAACTTTTTTATTTTTAAAATCGATAAAATCCTACCGATTTTTCTATCAATCAAAAACCTGATGTACTTTTTCTATTTTTCTCTCTTACTTTTTATTAATTTCTACAGAAGAAAACAATTATCTCCTCATTATACTCTTTCTCTCTTTTCTCTTTTCTCTTTTCTCTTTTCTCTTTTCTAATTTTTACAACTACAGAGCTTTAATAATTAGTGACCCCACTCCACCTAAAGTATCCATCAACTCTCGTTAAAAATAAAACACAAACAAAAAGAAAACGGGAAACAAATATTGACTACTGTCGAAGTCTTCTCGACCCCATTTCCAAGAGGTTACCTTACCTCCTCAGATTTGCTGCTCTTTACTCATTTCTCATTTCTCATTTTTTACAGAAATCTACATATATAGCAAAAATTTAATTAGTTATAGATAATAAAAGATTAAATTAATTATAGATAAGGATAATTAAGAGACCACAAATGATACTGAAATTGACTCCAAAGTCAAGTCAAAGAAAGGAAATATAATGTACATAAAGTTCCATGGGTGTTGTCTTGCTTGTTTCCATGTATGCAGTCCTGAGAGGTATTGCATTGAACTTTTAGGCAATAACATCTAATTTGCTCCAGAAATCAGCCATGCTGTTAAAGATCCACCTCTTCCTACTACTATTGTTCATACTAACATCCATTCCACTTTATTCATCCTCTTACATCAATCCCTCTGTAAGAAATGCTGATGGTTCCATCCACCCAACATGTGGGTCGATTCCGTACCCATTTGGCACTTTCGGCATTGCCTTACCAGGCTTCGAGATAGGCTGCCCAGAGGAGCTGGACCACTTGCTTTCCCCTCCCTTTTTGTCCATTTCCAATGAACCCTACATTATTCAAGAAATATCGTTACAAGGCTACATAAAGATCTTTGTGGGACCGATTTACACAAGGTGTTTAGGTGCCAATGATAAATGGACGGAGTCCAAAGGATCCGGATGGATTAACTTAGATGAAACTCCTTTTCAATTATCTTACCAATACAATGTTCTGACCGTTGTTGGCTGTAACAATTTAGTCTCAATAAGAATACAAGGTGAAAATATGACAGCGATTCGTGGCTGTGCCACCTTTTGTGACACTCAGGATACTTTGTTAGGCAACTCTTGCTCTGGCCTAGGTTGTTGCCAAGCTACTCTTCCAGGCCCTCTAAAAAGCTTTGATCTTCAAGTTACTCGATTCAGTGTATCGAATTCAAGTGCAAATTTTATCAACTGCAGTGCAGCATTTTTTGCTCAAAGAGATGATTTCAAATCAAATCAGAGCGGGTTTCTCTTTCATGACTTCAATTTGTCTGATCCACAGTCCTATGATGATAACATCATACAATTGGATTGGGCAATCGGAAACAAGCCATGTGAAGCTTCTCTTAGGAGTGACATTGGTTCCTTTGCATGCAAAAATAATAGTCACTGCTATAACTCACCTTCGATGGTTGGGTATCTGTGCAAATGTAGTGAAGGATATGAAGGAAATCCCTATGCCGAAGATGGTTGCACAGGTATAGTAAATGATTTTGCAGCACAAGCAAATTAACATTGCTTGAAACAGCATATAATAATTCTGACAAAATGGTTTTTACTTTGCTTTTCTCTGATAGCTTATTGTATATATTTTGTTGGTTCTGTAGATATTGATGAATGTCAGCATCCAGATGTGAACCCCTGTATTAGATACTGTATCAACACACAGGGCAGTTTCACATGTGGTTGCCCTTCAGGAATGACTGGTGATGGAAGAAAAGACGGAAGCGGTTGCAAGAAGGCATTTCCGCTTGGTTTTGTTTTGGGTATGCAATTCTTATCTTCCCATAAAATATTCTTGAATAATGAAAACAGAAAGTGTATCAGTGAGGCTTTGGTGCTATGCATGGCATGGATTGGTCCATACTATGGATCAATATCTTCAATTTCAAAGTTCAAATAGTCAATCTGAACCGTTCAACATGATATTCATACAAAAATGTACTCGCAGATTAAATTTCAAAATTTTTAAAATTGTATTTACTTTTTTTAAATAGGTATAAAATCACTAATTTTGAATGGTCTGAAATTTGTAGATCAAGTGATTTTCTACTTATCTAAAAAGATAGTAAAATTCTAAAAAATGTAAAATTTGATCTACATGTACATTTTCATATAGAGATTATAATGAACTGTACGTCTAGATTGAATCTTTAGACTTTGAAAATGAAAATATTGATCCATAGTACGGACCAATCTGTGTTATGCATAGTACCATAGCCTCACTCAAAATATATATGACATAATCATATACTAAGTTCACGACTAGTTCGCGATCAGATTTAATTATGACTGAAGAACATATAAACAATGAATACACAATAATATAAATCCTAAATATGTAAAATAGATAATCTTGTATTCAAAATATATATGACATATATAATCATATTTTCCAATTCCACTCAACATAGTCTCCGCTAATATTGGTCCAAAATAATTCAACACTCTTTCAAAAATAAATACAACACTAGGTGTGTAAAGAAAAATTATGTTGATTCAAAGGAACAAAACAACTCTAGCTTTGCATGAGAAAATGATATCTTTTAGTTCCACAGTCAGGTTTTTTTCCCTAATTTAGCACAGCCTGTGAAGTAACATCAAATCGTTTGTACATTCAACAAATCTAACTTACCGGGCCCAAATCATTTCTAGGCATACAATATATGTAGTGCAAGGAAAGAGTTTTTTCGTTATGCACTATGAGATGGTATAAATCAAAACTAGCTGACTAGTAGCGTAATACCTTACATACCCACTTAATCCTGGAGAGATTTCAGTGTTCGAAGGCACTAAGGGACTGGGACTGGGTATGAATATTGCACTCGAATGGAAGGATTCTCTGTAGATAACGTCTGCAAACTCATTTTCCATTTAAGGTATGGAATTCTAGTACAAGCAACGCCAATTCCAGCAATTCTTGATTGAACACAAATTTGTTCTCCTTTCAATCTTTTTTCATTTTGGATTGAGTGAGCTAATAAGAAAATAATTAGAAGTTCGGAAACTCGTAGAGGAAAATGTTATGTAACTCTTCATGTTGTAAAACACGTAGTTAAATAACTTTCTTACTTTTTCTTAACATAATTTATTTATGTATGCAGGTATCACAATAACGCTCGGATTAAGTCTTACCGTGGTCATGCTTTTATCATATTTTGCGATAGTCAAGCGTGTCAAATTGTTTGAAAAGAGAAAACAGGAAAAGTTAAAACATAAGTTCTTTGTTCAAAATCGGGGGTTGCTTCTCCAACAACTAATTGCTTCCCATGAAGATGCAACACAAAATATGAGAATTCTTAGATTACATGAGTTGGAAAAGGCAACAAACAGATTCGATAATGCACTCATTATTGGTCGGGGAGGTCATGGAGAAGTTTATAAAGGAATTTTGTCGGATCAACGTGTTGTGGCCATCAAAAGGTCCAAAATTGTTGATCCGGCAGAAATCGATCAGTTCATAAATGAAGTGGTTATCCTCTCACAAGTCAACCATAGGAACATTGTGAAACTCTATGGATGTTGCCTAGAGACCGAAGTCCCATTGCTCGCTTATGAGTTCATTTCGAATGGAACACTTTTTAATCATCTCCATGTAGAGGAACATTGTTCCTTGACATGGAAGCATCGGTTAAGAATTGCTCTTGAGGCTGCAGGGGCAATTTCCTATCTGCACTCCTCTGCCTCTATATCAGTTTTTCACAGAGACATAAAATCATCAAACATTCTACTGGATGATTATTTCACAGCAAAAGTGTCAGATTTTGGGGCCTCAAGATCTGTCCAAATAGATCAAACAGGTGTAACTACAGATATCCAAGGGACCCATGGATATTTGGACCCTGAGTACTATTATACCGGCCGCTTAACCCAGAAAAGTGATGCATACAGCTTTGGTGTCATTCTAGCTGAATTGCTAACAAGAGAAAAGCCATTATTCTCCTCAAGGAAGTTTCAAGGTGGTAGCCTCATTGCATATTTTTGTTCTGCTATGAATGAGAACCGTCTCCTTGAGATTCTCGATCCCCAAGTTGTGAACGAGGAGCACATAACTGAACTAGAAGCTGTTGCCAAAATTGCACAAATGTGCCTGAGAATGAAAGGAGAAGAAAGGCCAACAATGAAGGAAGTGGAGGTACGGCTCGAGGTCTTGTGGCGGTCCAACCAACAACAAGAACATCCTTGGACATCTCAAAGTTTGGAGGAGAGGCAGCTTATGCTTCCTGATTACATTGTGGGAATTGATACCACCTTGCAACGTAGGTTTGAACAAGAGCTAGAGTCATCATCTAAATTTCTCTCAGTAAATGATCTTCGTTCGATATAATAATGTGAGTGATTATCAGATTTTAGTTTTATTGTGAGTTTCCTTGATACTTGTGGTCTATTCATATATTCTGAACAAATTATGTAATATTCCTAAATTTATATGTTTTTTGTTTCTGTATTACTATTGGTGTGTGTTTTTAGCTGATGTAATTTGTATAATGAATTTGAATAATTTTCAAACTTTATATTCTGCGGTGCACCTATTTATAGTTATTCATCAGTTATGAAACTTTATATAATTTGTTAGATTCCTGTGGTGGATCTGTAGTAATTCAGGCTTGGACCTTAACACCGCAATATCCAATTTAGAGTACTCAGACTTGCTTTCACTGTTCAATCAAATAATACGGGTGTTGAGACTAACAACTGATGCCAGGTCCAATGCAAATTTTCTGTTTTACACGAGCAAAATTTGGTACAACCATCTAATAGTAAGACCTGAAAACTTGGAAGGGAGAACCATAATCAAGTCACACATTGTGTCCCCGGATGTATTTATAAGGTAAATTCTTAAATCTTAAAACCTCGTATCTCTTAGTACTATCAATTCAAACAACTTGATAACTGATTCATAATTCTTTAATTTAAGCGACACAGGAGTAACTTCAAATTATGATATACTAAGATCTTTTTGTTACTTTTCTTAAAGTTGAAATGTCAACAAGGATTTCTCAGCCATAAAATGCATGCCACAATTCTGTTGCAGTGAGCTACTGGTACATAAAGTCATAAACTAATTTTAGTTGGTTCAATATCTTGGCCATAAGAACCTCATACAAATATCAAATAATTGCACAAAAAGAATTACCAGACAAAACATCTTCAAATTGGTCATATTATTCAAATGAGAATTCACCAGGTTGAAATGAGTCAAATGACAAACCCAGCAGATTCCTCCCAAATACACGTCTACCTGAAATTAGAAACATTGGGACATTTGAGATCTAATAAATAATAATGGCTTTGTATATATTCCGTTGTTACTGATTTGTTATAAAGTACATGAGAAAAATTGAAGTACAAACATTCGGAGTCCATGAGACGGAAATTTGTGGACCTGTGGTTTTAATCCAGTGGACAGAAATGCTACAATTTTATACAATATATAAGCACATTAAAACAAAAATGTAGGTCCTCGAATTAACATAGATAATAATATAATAATAGATTGATGACCGTGCAATCCACAAACCATAAAGTTAGTTAATGATGCCTGCAACTTTTGTAAATGGAGCACCAACAACATAAAAATTCATTATCTTCGAACTTTTACTGTTGAATTGAGTTGATATATTTTCCGTTTACCTCAGGTCAATGCAACTTTTCAGCACGCTTGTAGTTTAACAATTATAACGATTGCAATATTAATTTGTTGGATTATTTGACTGAAGACTTTTCTCTCCTTCAGATAGGGTTGCAAGGGATTGACCTGAGTTTTTTCGCTAATATTAAATTGGTTGAAATTTTTTTTCTTTCCAATTAGACATGGTATATTTACACAAATTGTTTGAACTGACTTGCAGTGTTTATCTCCAAGTTTGGCATCTGATTGTAAAGTAAATGATATCAAGCAGATGGGGTCAGTTGAGCACGACCAATTAGTGCACCCGACCCAACCAGACTGGTCGAATTAATTTGTACTTTTCTTTCTGCTAATTTGTTCATCTATTGAGTAAAGTTTCCATAAATCTTTGCCCCCGTTTTTGTTTATTGCACTCCAAAATTTTCTTATCTTACACTACTACAAAAACACTAATCATACACAGAACCGAGAAATTTCCAACAAAACAATGTGTAACAGGAGGATGTGTGCGTGCAAAAATGCGCTCTACCATATACACACGTTCATTTAACACGAAACCATGTATGAAAGGTTGCTTGATTTTGTAAAAATAACTATTTCTTATCAATCTATTTTTTGGCGGCACTTCGCCTCCAACCATCAAAAAAGAAAGGTTACTTAATTTGTACACGGTTTTTTATTTAGAAACCACATACGATTGAACCCCTAAATACACTGTTTTTCATTATCGAATAGTTGTTAATGATTTGTTATAAAGTAATGGGAGAATACGAAATAGAGTATCCGGACTCCTTGGGAGGTTTACTTTGACTTGTAGGTAAGACTTAGCTTTTCTTTGTAGCGTCTCCTTGTGGACCTGTGGTTTTAAGTGGACAAAAATGCTCTGCCTTTTCCAAGTCACCACTGATTCTATATCTTCTTAGGTGATAATTAAGAGCGCGTGCACCACTGATTCTATATCTTCTTAGGAGGTGAGGCCCTGAGGGGTAAAAAAAAAAAAATAGGAAGGACATGAAAATACTCTCAAACTATGCAAAAAATAGTAATGATTTTCTGTAGTTATATGTTAAGGCAATGTTTCTACGTGAAATAAAAAGATAACCTTTTCACTGGTTTAAATAATAAAACGTTATTCTTTATCTTTATATTTTTTTATATAATTCTTAAAAATTTAAAAGCAGGATGTTGTAGTTGGTAAATAGTTATATTAATTACTTTAAATTGTCCAGACAAAGATATGTTATGACTACTAGGATAAAATCTACTCCAAGTCTTTGCAAGATTTTGAATTTTTTAGGCACTCTAGAAGTAGCAAAATATATAACTTATAAATGTTGAATACATTGTAACATTTCATGCAAAAACACTATATGTACCGATTCACTATTAATTTCAGGTACACAATTACCCTTTAAAATCAGAAAGGTAAGTGATGGAGCTTACTGAGAGCAGCCCAATATTAGCCCAGAGAAGCCCACATTAATAAGTCAATAGTGTTGACGTGTTGTGTTGGCTACTTAGCTTCCCATTTGCCCTTTTTTATTTCACTTGGCTGGCACCAAAATAATCGACCTAACCTGACATGGCTTGCTCTTTCTTCAAGAAAATCATTTTGTAGTTCTATGCACTAACATTAACGCCACAGGTCACCCATTATCGGACTCAATGGAGATGTCTCTATTAATACCAAAGTGCTTTAAATTTATGCAAGGTTGATACTCTATATTTAAATTTTGGATTCAAATATAGTTGACGTTTTATTGATTATGAATTCCAATTTTATAGAGTACCAAAATTCCTATATTGAGTGAGGCTGGCTATGGTACTATGCATAGTGCATATCAGACTGTATTATGGATACATATTTTTAAGTGGCTGATTGATCAATTATATAATAATAATAATAATAATAATAAGAGATTGGCTAAGATACCAACGTTGGTATAGAGCAGTTCGTTATACCAAATGGGTTTTGTGATTTCGAAGTCCAAATAATCTATTTGAAATGCTTAACATAATCTCCATATTAAAATATGCTTACAGACCAAATTTTACATTTTTTGGATTCTTTTATTATTCTTTTCAGATTTTTGAAAATCACTGTTTAATATGGTAAAATAATAATAATAAATATATATTTAAGAGAAGAAAAGAGAAACCGTTGACTTATAAGTCACTGTTTACTTATAAACCGTTGACTTATAAACCATCTAAGAGAAGAAAAGAGAAAGAGTACCACAGGTTCTCAATGTATAGAAGGATCAGTGGAATTTTTACCTTTTCAAACTTTAGATCAGTAAAATTACACCGATCCAAAGAATTATGATATTCTTAAGCTCATCAAATTCTTTGGTGAGCTCAACTTGAAAACCTATCGAAATGAATTTTAACGATGAATCCAAACTGTTGAACCAATCTACTTAACGAATCATGCTTTTACATGTCAAATATATAAATTTAAATTAATTTAGAACAAAGTGAAACGGTAAAAAAAATGAAAACTGAATGTATTAAAATTATATAACTTATAAACATTGTTTTTTTGCCGCTTGACTTTGTAATAAATTAATTCAAAATTTTATAAATTTGACATGTAAACGCATGACTCATGAAGTTATTTCAATTTGTTTAGAAGTTGAGTTCACCAATTCTTTGGTGAGCTTAAGAACACCCTAATTCTACTCACAATTATATGACATTTATAAACGCAAAAAGAAATCACTTCATATTGAATTTGATATTTTAGTAATATTATTTGTTAAACTTTAGTTATTAGCAGTGAACACAAAAATGAGGAGGATTCAAATGCCCCTATTTTTTGGGCTTCCACCATGCCTTTTTTTTTTTTTAATTTCCTAATGATAAAAATTATAAAAGTAACATGTCAATATAAAACCGTTAGATGTGATCTATATTATTTTCTCTATATGTTTTAAAAAAATATCACCTTTTGATTTTTGTTTTATATTAATCAATAAGTTGATTCATAAAACAATCATACATAAGCTATCCACATTGGTGTATTTTTACAAGCTCAAGATAGTAATGAAAACAAAATCGAAATGTCATGATTTCTTATGTGTGCATAGAGAAAATGATATATATCATATCTAAAGGTTTTATTTTGATATTTGAATTTTAAATTTTAAGTTATTAGTTTTAAAAATGAAAACATTATAAGACACAAAAAATAAAGATATTTGAAATCTCCTCAAAAAAAATTATTTACTACGTACTTAAAGAGTGGCACCGGATCGATGACACATTTTGTGAGTAATCAAGGAATGGGGAAAAAAAACAATGAAGGTATCAATGGACGTATGTCATGTTATTTAGAAGCATTAATTTTATTTTTTTATATGCAAATTATATATGAATATTGCATATGTCTATAGTCCGTACGTGCTTAATACAAAGTATGTTACATTTTTTTGCACTCTAAAGAAAGTTATTTAGCTTCGTATACTAAATGCAACTTTTTTACGGTGGATTCAACCAATGGCTGTTTATAACAAATTCAATTTTCTTTATCTACCAAAGATAAATTATTTTAGAAATAGAATAATACAAAAAATACAGCATTTCTCGGGTCATGTGTCAACCAACCACCCACTATAAAAGTTAGTAAAAATAATAGTATTTAAGCGACAATATCGATATGGGAGCACTTCCTCGGTTTCATGCTGAACACATGCATGCATCTTGCAAAAGTTGATAGATTTTGATTATAATATTCTTTCCAATTCAGATCTGAAGACTGCTGCTCTTTCCTCACTTGACTTCTCATTTTCACAACTCAGATCTAAAGAACAGAGCATACGTAGAGTCCACACACACTTGTTACGTACTTGCAAAATGGCAGGGAATTTGATAACCTCTCTGCTCTCTCTAGCCACCAATTTGCTCCCCTCAATTACTGCATCTGCTCACGCTCCTGCCTCTTCGTCAAATTCTAATAATTCAGAAAAGGAGCGTGCTTGTGCTGCTGAGAAGGATCTGGGGAGGCTGATGCGAACTCTGAAGTGGATCAAGGCCACAATGTACGATGCTGAGGAGAGGGAGATCATAGACCGCTCCGTCAAGTTCTGGCTCAAGGAGCTCAAGAAGGTTGCTTATGATGCTGAGGACGTGCTAAGCGAGTACCAATATGAGGTCACACGCGTCCGAGTAAAGGCAAGAAATGCTTCTGAGGCTTCCGGTTCTCACAAGAGAAAGCAGATAGAGGTTAGTAACTTAGTACCTTGTGCAAATAGAAATTTAAAGGATCTTAATTACTTATGAGTGTTACTAAATGCAATTTTTTTTTCTTTTCGTTGGATTGGCATCCACTGTACATGTAGTGGTCACTTGTTTTATAATAAGCTTTTCAAATCTAACAACAGAGTGCCAATTAATTCCTTAATTATCATCGTTAGTTAAAGAAATACGGAATTTGACATATCTAATAAATTCCTTTTTGGACAGTACATATATTGTTCCAATCTAATGTGTTGGAGTATAATCAAAACCGTGCATGGCCATTAATCTGCTCAGATCATTAAACAAAACAAAAACTCTCCTTCTTCAAAATCGCAAGAACAGGTATAATAAACCCTAAGAATACATTACAAAAACAATAGAAAGGCGAAACCTTTTGAATCTGCTCGGTGGTGATATTCGCCGGAGCTACCACCTGCATCGACGACCCCATCTGCATAGCCTGCTGCATCTTTCTCCTCTCCGTTCTCTCTCTCTCTCCCTTCCTCTCTCTCTCTCTAACAAAAACAAAAAGAGAAGCGAACAAAAAAAATTGAATTTTTGGGTTTTGGGTTTTGGACAAGTAAGAAAGGGGAACTGGGGAACCGAGGACCAGAAAAAATTAGATCGTATGTGGCTAAATATATACGGAAACCGTGTAAACAACTGACCAACACGAGCGATTAATTGTTTTCGGACATATCAAGTGGGTCCCAATATGTCTGTAGAATAATACAGTGTATCCTTACAGAGAATCCTATTGGCCAGAAGTGAAGGCTGATTGATTGTTTGGTTGGCGGGGCCCGCCTGGTTTAGACTTTGCTTGTAAGTGAATTGTTTTGGGATTCGGAATGGCCCGGAAGAGAAGGCTCTACAAAAGACAGGCACTTTTCGTGAGGATAAAAAGTGACTTTTCGCGACGCTAAACCGTCATAAACGTGCTTTTCTTTTTGCGACGGTACTTTTCGCGACGAAGTTCCGTCGCGAAAAGTGCCTATTTTGTTGTTGATAGTGGTGCAGTTTGATTTCTGCACGGTTTTGATGCGACTGCACAGTTTCGATACAGACTGCACAAAATATCTTTTTAGAGTTGGCATATAATCATAAAATTGTGCAAGCCACACGGATTTGTGCAAGCCGTATAAAACACTGTTAAATCTAGAAAGTTGGTTATTCAGTGAAAAGGCGGTTTTGTAGACACGTCTGGCTGTTTGTGCTGCTGCAAGGATTTTATACGAGTTGCACGCGCAGTGCCAGATATGTTACCCTATATAAGGATGGGTCCCCAAAGCACAAGATAACACACACAACTCAGTTTTCTGAACAAGAGTTATTTTAAACAGAACCTGAGTGCCTTCTCTTTTTTTTCACCATCAAAGATCTAGAGAGGAGAAATCTATTAGGAAACTTGGAACGGATTTCTCAAAGGCGTGCCTTGATATCTTGGAAGACTTAATCCATGACCATACGACGTAAAGGCGAGAAGATGGCTTCTTGCCATTGAAGACTTGTCTCGAGCACACGGAGATGGCTCTTCGCAATGGAGGATTCCATGGCCAATGCTATGGAATTAGGTATTGTATTCCGCACTTATGATTTATGTTTCGGGTCTCTTTAGCATAGGACGGTCCTTAGGTTAAATTGGGGAACTGTTTCTCCATTCCCGGGATGTAAGTGTTTGAGCCTAGATGAGATGTAATTTTTTTTATTTCTAGATAAGACGTAATTGTTTGGCTTTTATGATTCTTCAACATAATGAACTGTAACTTATTTCCATACATATTCAATTATTGGTTAAAAATCGGAGGTCAATTCGCAATATTCAGCACTCGCTCACATTGTAGGCGCCTTGATACCTTAATTATCATTTTCAGTTAACAACTTGTGAAATTTAGCATTGTAAATCATTTCTTTTTTAACAGTACATTGTACCAATTCCTGATGGCATTGTTGATCGGCTTAACCAAATAAGAAGTCAATTTGATGAAATAGCAAAGGATCGTGAGGCTCTTCAATTAAGAGAGAGTGATGGGGTGAGGCTTCCAAACAACAAAATTTTACGACCCCCAACGGGTCACATGGTGGATGAGGCAAACATTTTTGGCAGAGATGCCGACATTTCTAAGGTCATCGATTTCTTACTAACTGAAAAAGAAAAGTCATTCTCAGTCATTTCAATTGTTGGCAAAGGTGGGCTCGGAAAAACCACCATTGCCCAACTTGTCTACAAAGATGAGAGGGTTTCCCGGTGCTTTAATTTAAATGGGTGGCTATGTGTCTCTGAAGAATTTGATGTCAGGAGACTCAGCAAAGCAACCATTGAATCATTCTCCAAAACAGATTGTCGTTTAAGTGAGTTGAGCCAATTACAAGAAGAGCTTGCAAAAATTGTTAAGGGAAAAACAATACTATTTGTTTTAGATGATGTGTGGAACGAGAATCAAAGTGTTTGGGAGTTGTTTCAGGTTCCTTTTAAAGAAGCAAAGATGGTCAGAATTCTCATGACAACAAGAAATAAAAAGGTTGCAAACGTCATGCAATCAACGGTCTGTTTTAACCCAACTAACTTGTCTGAATATTCGTGCTGGGAGTTATTTAAGCATTATGCATTTAGTGGTACAAGTTACACCATGCCAAAACACTTGGTAGATATGGGAAGGGAGATTATGAGAAAGTGTGGTGGGTTGCCATTGGCTGTGAAGTCAATTGCAAGTCTCCTTAGGCATGAAGCTGATGAAGAGGTTTGGAGGGAGATTCTAGAAAGTGATCTTTGGGAAATAAAAGAATCAAAAGAAGTGATTTTCCCCGCACTTCAGATTAGCTATGCTCATCTACCTGCCCATCTTAAGCGGTGTTTTTTGTTTTGCTCAATGTACCCAAAAGATTACAGGTTAATAAAAATGGATTTGATACAACTGTGGATCGCTCATGGGTACGTCGAGTCCAGGAGCAATAGAAAAATCATAGAAATTGGTGTCGAATATTATAATGAGTTAAAGGAGAGGTCCTTTCTTGATGATGCAACTGATAAATTCCCATTTTATCCAGAACATAGTAAGTTGCATGATATAATCCATGATCTTGGTCGACTTAATTCTGAGAATGAACACTACTCGGTGGAGATCAATCAGCCATTTGATAGTCCAGAGGGAACTGTTCCGCAGGAAGCATACCATTTATATGTAAGAGGTTCCATGGGATATGTAAATAAAATTCCCGAACAAAATATGAAGGATTTAAGAACTATTTTTATGGATATCCAAGAATGCAACGGAGATTTTGAGTACGAATACTGTACAAACTGTACAAATGCAATTGACCTAAATATGGAGTTGACGGAAGATTGTCAAGATTGTTTGGGAGATGTAACCTTGTGTAGCCTCACTAAATTTGAAGTGCTCAGGGTATTGACACTGCAATGGAATAATTTGACAAAGATTCCCCACTACATTTCCGAGTTGAAACATCTTACCTATCTAAGTATTTTTTCTACACGTCTCAAAATGTTACCATTATCCATTGGCCTCCTTTACAACCTACTGGTTTTAGAAGTTGAGTGTGAATCCCTTGAATATTTACCTGAAAATATCGGTGATCTTGCTAACTTACAGTTTCTAGATATATATTCTGTTGGCAACCTTAAAAAGATACCAAAATCACTCTGTCCACTTACTAACTTACAGAAATTATCTATTGATGGTCCTTTTTTGGATTATGTCCCTCATGGTCTCGTTAATTTTCCGTCATTAACAAAAATTTCAGCATATTGGAGTGTTAGAACTATAGGTTGGTTAAAGGATATGAAGGACCTTGAAGAAAAAATCTCTATTGGAAGCTTAAAGAACATCAGTAATTTAGAAGATGCCAAGCGTGCTAACCTGAGAAATAAGTGCAAACTTAAGATTTTAGAGTTATGCTGGGATGATGGATTTGATGATTTTGGTGACGGCGACATGTACTCAGTGCTGGCATTACATCTCATACCAGAAGCTTGTGAGGGTGGGATAGTTGGGGCAGATGATGTACATTTTTCCTTATTAGAATGCCTCCAGCCACATCCTAACCTCGAGACACTTCGAGTAAAAGGTTATCCTTCTGCCATAGTACCAGGATGGATGAGGGATCCATATTTATTGCGGTCAATTGAAGAACTCACGTTAGAAAGTTGTGGCTATATTCAATCCCTTCCATTCAGCAATCTTCACACTCTCAAGCACCTCTACATTACTAAATGTTCTAGTATCCGAACTATACAGCTGGAGCAGCTGCCCTCCCAAATTGAAACTGTGGAAATTTCAAGGTGCGACAACCTGGAGTTGATTACCGGACTAGGGCATCTGGATATGTTGAAAAAACTGGAAATTGATTACTGTGAAACCCTGAAATCAGTAACAATGGATGGACTGCAGTTTGGTGATTTATTTCATGAAATGCCATATGAGTTCTACACTGAAATCACTAACATTTCATCACTTACAAGAATAGAAATCAAATACTGTAAATTGCTTTGTGTTCTACCATATGGGTTGATTACATCTGGGCCTTGTTATGTGCTTGTCCGTAGTTGCGGCTGTCCTGACCTTGAAATTGGATGTCGGCAATAAATTAAATCAGGTTCGTAATTTTGGATCACTGATTTTTTTTAATTTTCTGTAATTAATCACAAGTCTTAGTAGGATTTGTCGGCTGATTACATTGCTCCTGGTTTGACAAACGAACATTAAATTTAATATTAGTTGTTTGTTGCTGCTAATAAGTAAGCTCTTGTACAATTAATTTGCATCTTTTTTTTATGATGTCTTTCTTTCGCCCATGAGGACTCCAATTATATTCCATATATTTGATTCTTTTTGAATTCTCACTAATTATTATTTAAAATTCTGCTCTTTTGTAGGGTCATTTCTTCAAAAGCACCAACAAGGCCCGGTCAGCAGTAAGATGGGTTTTTTTTTTTTGGTCGGCATTTGGGGATTAGATTGGAGTTTCTGCTCTTTTGAATGGTACCATAATGAACATTTTTATTTTTATTTTTTTTGTGGGCCTTTGTAATGTGCTCTGGATGTTATGTTTCCGTGATAGATCACGGGTGTTAATTGTCTTTATGGCATACTCAGCTAATAAATTGCAAAGTTTAGTTAATTTATAATCTATCGACTGCAATGGCATGCAATCTTCCATGCAATTATTGATTTTCTCTCAAGTTTACACTGGCATGACGTGGCGTAACAAGGTAAATGATTTGATGCATCAAATGTTGGAACTTTATTTGAAAACTCAAAATTCCAACTCAATATATTATATTTTATTAAAATATCCAATTGTAATATTTCCAAACTTGAGTGTTAAAATGTAAATCTCATATCTAATAAATTTGAATTCCGTTTGTTTTCTCTGAATGGTTAAAAAAGTCATTAAGCCAAAAGGCGTTACTTGAGGATCACCTTTAATTGATCTCATTAATCTCATTTTTAATGTCTTAATTAGCGCACCTCCTCATACTCTCTCTGCTCATTTTCAGTATATATGTACGCATCTCTTGATCTCTCTATAAAAAGGGTATCCGAGAAATAAAATACATAAGAAATAAAATATGTTTCTTTGATTAGCTCCCACAGAAAGCTCTCTTTGATTTATTTTCCATTTGTATTTTATCCCAATTTATCAAATTCTGATCTATGCTGGATATTGCGGAGTTATCGTCAGTTGCTTCCATGGTGTGCCTAAGGAGCAATAACTCCGGATTATCTTGGTTGCAGTTCCATCTTGCATGATGAGACGGAATACGCTTAAGGACAGTGTTTTGCACAATCCGGGTAACTCTATTTCAATTTGATTTATTATAATTAATTTATAACTATTCTGAAAATTCTGAAAATTTATCCCAACATCAAACACCGTCCATCCGCTTGTTTCATGCATCGATCTATTCTAACCCATAAAACCTAGGACTAAAGTTGAAACAAGTACTTCTATGAAGATACTAACCCATAAAACCAGACAAAACACCCACTAATTTCAAAATTAAATTGTACTCTCTAAAAACAAACACATAATTTGAGAAGTTTTTCTCATAATTGTCAAGATATACAAGTCATTGTCAAGAAATTCTCACTTCTTTAAATATATATCCTTCATAAACGTTGGACAATATTTAGAGCATGCATTTGAATTTTCAGAACTGAAATGATCCTATATATACATACATATATAGAGTTCTATTAATTAATTTCTCATGTCCAATGTGGCCATGGGAGCTAGTTTTTTCTCTAATCCAGAGTAAAACAATAATTGTTTTATTTATTTATTAACATACCAAAAAAAGAAAATATACAAATTAAGAAATAAAATTGATCATGAATGCTGCTCTATATCATGCCTTGTCATTTTGATTTTTAATTCATGTGCACTCATTCCCATTTAATTTGTGGTTTACCGAACCATTGCCATACCGCAGCATCGTACCGGTTGTGTGTCCAGTATGTGCAATATTTATCCCATTTATATTCCTGAAAAAAAAATATATACTGCTAGTTAATGACCATTACCTCAGATTCACATATGATCAATGAAGTCATTTTTTCAGTGTGTGTGTGGGTGTACCTGTAATCACTAATAACAGAGAAGCTGGGATTCCTCGAGCTGCAAGAGGAGGCCAGTGTGCTGCCTGAAGCAGCCCCAGATGGTGTGATGTATTCCTTCTTGCCGATCGTCTTCTCTCTGATGCACACTGCACCTGAGAATATATTGGCCATAGCTCGCTGGTCCAATCCATAGTCTGCAAACTCTGCTGAGTCAGAAACGAATCGGATGACACCAATTCGATTTTTGACCGAGTTTCTCGGCGACTGATTTTTCAGAGAAAAAACCGGGTTGAACAGTGGTGAATCAGCCGAGCCAAGCCAGTTTTGACCGATTTCAGACTGATTGTCGCGATTTGGGAGCGAGTCTCGCTATTTGGGGGCGATTCTGTCTTTTCTCTGCGTCAATTTTGGGTTTATCGGGAAGAAAGAACGAAGGCGCTGTTGAGATGAAAAGCAAATAGAATATCTGAAATAGTCTTGGTGTACCAAAGTCCAATAAATATAGAAATTGAATAAACAATGGTCCATTGTGAACCAGAGCAACGAATAAGATTTGATGGGAGATAGGGGCCACTTGTCCATATTTATGAGTTATGACTGCCTCTATCTTTCCATTCTCCTCTCCATTTTCATCTACATTTGACCTATCCATTTCCACAGTTCTTTGTAACTTTTTTTTTTTTATGTATTTTCATTAATTTAACCTCCTTTTTGTTTTCTGTGCTTGCATTATTTTTCTTTTATATATATATATTTGGAAATTAAAAGTATTTTATTTATCATTTTTTTTTCTATTTTTTATCACAAAACATGTTTCTACCAAAAAAATCCGAGTTTCCAATCCAATTCAGCTGATTCCGACCGATTCATCTGATTCTGATTCTACTGTTAAGGAACCGATTTTGATTTCGATTCCAATTTTGTGGACTATGGTTCAATCCCAGCATATTAAGATTAGATAATCTAAAATTTGCCAGTAATGAAACATTTAATTAGATTAGTTTTTATTTTTACGTGGAGGGATTGGCGCAGCGGCCGTGGGGGACCCTTGGCGATACACGACTGCATCTAGGCGATGTGGCTGTTGCATCCTATCAAATAGCATTGGTAAGTCAAAATTTTAGAAATTCACTCTGTCATCTTATTTCTAATTACTTCGCTTTTAGTATTCAAGTAATTCAAAAGATCAAACAACAATTCTCAAATTCTAGATTTTGTCTAGCTTTTCAAAAGATTGAAATCTGATCGCTCAAGACCTAAATAGTAATTTCATGCGAATTGGCATGTAATTATACTATTCGATAGAATTATGTTGTTATAATCTAACTCGTATAGAAAATTGGATTATAAATTTTATTAGCTAACATAATTTTCCTCTCAACACATGACGCATGTATAATCTTGCCAGATCCTTTTTTTTTTGTCAATTTTAATATTTTAAAGAGTATCACTAAGAGAATCTCCATCACAACAATTAAAATGAATTTCTAAATAACTATCAACTATTGTATAGAAATTAATGATAGATTTATTTCATGCAAAACCATACCGCAATTCATAAACCTTAGATTTGTCATGATCCTCTAGTGAATTATAATATGAAATTTTAAGTTACATTGGTCCATAATCATGATCTTCCAGAGAAACACAAGCACCGTTGATTACCGGAAGCCTTTAGATTTTCAAGTAATCCCTCTCAAGTCCGATGGAGAGAGCGAGAGAGGTGGCAGCAGCAATACTTTATTCTGCACAAGAAGAGATACCCGAATCGCAAGTTCTGTCCTGAATCCACTTCTCTTCTACTCAATATTCTATCTCCATTTCAGGTTTTGGTAGAGAAAGAAATTTATTAGAGAGAGAGCCATATATCTTTTCTGTCTTTTTTTTTTCTCAAAGGAAAACCGATCCCTTAATTAATAGGCACCACACAATTAAAGGAGATCTGGAGCCGTATCAATTTCTCTGTATTGAATAGGCGCCTTTTCCTTTATTTAATTAATCAATTAATTAATTAATTAATCTTGTTTTTCTTATTGGATTTGTAGCATATTATCTTATTGGATCCTTACCGGGTCTTGATTCAGAACTTGTCTTACTGGGTATTTCCTTTATTTACAGAACGTTGCCATATTTAATTGTGTTCTCCAGAGACCAATAGCATAATTGTATTATTTATAAACTTTATATAATTTAGACCATCACTAAATCATAAAATTATTAATACGCATTATACACATTAAAGGCCCCACTTCTCATGACACATATTGACACATATTGAACCCACTTCTTATTAGATATTTGACAGTCTAATATTTAATATATATTTATATCACATATAAGCCCATATATGTTGTAATTAATTAAAATTAATTCCAACAATCTCCTACTTGGGCTATATGCATATCCAAATAATATATATATTGATAAAACCGAATTGAGTACTCAAGCTGTGTTGTCATAGCCTTTTGTGTCATCAACCAATTCCGTCCATCAATCATATTCACAAGGACTTAAGCAGTATTCATCTCATAAATTGAAACTAAACCAACATAAATCACTGTGTAAACATAATTGAATGACATGAATCATGAAGGAGATGTGTAGTTTGGGAATTACATGCAATGTGATCTACATGCTTATCTCCAATTTGGTCACTTTATCTTAATTTGATTTTGAGGTCAATCATAAATTCAGAGTACATAATAAACTAAATAACTGAAATCTGAATAACTGCATTATACATACAAATAACATAATATCATATAAAAGTTAACTGCATGATATTTGTAAAAGTATATCATATAAAATATAAAACATGATACATAAAATACAAACTCCCACTAAATCAGACAATCGTCTTTAACATAGATACCCATGTGAGCGACATGCTCGTGAAACTGTTTGGGTACCAATCCCTTAGTCAGTGGATTTGCCAGCATGGAAGTTGTACCAATATATTCAATACTTATAAGTCCACTCTGAACTCTTTCCTTCACAGCAAGAAACTTAATGTTGATATGTTTGGATTTCGACGAGCTTCGGTTGTTGTTGGAATACAGTACTGCTGAATTATTGTCACAATATATCTTAAGTGGCAACTTAATAGTATCCACAATACACAGCCTAGTGACAAAATTCCTTAGTCATATTCCATGGTTCGATGCCTCGAAACACGCAATGAATTCGGCTGCCATAGTGGAAGAAGCAATCATGGTTTGCTTTGCACTCCTCCAGCCAACATAAAAATAGAACCAGATGTTGACTTCATGCTATCCACACAGCCTGCAAAATCAGAATCAGTATATCCAATGACCTCAAGCTTGTCTGATCTCCGATATGTCAGCATATGATCATTTGTTCTTTGCAAGTATCTAAGTACCCTTTTGGCTGCTTTCCAGTGATCCATACAAGGATTACTGAGATACCGGCCTAACATTCCTATGATGTCCGCAATATCCGGACGTGTACACACCTGAGCATACATCAGACTTCCTACTACCGAAGCATATGGAATCTGACGCATTTATGATTTCTCGAGTTCTGTCTTTGGACACTGATTGAGACTAAATTTGTCTCATTTTGCAGCAGGGGTATTTCCTGGTTTACAGTGTTTCATGCTATATCGCTTGAGAATTCTTTCGATATATGTCTTTTGTGAAAGCCCCAAAATACCCTTATTTCGATCTCTTTGTATTTTAAGGCCTAACACATATGATGCTTCACCAAGATCTTTCATGTCAAAATGCCTGAAAAGAAATTTCTTAGTTTCACGTATCATGTTTATATCGTTACTGGCAAGCAATATGTCATCAACATATAAAACCAGAAACATAAACTTACTCCCACTGAACTTGTGATATATGCATTCGTCCACCAAATTAGGCTCAAATCCAAATGAGACAATTACTTGATGAAATTTAAAATACCACTGTTGAGACGCTTGCTTGAGTCCATAGATAGATTTCTTTAATTTGCAAACCATTTGCTTTGAATCATCAGACTCAAAGTTAGGTGGTTGCACCATATAAATGAATTCATCAATGTCGCCATTGAGAAACGCAGTCTTAACATCTATCTGGTGTAACTCAAGATCAAAATGTGCCACTAAAGCCATGATTATTCTGAAGGAATCTTTCATAGACACAGGTGAGAAAGTTTCCATAAAGTCAATGCCTTCTTTCTGTGTAAATCCCTTAGCAACAAGCCGCGCTTTATATCTTTCCACATTACCTTCTGAATCCTTCTTGGTCTTAAATATCTATTTGCAACCAACAGGCTTCACACCTTCAGATAATGGGACGATATCGCAGACTTTGTTGTCATACATTGACTTTATTTCATCATTCATGGCCTCGATCTATTTCTGAGAATTCACATTTTCCAAAGCCTGACGGAGACTGAGAGGGTCATCCTCCATCATGCCAATGTCGAATTCATGTTCTTGAAGGGACACAACATAATCCTTAGATATTGCGCTTCTTCTCTCTCTGGTGGACCGCCTTAAAGGCACTGTTTCTTGAAGTTCTTGAGGTGGTATAGGTTCCTCTTCAACATTAATGTTGTCTTGTATTGTATTCTCTTCCATTTCTGGAGGTTCATTTACTGTATGTTCATTTACTGTATGTTCATTTACTGTACGATCCTGAACCAATGAGTCTCCATATATTCTTATTACAATTGGTATCATTGCTGGCGCCTCTTGTATAGGAGAATATTGTTTCTCTTCAAAGACAATTTGATTTGTATTTCCCCCTTAAACCATAACATCCTCAAAGAACTTAACTGTATTTGTCTCAAAAATTATTCTATTAGTGGGATTATAAAATTCATACCCCCGGGACCTTTCTGCATATCCGACAAAATAGCAGCTAACTGTCCTTTCGTCCAGCTTTTTCTCTTGTGGCCTATAAGGCCGAGCTTCAGCCGGACAACCCCATATTCTAAAGTGCTGAAGACTAGGCTTTCGCCCGGTCAACAATTCATATGGAGTTTTGTTTGCTGCCTTAGTCGGTCAACAATTCAGAATATATGCTGCTGTCTTAGGTGCTTCTCCCCAGAGGTTCAATGGAAGCGAGGTATGAGAAATCATACTCCTCACCATCTCCATTAATGTTCGATTGCGCCTTTCAGCCACACCGTTCATTGCGGGTGAACCTAGCATTGTATATTGTGGTAAAATTCCATTTTCCTCTAGAAATTTAGTAAAAGGTCCTGGACATTGTTCTCCTGAGCCGTCATACCGACCATAGTATTCACCACCATGATCTGATCTGACGCTTTTAATCCTTTTGTTGAGTTGTAACTCAACTTCAGCCTTGAAGGATTTAAATGTGTCCAAAGCTTGAGCCTTTTCTTTAATTAAAAATATATAACCATATCTAGAATAATCGTCAATGAAATTGATAAAATATACATGTCCATTCCTAGTAGCTCTAGGGAATGGCCCACATATATCCGTATGTATCAGCTCAAGGACGTTCGTCATGTGATTGGCTGTATATTTGCTCATGCTTGTTTGTTTGCCCTTCGCACACTCAATGCATGGACCGAGATCCGACATGTCTAAGGGCCGTAGAATATCACTTTGAAGACGTGTAATTCTCTGTTGAGAAATATGACCTAAACGCTTATGCCAAAGTGCAACTGAATCCTGATGTGTTAATTTCTGTCTAACGTTTCGAGTTTCATTATTCAAGGTCTCATTATAGGAAACAATAGTATCTAAAGCATAAAGATTATCCAAACAGATAGAAAACTAGTAGCAACCAAATTGGAGTTTTGATACAAACCAAACTTTCTATCTCGAAATGAACAAGTAAAACCTAATTTGTCCAATGCAGAAATAGAAATTAAGTTCCGCTTAAAAGACGGTACAACAAAAGTATCAAACAAATCCAAATACTAGCCAGTTTTCAAAAGTAATCTAAAATGCCCTATAGCTTCAACTTTTGCCTTATTTCCATCGCCCACATAGATGTATCTTTCACCATCACTTGGCTTCCGGTAACTTCGGCAACCCTGCATAGACACAGAAATGTGAGTAGTTGCACCTAAATCTATCCACCATGTGTCTATTGAAACTGAAATTGCATTAACTTCTGTACAAACAAAAGAAAAATTAATACCTTTCTTGACACGCCATGCGTGATAATTGGTACAATTCTTCTTCACATGCCCTTCAGATCCACAGAAGAAACAGTCCTTCTTCTTTTCTTTATTCGGCTCCGATCCGGTAACCGATTCTTATCCTTAATGGGCTTCTTCTATGAACTTGTAGTTGCAGCATCTGAATTGGTCTTACATTTCTGTTTCCCTTTTCCCTTAGAGGTAGAAGTAATGTTTGCGCTTTCGCTCTTATCCGACTTCAACCTCTCTTCCTCCTGAACACAGTGCGAGATGGGTTCATTAACTGTCCATGAATCCTTCTGACAGTTGTAACTCACCTTGAACTGTCCAAATGAGGTAGGAAGAGAGTTAAGGGCCAAATATACTTAGCATATCATCCGATATATCTAGTTTATGTCCCTTCAGTTTTGAAGCGGTATGCATCATTTCAAGAATGTGCTCTCTGACATTGCTCTTACCATGATACTTCATTGTGCAAACTTTGTTTAATAGAATGCCTATTTCAGCCTTCTCATTCCTAACAAATATCTGCTCAAGTTCCTTAAGATAGTCTTTAGCAAGAGTGGAACCAAAAATTGGTCCCCTAAAACTTTCAGGAATGGTCTTTTGCATGACCCGGGGACACAAGCGATGACCTAACCCACCGTGCATGTGCGTTGTGTCCAGGTCAAGGCACCCAAGGATAATCTCAAGATTATCTTTCCAATCCTTGTAATTAGAACCCGTCAGCATCGGAATGCTATTGATGCCGGCTGTAAGATCAGTAATTTTTGCCAAAAATAATTCACAAAGAACGAATCAAATAACCGAATAATAATAAATAAAAAATCAAAATAAGGCATATTCCATCAACTAAGTATCTTCGAACAATAAGTGCTCTTTGGAGTCAGTTATTACTCTAAGATAAATAGGTGTAGTAATTGAATATAACAGTCCATTTGATGTCAATTAGTCAATCTTCCTTTGGGCCGATTAACTAATTACATCCAAAACTTAATGACTATTACCCATTCATTACCACAAGCATACACATACAATACTTGATTATTGTCTTTCCTTTGGGCCAGTCCAATAACCAAACATCATATGTATATTTACTGTGTATAAATTGGCAAATGATTAATGCCGGTATGAGAGCTTACTTTGGCAAGATGATACCTTAATCAATCATTTTCCAAAATATATCTAAATCTTAAGCCTTCATAATGATTTAATATTTTCCTTAATAAAAATAATTTATCAAAGTTTGGCATAACCGAATTAGGCTTAAATAATCATGATTTAATTAGTATCCTTTGGCCTAACCAAGAAATCAAATATAGTAAACAAAAGTTTACTTAACCGAATAATCAAATTATTGGCCTAATCGGACGATGTCTGGCTTAACAGATTTCTATTTGATGGCTTAATCAAATAACCAAAATGATTGCATACTTTTGTGTTGGTTCGAAAAATGGCAGCGGAATACCAAAATCAAAATTAGGCCATCACTAAATTGACCAGAATTTGACCAGAATAATATACAAATCAAATCAAAGTTTGACCAGAGCCATTGACCGTGAATAATATAAGTCAGAAAATTGTCTTTGCATAAAACCAAAATTTTCCGAATTATTTTATTGGCTATACCTTTGATAAAACAGAGTAACGCACAATACAAATTGATTTGTAATCACCTCTCGGTCAAAACCAGTGTAATAAAATGCGGTTTTCATGCGGTATGCGGAAGGCCACCGCATACCGCATATACGGTATGCGACTGCATATGCGGATTTTCATGCGGACTTATATATGCGGATTTTTTTCATAAAATATTAATATGATACCCTTACTTTAATTATATATTTAATATGCTTTTAATATTTATGTGGATAAATTCGGGACTCGTAGCAGTCAGATCCATAATCATTAATATATTAACATTTCCAGAGGACATGAAAGCATTACTCCATGTAAATTGCCGCCCTCTTCGTTCTAGATCTATCCATGAAATACTTTTGATATATAATATTAGTCAAAGCATGAAAGCATCGGCCCAAATTTACGCTGATGGCCCAATTTAAATCTTTGCCGGTTCTTCGGAACTTTATTAACATAGTCCCACAATTCGAATAAACAACGATCACACCACTCTCCAGCCTATAAAAGAAGCAATGAGGCAGTGTAGAGAGTTACCCGAACGGGTCCGGACTCAGTTAATGGGTTTGGATTTAGCATGGGTTTGAATATTTTTGGATCCGGACTCAGATAATGGGTTTGGATTCAGCATGAGTTTTAATTTAAATTTGTTTGGATCCGAATCCGGACTCTGAGACTGAATCCGCATATTAAATCCGCATATTCGGATTTCATGCGGCTGAGCACCGCATACGCATATGCGGCCGCATATGCGCCGCATGAAACCGCATTTTATTACACTGGTCAAAACAGAGTTACGCCAAAATAATTGAAAACAGAGTTACGCCAAAATCAGAAAACCTTGATTTCGAAATAATTAATTTCTGAAATCTTAACCGAAATTGATTGTGCAAAAATTAACCGGTTCAAATAGAGTAGGCTCTGGTACCAATTGATAGATTTATTTCATGCAAAATCATACCGCAATTCATAGATTTGCCATGATCCTCTAGTGAACTCTAATATGAAATTTTAAGTTACTTTGATCCATAGCCATGATCTTCCAGAGAGACACAAGCACCGTTGATCACCGGAAGCCTTTAGATTTCCATGTAATCCCTCTCAAGTACAATGGAGAAAGCGAGAGAGGCGGCAACGGCAATACTTTATTATGTACAAGAAGAGATACCTAAATCGCAAATTCTGTCCTGAAAATCCTGTTCTCTTGTACTCAATATTCCATCTCCATTTCAGTTTTTGGTAGAGAAAAAAATTTAATAGAGAGAGAGAGAGCCGTATATCTTGTCTTCTTTTTTTCTCAAAGGAAAACCGATCCCTTAATTAATAGGCACCACACAATTAAAGGAGATCTGGAGCCGTATCAATTTCTCTGTATTGAATAGGCGCCTTTTCCTTTATTTAATTAATTAATCTTGTTTTTCTTATTGGATTTGTAGTCTATTATCTTATTGGATCCTTAGCGGGTATTGATTCAGAACTTGTCTTACTGGGTATTTCCTTATTTACAGAACATTGTTGTTTTAATTGTGTTCTCCAGATACCAATAGCATAATTGTATTATTTATAAATTTTATATAATTTAGACCATCACTAAATCATAAAGTTATTAATACGCATTCTACACACTAAAGACCCCACTTCTCATGACACATATTAAACCCAATAAATAATACTTAATTCGATCACTTCATAACGGGTCTAATTAGATATTTGACAGTCTAATATTCAGTATATATTTATATCACATATAAGCCCATATATGTTGTAATTAATTAAAATTAATTCCAACAATTAAATCCTCTAAAATTTATAAACTTTCACATCTCTTAAATTAATTTTTTAGTTTCTAAATAGACCACATAAACAGGAAGAAATAATTTAAGCGAATCGTTTGACCAACATGGCGATTAGATACAGTTTCTTAATATGAAATTTTGCCGAATAGTTTCTAAATAAGAAATTGGAGTATATCTCTGAAATTGGAATATAAATCACCACAGATTAAAAATCTAAATTTTTTATGAAATGTAGATGCTAATATTCTAGATTTGAAAAATTTACATCACTACATATATATGTATTCAACAAGTTTGACTGAATACATACATTATCGAAAGTATTGTACATATGCTGAGGTTCGATTCATTCACCTCGTATATCTACAAGTTAATTCCTTTTCTTATCAAACTAAATTCATGCATCTAGTTGCAAAATACTGAAGCATGCTACGCAAGATCAATTATAAGTCGCATTGTTAAGAGGTATGTCGCGACGTACGATAAAAATCATGTAGCAATGGAAAGAGGATATTGAAGTTCCAGGAGTATATTAAAAATATAGTTTACCGGAAAGTCTTGAGCGAGGAATAAAATATGAACCATATTAATTTAATATTTTTAATTTTATTATATGTCATTTTGTATAAGAATTATTTTTCTTTTATAATATGTCTTCAATACAATGCACGGGTACAATACTAGTATATAATATATGTGTTTCGAATACTACATCAAAACAGGACATCGGCGACCAGCATCAGCCACCGATCCATTCGCCGGTTGCGGAAGACCCCAAAATTTTTTTTAAAAAAATAAAATAAAAGGTTTTCGGAGACGGACTCTTCAGAGACCGGCGCCAACTGTCTTCTGCGACCGATTTGGCCCGGTCGCTGAAGAGTCACTACAGCAAAACCGGTAACAGCGACCGGTTCTGTCGCCGGTCGCTGAAGACCAAAAAAAAAAGATTGTAGATGTTTTGGCGACGAACCCTTCTGCGACCGGCGCTTTAACCTTCTGCGACCGATTTGGCCGGTCGCAGAAGGGTGACCCCTAAAAATCCCCGCGCCAAAATCCTTTCGATTTCTCTCTGCCAAAAAATTCCCGCCCGCCGCTAGGTTTGCCAAAAAAAAAAAAGCGACCCTGCCGCCCGACCCCCGGCCACCCCTCTCCGCTCCCCCTCTCTCTTCCACCCCTGGACACCGCGGATGTCACCCGACACCACCCCGGCCGATCCCGCTGCCGCCCGACCCCCGGCCACCCCGACCTCTCCCCGCTGCCGCCCGACCCCCAGCCACTGCCGCCCTTGATGCGGTTTGCTCTTCACCCGGTAACTTTGACCCTCTTTGTTTTACTTTTTTGATAGCATATTATACTAGAATACGCTAAATTACTTCAAATTATGTTAATTTATGTTGATTTACACTAAATTACTTGAAATTACAATAATTATGTAGAATTATGCTAAAATACGGTAAATTACGCTAAATTACGTATGAATAGAGCCAATTTTGGAGAATAGAAATGAAAATCTTAATCGGAAACTTCAACTGAAGTTTTGAGACTCTTCCCTTTGTTTTTTGGCGATTCTGAATTTGGAAATCTAGCAAAGCCAGTTCGAACGCATGCGCATTTTTACCAGCTTTCCGAAAAGTGGTCATTTGCTGGAATCGGACACTCGAGCGCCGTTTTATGGCCGTTTGAAGTTTCGTCGTCGTTTTTCGCCTTCTCAATGAAGATATCATCTCTATTCATACGTAATTTACCGTAATTTAATGGTTGTTATAAATGAACAGAACAGAATGGGTTTAATGGTTGTTATATTTGTTTGGTACATTTTATACCAATTGGGGAAAAGAAAAATAACAGCAAAAAAACCAAAAAAAAAAACCTTCTGTGACCGATTGTTGGATCATCAGCGACCGCCATATCGGTCTCTGATGGGCTTCTTGCCACATCGACATATACCATCAGAGACCGATCTCATCGGTAGCTAAAGAGTCATCTGCGACCGGCGCCTTACTCTTCTGCGACCGATGACGTCAGCGGAAGGGCATCAGCGACGGAGCCATCTGCGACCGATTTTGTCCTTTTGCGACCGATACCATTCATCTGCGACCGGCGAAATTACTTTCTGCGACCGATTTGGCCGGTCGCAGATGAGTCTGAATGCTGTAGTGGAAGGTCTAAAATGTATTGGGATTTGATGAAATTTATTTATGTGTTTTAATAGTTAATTAAGGGTAACACAACAACCATGAATAAATGGAGAATATATGAATATTTATTGCTCATTAATATAATATATATATATATATATATAGAGAGAGAGAGAGAGATAGGCTACCATGCTTTGCAAATTAAAGGGCCTTTTGTGCTTTGGGCTCCTTTTCGGATTTTCAAAATTCAAAAGGTCGATCCGACCGTTCAAGTTGTTCTCCATATTGAAATGTGCTTGGAGACCAAATTTTACATTTTTTGGAATTTTTTTACTATTTATTAAGCCACTTTGAAAATCGCTAATCCAATGGTCACAGTAGCAAAACAGTAAAAAATTCTGGACCAATGAATCAGTGATTTTCAAAGTGGCTTAATAAATAGTAAAAAAATTCCAAAAAATGTAAAATTTGGTCTCCAAGCACATTTCAATATGGAGATCATGTTAAGCGGTTCGGATTGTAGTTTGAATTTTCAAAATGGAAATAATGACGCGTGGAGTACAAACTTGTTTTACTCACCATAGTCTATCTCTCTTTCTCTCTCTCTCTCTATATATATATATATTATAAAATATATATTATATGTGTTGATGCACGACTGCTTGATGGTGGACTGCTTCTAGGCGATGCTGTCGTTGTATCCCATTGTGAGCATACAGCTGACCAAGGTCAAATCAGTCATGGAGGACATAAAAAGTGAACTAGAAAAGCATTGATCATGACTGTGTCCCTGTCTGTTGTGATCTTGACTGGCTTCATAGGTAAAATCCTCACAGGAATTTGGTCGAGCAAGTGATGTGCACATGATTAGTGGTTTGTGCCAACAATCTGGCAAACCAGGTGGATTTTAATTACTGGGAAGCCTTTTGAAATGGATTTTGATATGGCTTTGTCACTGGGAAGCCTTCTGCCCAAAATTGTGAGAAACATCCAAAATCAACAGTTTTGGCAACAACATTTGTAAAGAAACAGCTCAGATTTATACCACCCTATGAAGCCTTTTTTGCTGGTAGCTTCTACCATGCTTTTCAAAACAAAAAAAAAGATTTGTACCACCCTATGAAGAAGAGAGAGAAAGAAGGGGTGAGAGACGTGAAGCGGCACTCAATGAAAGAGGCTGTCGGAACTTCTGATTTGAGTACGTAGTGTACGTGAGAACTGGGAAAATGGACTGTTTGGGGGGAAAGCGGAGTTGGAATTGGAATTAGATCAGCTTTTGAATTTAGGGCAAAACGGAATTGGAATTGAGAGCAGGTAATAAGATTCGCGTTGGATCGGAATAATTAATTGAAGGCCTATTACAAGGACCTCCATAGAGCCCAGTAAGTAATAATCTGAGAGAAACAGGTGGGCTAGGCCCATTACAAGGAATTAGTTATAATTAATTGAAGGCCTATTACTAGGACTCCATAGAGCCCAGTAATTAATTAGATGCTACATGCCAATTTGGAATAATTTAGTTTAATTTAGTTTGAATTTAGATTGTAGTACAATTATATAATGAAAAATGAATGTATTAAAATTATATAACTTATAAACATTTTTCCTTTACCTCTTGACTATGTACTAAATTGATTAGAAAATTTATAAATTTGACAAGTAAATGCATGACTCATGAATTAGATTGATTTCAACGGCTCTTTATCAATGGACGTATGTCATGTTATTTACAAGCTTTATATAATTTTTTATATGCAAATAAGAAAATTATATATAAATTTTGTATTTGTCTATATTCCGTGCTTAATACAAAGTATGTTGCATTGTTTGCACGCTAAAGAAAATTATTTAGCTTCGTACTAAAAGCAACTTTTTTGAATGGTGGATTCAAAAAATGATCAATTTATCTTTATCTGCCAAAGATAAATTATTTTAGAAATCAAATAATAAAAAAATACAGCATTTCTTGGGTCACGAGTCAACAAACCACCCACTAGACAAGTTAGTAACAATAATAATATTTAAGCGATAATATCGATAAGGGAGCGTTTCCCAGTGTGTATTTCTACGGACCTACCTCTGTAGGTTAAGATCCACCAAGTACGCTGAACACATGCATGCATCTCGCAAAAGTTTATAGATTTTGATTACAATATTCTTACTATCTATTTTTTTTTTTTTAGGTGATATTCTTACCAACTCAGATCTGAAGACTGCTGCTCTTCACTCATTTCTCATTTTCACAACTCAGATCTAAAGAACAGAGCACACTTGTTGCGTAAGTGCAAAATGGCAGGGAATTTGATAACCTCTTTGCTCTCTCTAGCCACCAATTTGCTCCCCTCAATTACTGCATCTGCGCACGCTCCTTCCTCTTCGTCAAATTCTAATAATTCAGAAAAGGAGCGTGCTTGTGCTGCTGAGAAGGATCTGGAGAGGCTGATGCGAACTCTGAAGTGGATCAAGGCCACGATGTACGATGCTGAGGAGAGGGAGATCATAGACCGCTCCGTCAAGTTCTGGCTCAAGGAGCTCAAGAAGGTTGCTTATGATGCTGAGGATGTGCTAAGCGAGTACCAATATGAGGTCACACGCCTCCGAGTAGAGGCAAGAAATGCTTCTGAGGCTTCCGGTTCTCACAAGAGAGAGCAGATAGAGGTTAGTACCTTGTGCATATAGAAATTTAAAGGATCTTACTTGTGCAATTTTTTCTTTTTGTTGGATTGGCATTCACTGTAGTGGTCACTATTACTTTTAAATATTTACAAATCCTAATTTCTATTTACATTCAGATCACAAGCGTATGATCCTACCGTGTAGTATGATTGGGGTATCGATGCATAGGGATAGTGTATTAGATTTTAAATAATTTTTACTAGTCTAAGTTATCGGATTTTTGAAAATGAGATGGTGGTGATAAATACAATCAATGTATTATAGCTAGTAAAGGTTAAACAGTAGATAGAGAGCCTCTAGAGTTCATGTTTCATGTTATTCTTAATACTAAAATATTAAATTCAATCTGAAGTGCTTGCTTTGTGTTTTTTTATAATATCATATAATTGTGAATAGAATTAGGGTGGTCTTAAGCTCACCAAAGAATTGGTGAACTCAAGCTCAAAGCCTACCGAAATGACTTCAAATGACGAATCCAAACCGTTGAAATCAATCTAATTCATTAGTCATGCATTTACTTGTCAAATTTATAAATTTTCGAATCAATTTAGTACATAGTCAAGCGGTTAAAAAAAATGTTTATAAGTTAGATAATTTTATTACATTCATTTTTCATTATATATTTTTATTTTTCATTATATGACACTTTTACTCTGTTTTTGCTCTAAATACGCAACTTTCTCCAAAACCTGCCAAAAAGACCTAAAAACACGTTTGCGATAAATAAATCAGAAAAATGGTTACTTTGCATTCGTTTCTCACCACTTTTTGGAACAAAAGATAGTGATTTTTGCTATATGTTTTGGCTTTATCAATAAGCTTTTCAAATCTAACATTAGAGTGTCAATTGATCCCTTAATTATCATTTTTAGTTATAAAATTAAAAAATTTGACATACTTATCTAATAATTAAATTCCTTTTTTGACAGTACATTGTTCCAATTCATAATGAACTTCTACGTGTAACTTATTTCCGTACATATTAGATTATTGGTTAAAAGTCTGAGGTCAATTTGCGAAAGGATGGAGCAGTCGCTCATATTGTAGGCGCGCGCCTTGATCCCTTAATTATTATTTTCAGTTAATAAATTATGAAATTTAGCATTGTAATTCATTTCTTTTTTAACAGTACATTGTACCAATTCCTGATGGCATTGTTGATCGGCTTAACAAAATAAGAAATCGATTTGATGAAATAGCAAAGGATCGTGAGGCTCTCCAATTAAGGGAGAGTGATGGGGCGAGGCGTCCAAACAACAAAATTTTACGACCCCCAACAGGTCACATGGTGGATGAGGCAAGCATTTTCGGTAGAGATGCTGAAATAACTGAGGTCATTGATTTCTTGCTAAATGAAGAAGAAAAAGGAAAGCCAATTTCGGTCTTTTCAATTGTTGGCAAAGGTGGCCTCGGAAAAACCACCATTGCCCAACTTGTCTATAAAGATGGAAGGGTTTCCGGATGCTTTGATTTATCTGGGTGGGTATGTGTCTCTGAAGAATTTGATGTAAGGAGACTCATCAAAGCAACCATTGAATCATTCTCCAAAGCAAATTATGGGTTAAGTGAGTTGAGCCAATTACAAGAAGAGCTTGCAAAAATTGTGAAGGGAAAAACAATATTACTTGTTTTAGATGATGTATGGAACGAGAATCATAATCTTTGGGAGTCGTTTCGAGTTCCTTTAACAGAAGCAAGAATGGTTAAAATTCTTGTGACAACAAGAAATAAAAAGGTAGCAAAAGTCATGCAAACAACGTCCTGTTTTATCCCAACTAACTTGTCAGAATATTCGTGCTGGCAGTTATTTCAGCATTATGCATTTAGTGGTACAGGTTACACCATGCCAATGAACTTGGTTGATATGGGAAGGGAGATTACAAGAAAGTGTGGTGGGTTGCCATTAGCTGTGAAGTCAATTGCAAGTCTCCTTAGGCATGAAACTGATGAAGAGGTTTGGAGAGAGGTTTTAGAAAGTGATCTTTGGGAAAAAGAAGAATCAAAAGAAGTGATTTTTCCTGCACTTCAGATTAGCTATGCTCATCTACCTGCCCATCTTAAGCCATGCTTTTTGTTTTGCGCAATGTACCCAAAAGATTACGAAATAGTAATAAACGATTTAATAGAGTTGTGGATCGCTCATGGGTACGTCGTGTCCCGGAGCAATAGAAAAATCACAGAAATTGGCGTTGAATACTATAATGAGTTAAAAGAAAGGTCCTTTCTTGATGATGCAACTGCAAAATTCCACCCATTATATTCGGAATGTTGTAAGTTGCATGATATAATCCATGATCTTGGTCGACTTAATTCTGAGAATGAACACTACTCGGTGGAGATCAATCAGCCATTTGATAGTCCAGAGGGAACTGTTCCGCAAGAAGCATACCATTTATATGTAAGAGGTTCCATGGGAGATGTAAATCAAATTCCCCAACAAAATATGAAGGGTTTAAGAACTATTTTTATGGATATCCAAGAATACAACGGGGATTTTGAGTACGGATACTGTACAAACTGTACAAAGGCAATTGACCTAAACATGGAGTTGACGGAAGATTGTCAAGATTGTTTGGGAGACGTAACGTTGTGTAACCTCACTAAATTTGAAGTGCTCAGGGTATTGACACTGCAATGGAATAATTTGACAAAGATTCCCCACTACATTTCCGAGTTGAAACATCTGACCTTTCTAAGTATTATTTCTACACGTCTTAAAGTGTTACCATTATCCATTGGCCTCCTTTACAACCTACTGACTTTAGAAGTTGAGTGTAAATCCCTTGAATATTTACCTGAAAATATTGGCGATCTTGCTAATTTACAGTTTCTACAAATTTATTCCGATCGAAACCTTAAACAGATACCAAAATCACTCTGTTCACTTACTAACTTACTGAAATTGTCTATTGATGGTTATTTTTTGGATTATGTCCCTCATGGTCTCATTAATTTTCCATCATTAACAAAAATTTCAGCATTTTGGAGTGTTAGAACTATAGGTTGGTTAAAGGATATGAAGGACCTTGAAGAAAAAATCTCTATTGGAAGCTTAAAGAACATCAGTAATTTAGAAGATGCCAAGCGTGCTAACCTGAGAAATAAGTGCAAACTTAAGATTTTAGAGTTATGCTGGGATGATCTATTTGATAATTTTGGCGACACGAACTCAGAGCTGGTATTAAAACTCATACCAGAAGCTTGTGAGGGCAGGATAGTTGGGGCAGATGATGTACATTTTTCCTTATTAGAATGCCTCCAGCCACATCCTAACCTCGAGACACTTCGAGTAAATGGTTATCCTTCTGCCATAGTACCAGGATGGATGAGGGATCCATTTTTATTGCAGTCAATTGTACAACTCATGTTTGAGAGTTGTGGCTATATTCAATCCCTTCCATTCGGTAATCTTCACACTCTCAAGTACCTCTACATTATTGAATGTTCTAGTATCGGAACTATACAGCTAGAGCAGCTACCCTCGCAGGTTGAATTTTTGAAAATTTCAGGGTGCAACCACCTGGAGTTGATTACCGGACTAGGGCATCTGGCTATGTTGGAAACACTGGTAATTGATTGCTGTGAAACACTGAAATTAGTAACAATGGATGGACTGCAGTTGGTGGAATCTACTGAGCTATTTGGTGATATATCCCATGAAATGCCACAAATAGGCCGACACAACATTTCATCACTTATAAGTATAGAAATCACATACTGTAAATCGCTTTGTGTTCTACCATATGGGTTGATTCCATCTAGGCCTTGTTATGTGCATGTTCGTGGTTGTGGTTGTCCTGACATTAAAATTGGACGTCGGCAATAAATTGAATCAGGTTCGTAATTTTATCATTATTTGAATATATAGATTTTAGATCGCCTAACTTTTTTAATTTTCTGTAATTGTAATTCTTGGTAGGAGTTGTCGACTGATTAATTTGCAGCTTTTTTTTATGATGTCTTTCTTTCACCCACAAGACTCCAATTATATTCCATATATTTGATTCCTTTTTGAATTCTCACTAATTATTATTTAAAATTCTGCTCTTTTGTAGGGTCATTTCTTCAAAAGCACCAACAAGGCCCGGTCAGCAGTAATCTAAATTTGTTTTGTTATTTTTTTGTCGGAATTTGGGGATTAAGTTGGTGTTTCAGAATAACAAAGCAAGCAACACTTGCCACTGTAATAACCAAACGAAGCGCAGATGTGGGGGCCATAATGAACATTTTTATTTTATTTTTTTTGGGGGCCTTTGTAATGTGCTCTGGATGTTATGTTTCCGTCATAGATCGCTGGTGTTAATTGTCTTTATTGCATACTCAGCTAATAAATTGCATAGTTAATTTATAATCTATGACTGTGTCCCTGTCCGTTGTGTCTTGACTGGCTTCATAGGTAAAATCCTCACAGGAATTTAGTCGAGCAAGTATTGTGCACATGATTAGTGGTTTGTGCCAACAATCTGGCAAACCAGGTGGATTTTGATATGGCTTTGTCACTGGGAAGCCTTTTGAGACGTGAAGCGGCACTCAATGAAGGCCTATTACAAAGACTTCATTGAGCCCAGTAATTAATAATCTGAGACAAACAGGTGGGCTAGGCCTTATGGGCCGTTGTAGCCCAGTAATAATTAATTTATTGACACAAGTTAACTACATGCTACATGCCAATTTAAATAAAGTTAATACGCATCGCACTATCATAAAGTATAATGAAAACATAATTGACGCTCTAAAGAAGGTTGCCAAATTCAATGATTGTCCTATTAACACGTTTTTTAATACCATCTAGGTTGACAGATGGAAAGCCACGGAATCTATAGAGGAAAATAAAGTAAAAGCTTCAAACTTTACAGGTAATGAAACGGCCAAATTTTTTATTAATATCCACCATAAAATAAAAAAATTACAAAAATATCCATTATTGTCTGAAAATTTTATAAATACCCAAACTGTCAGGACACGTGACTGTTGAATGTTTTTTAGACTCCCAGGGAGTCCTGGCGGTCTATTTTGTTTTTGGAAAATTGAGTAATTAAAGAGTAATTGAGGAGTACAATTTTTCATCAATTATTATTTTTAAATGATAGAACAAAACAAAAATATTGTATTAGTTCAATTAAAAAAAAATGAGGAGCATCCTTCTTTCAAACGGGTGTATATGAATGCTCCAACAATTATACACAGTTTTGCTATATGATCCGTGTATGATGAAAGAAATACAAATATGCAGGTTGTACAGGTACTTATATCAGACATCTCTCGTAAACATGCAAGGATAGGGCAAGGAATAAAGCAAGAGAGACGATATTTTCACCAAGAAGCGTGAAAAATGATGTAGAAACTCCAAACATGAATATCTCATAGCTCGAGTGTCCGATTTCAGCATATGACTATTTTTCGGAAAGTTTGCGAGATGAAGGTATTGATTTTGACTGCGTAGCAGTTATCGGAATTTTACAATTGCAAAAAAGAAAACGGAAGACCCTCAAAAGCTTGAGTTGAAGTTTCCTTTTACCATACTTTTTCTCAGGCATTGTTCATGTAAATGTAATAAGTCTCAGATCTAAGGTTCTTTGTTATGTTTTCATTTTTTTAGTTAGAATTTTTTTATTTTAAAATTTAGTTTAGCGTTTTTTATATTCAGATCTAGGGTATGCTATAATAAAAGGGATCATTTTGATAATTTAGTTTTTTTTTTCATTTTGAAATTTAGCCTAGTGTTTTCAATTTGAAATTTGAAATTTTGTTTAGCATTTTTAATATTCAGATCTAGAGTATGCTATAAAAAAAGATCATTTTGAGTATTTAGTTAACTAGATTATTTAGTTTATTGTTTTATCAAAAATTGAGTTTAGTGTTTTTATTTTGAGAATTTCCGAAAAAAAAAATGGACCGTCGAGAGTCTTGGTGGTAAAGAAAAAATCCATCGCAATGTAAGAATTTTTGAAATTTTAATAACCCAGAGTCCAGAGTCCGCCCAGAGTATTTTTAAAACTTTCATAAAACTATGGATATTTTTGTAATTTTTTTTGGTGGATATTAAAAAAAATTTGGAACGATCAAGTTATGAGAATTTTAAATATGTAAGATAATGTATATATTATTTTTTTGCCCTCTGAAATGTCGGTGCAACCTCCTTTCCATCTCCCTTTCTTCTTGTTCTTTAAGGGACAAGCTCTGGTGGAGTCTACCATGTGGTTCTGAGTTTCGGTGTGACAACTAAAGAAGCTGAACCACTAGTTCGATAACCGAACCGAACCACTGGTTCAGTTCCTTCTATGTATCAAAATAACATCGCAATTCATCTATTATCTTATGAAAAAATTGTACAGTTTCTAAAAATTAAAAATGCATAATACAGAAGATATATCAAGAATATCCTTAACAGGGAGAGGTGGTTTCCCGAATTTGTTTTGTAGCCATCTAATAAAAAAAAAAAAAATTTAACAGGGTTCTGAAATTGAGGAGTGTTCCTGATAAAAATAGATTTTTTTTTTTCAAACTCATGTTAAATCTATTTTTTATAATTAAAAAAAGTTCAGGGTGGTTTTTTTAGAAACTGCAAAGACATATTGACCCCACTCCACCGAAAGTAATCCACTTTGGTTAAAAAAGAAGAAAAGAAGCATAGACTACATCCAAGCATAGTGACAAGGTTCGCATATAATACCCGAATAATATCTGAATAATTCGTTTTTTTGGTGATGCAGAACCGAACGCCGAATTATTCAGTTGACCGAACTTTGACCGAATTATACCCGAATAATTCGCGAATTTTACGAACTTTTTCCGAATTTTCCGAATTATTCGCGAATTTTTCCCGAATTTTCCTAGAATTTTTGTTTTTTGTTTTTTGTTTTTTTTGCTTTCTTGTAGGACTGAGATCTCTGATCCGGATTATTCCGAATCATTCCAGAATTATACCCGAATCACGAATTTTTAACCTCGCCGAACCTTTCCCGAACAATTAAATTGTCACTATGCTTCCAAGAGCTCACCTTACCCCCTCAGATCGTTCAGTACTCTGCTGCTCTCTACTCATGGCAAGGAATTCATATCACCAAAAGCAACTCCACTCCACTGAAAGCATCGACAACTGTACTATCAAGAGCTTATCTTCTCATTAGGAAATTTTTTTTTGTAGAAATTAATAAAAAAGAAGAGAGAGAAATAGAAAGAGTACATTAGATTTTTCATTAGTAGAAAAATTGTTAGGATATCTATCGATTCTAAAAATAAAAAAGTTTGAATCGGTAGGAATTCTAGATGAAGGGAATTCTTCTATTAGATCTCTAGTAAAATATAAAATGTTTTTTAAAAAGTAGATGAAATATTTCTATTATATCTAAATTTGAAGATATCTATTTTCATAAAATCTTTTTATATTTTAATAGAGAAAATTAAAAGGAAAAAAATAAAAACTGATTTGGATTAATTCTACCGATTCAAACTTTTTTATTTTTAAAATCGATAAAATCCTACTGATTTTTCTATCAATCAAAAACCTGATGTACTATTTCTATTTTTCTCTCTTACTTTTTATTAATTTCTACAGAAAAAACAATTATCTCCTCATTATACTCTTTCCCTCTTTTCTCTTTTCTCATTTTTACAACTACAGGGCTTTAATAATTAGTGACCCCACTCCACCTAAAGTATCCATCCACTCTCGTGAAAAATAAAACACAAACAAAAAGAAAACGGGAAACAAATATTGACTACTGTCGAAGTCTTCTCAACCCCATTTCCAAGAGCTTACCTTACCTCCTCAGATTTGCTGCTCTTTACTCATTTCTCATTTCTCATTTTTTACAGAAATCTACAGAGAAAAATGGCAGGGAATTTGATAACCTCTCTGCTCTCTCTAGCCACCAATTTGCTCCCCTCAATTAGAGCCTCTGTTCAGGCTCCTTCTTCCTCTTCATCAAATAACTCAGAAAGGGAGCGTGCTCGTGCTGTTGAGGAGGATCTGGAGAGGCTAATGCGAACTCTGAAGTGGATCAAAGTCACGTTGTACGATGCTGAGGAGAGGGAGTTCATAGACCACTCCATCAAGTTCTGGCTTAAGGAGCTCAAAAAGGTTGCTTATAATGCTGAGGATGTGCTCAGCGAGTACCGATATGAGGTCACACGTGTTCAAGTAGAGGCAAGAAAGGCTTATGAGGCTTCCGGTTTTCACGAGAGAAAGCAGATGGAGGTTAGTGCCTTGTACATTTAGAAATCCTTTTTAAAAAAAAAAAAAAAACCTTTGCAGAGCCTACGAAGTTGTAAGGGGAATTGAAGTCTCTACTTTTGATAACCAATAGTCCTAGAACTTTTTTCTAACTAACTGTGTTACCTCTCCTTTCTCCTTGTGCATATAGAAATTAGAAGGATTTTCGCTATCCTAGTGTTTTTTTCTTTTTTGTCGTTATAAGGTAAAATCTTGAATTTCAAATTAGAATAAAAAAGAGCAATGAAAAAAATTAATCTAATCAATATATTTAAATATAATTTAATTATTATAATTCAGGGTATAATTAAATTATTAAATTGTTTAAGTGAGCTCTAGCTAGCTAGCTTATGGAGAGTGGAATTTTAAATATTTTATTTAAGACAATTTAAAAAGATCTACTCTAAACCAACAATCTTTTTATGAATTTAAATTTTATATAATATTAAAAATAATAAAATCTAGACATTAATGAAAAGAGATAATGTGTTATTTGAGAAAAAAATCTAGGCAAGAGTATAATCATTCAACAACAAAAATTTGATTAGTGTTGTGTGAATAGTAAAAATTGGTTTGTGATTACCAGCTGCCATTATTTCACGATACCAATCCGGACCATCCAATCTAATTAGGCAATTATTTATAGAATTGCAGTACCTAACAAAATAACACTGAAACCATTATATGCATGCTAATTAATTTATGCTTTTACATTGATAAAAACATTTCGTTTAAAATATATACATAACATATATCATACAATTGAACTAAGCAATTCTTATTTTTAAATAAAAAGGAACTTCTGTAACTTATTTCCGTACAAATTCGATTATTGGTTAAAAGTCGGAGGTCAATTTGCCATAGGATGGTGCAGTCGTTCTAGCTCATTGTAGGCTTGATCCCTTAATTACCATTTTCAATTAACAAATTTTGAAATTTAGCATTGTAATTCATTTCTTTTTGAACAGTACATTGTACCAATTTCTGATGGCATGATAGATCGGCTTAACAAAATAAGAAGTCAATTTGATGAAATAGCAAAGGATCGTGAGGCTCTTCAATTAAGGGAGAGTGATGGGGTGAGGCGTCCAAACAACAAAATTTTACGAACCCCAACTGGCCACATGGTGGATGATGCAAGCATTTTTGGTAGAGATGCTGAAATTTCGAAGGTCATCGATTTCTTACTATTTGAAAAAGAAAAATCATTCTCAGTCATTTCAATTGTAGGCAAAGGTGGTCTCGGAAAAACCACCATTGCCCAACTTATCTACAAAGATGGGAGGGTTTCCCGATGCTTTGATTTATTTGGGTGGGTATGTGTCTCTGAAGAATTTGATGTCATGAGACAACCATTGAATCAGTCTCCAAAATCAATTGTGGTGTGAGTGAGTTGAGCCCATTACAGGAAGTGATTGCAGAAACTGTGAAAGGAAAAACAATGCTGCTTGTTTTAGATGATGTGTGGAATGAGAATAAAAGTCTTTGGGAGTCGTTTCGAGTTATATTTAAAGAAGCAAAGTTGGTCAGGATTCTCGTGACAACAAGAAATGATCAGGTTGCAAAGGTCATGCAATCAACAACTCTTTTTAGGCCGAATAAATTGCCTGAAAGTTCGTGTTGGCAGTTGTTTAAGCATTATGCATTTAGTGGTACAAGTTACACCATGCCAACACACTTTGAAGAAATGGGAAGGGAGATTATGAGAAAGTGCGGTGGGTTGCCATTGGCTGTGAAGTCGATTGCAAGCCTCCTTAGCCATGAACCAGATGAAGAGAGTTGGAGAGAGATTCTAGAAAGTGATCTTTGGGAAACAAATTCATCGAATGATATATTCCCAGCACTTCAGATCAGCTATGCTCATCTACCTGGCCACCTTAAGCCGTGTTTTTTGTTTTGCTCATTGTACCCAAAAGATTACTTATTAGTAAAGATGCATTTGATAGAGTTATGGATCTCTCATGGCTACATCGAGTCCAGGGGTAAAAGAGGAATCATAGAAATTGGTGCTGAATATTATGAAGAGTTAAAAGAGAGGTCATTTCTTGATGATTTTTCATATCAATCTTCAGAAGATTGTAAGTTGCACGATATAATCCATGACCTTGCTCGACTTAATTCTGAGAATGAACACTACTCGGTGGAGATCAATCAGCCACTTGATATTCGAAAGAGAACGGTTCCGCGAGAAACATACCATTTATATGTAGGTGGTTTCGTTGAATACGTAAATCAAATTCTCCAACCAAATCTGAAGGGTTTAAGAACTCTTTATACGGATCTGAGAGCTTGCCGCGGGCATTTGGAGCACGAGTATTGTATAAGAAATACCAAGGCAACAGACCTAAATTCGAAGTTGTCGGAATGTTATAAAGAATGTTCGAGAAATGTTGAAATATGTAACCTCAAAAGATTTGAAGCACTCAAGGTATTGGAATTGAAAGGGGATGATTTGACAAGGATTCCTGATTCTATTTCCGAGTTGAAACATCTAGCCTATCTTGGTATTACATCTTCACGTCTTAAAATGTTGCCACTATCCATTGGTCTCCTTTACAACCTGCAGACTTTAATTCTTTATTGCAATCGCCTTGAATATCTACCTGAAAGTATTGGTGATCTTCTTAACTTACAGTTTTTAAATATTCAATCTGAAAATCTTACGAATCTACCTAAATCACTCGGTTCACTTAGTAACTTACTGAGATTAGATATTGGAGATAAATTCTTGGATTATGTCCCTCATGGGCTTGTTAATTTTCCGGCAATAAAGACAATGAAAGCATGGTTGAGAGTTAGAACTGTAGCTTGGTTAAAGGATATGACGGACCTTGAAGGAAATCTCTCTATTTATGGAGTGAGTAATTTTAAAGATGCCGAGTGTACAAACATGAGAAATAAGTGCAAACTTGAATCATTGTATTTATGCTGGTATCCTGAGTTGTACATGTCAAACTTGAAATCAGACCTGATGTTAATCGTTGATCCAGAAGGTTGTGAGGATGAGTGGGTTGGTGTCGATGATGCAGCTTTTTCTTGGTTAGAATCCCTCCAGCCACATCCTAACCTCAAAAAACTAATAGTAGGATGTTATCCTTCTGCCACAGTACCGGGATGGAAGAGTGATCCATGTTCCTTGCAATCAATTCACGAAATCTGGTTAGAACACTGTGACAATATTCAATCTCTTCCATTTAGCAATCTTCACACTCTCAAGCACCTCACCATTGATGTATGTTCTAGTATCCGAGTTCTGCAGCTGGAGCAGCTGCCCTCCCAGCTTGAAGAATTGAAGATTTTATGGTGTGAAAACCTGGAGTTGATTACCGGACTAGGGAATTTGGATATGTTGGCTATACTGGATATTTTGTCATGTAAAGTCCTGAAATCAATAACGATGGATGGACTGCTGTTGGTGGAATCTACAAAGCCAATTGGTGGTTGCACTAAGAAAAATCCACTTATCGGCCGGCAGAGCATTTCATCACTTAAAAGGTTGGAAATTGAAGACTGTGAATTGCTTCATGTTCTGCCAGATGGGTTGATTCCATCTGAGCCTTCTTATGTGCGTTTTAGGGGTTGTTGCTGACCCTGACATTGAAATTGGACATCAGCGATAAATCAAATCAGGTTTGTAATTTTATTATTATTTGAATATTTATATTTTAGACCACTCAACTCTTATACTTTTTTGTAATCATACATCTTGGTAGGATTTGTCAACTGATTAAATTGCTCCTGGTTCAACAAATAATCATTTTAGTTATAATATTCCTTGTTTGTTGTTGTTAAAAAGCTCTTGTCAAATTAATTTGCAGCTTTTTTGCGATGATGTCTTCCTTTCGCCACAAAGAACATTAATTAGGAGCGAGGCCGCAGGAAGATCCTTGATAGAAATTAATTTACTATTCAATTTGTTATATGATTAATAATAAATGGAAAGAGTTTGTTTGTGCGACTCATTTTCATTGATTTTGTATTTTCCCTATATTCTTTTAGTTTTTCTTCATTTCTTCTCCACTTGAAGAATTATTAAGCCGACAGTTAATTTTTTGCTCGTTGTCTGGATGATTCTTGTTTATTTGGTCAAGAAACTCCATGTGAAAGTTTCGAGCAGAAAAATGGATTTTCAGTGGGTGTCTGACTTCTCCAATAATCTTCCCTATAGACTAACAAGTTCTTTTTTCAATCTTTATGGATAGGAGCAATGTTCTAAATTCTTCTTTCTTATTCTCTAAATTTTTCTATTTTTTCCCGATAAATGGTATGTTAATACTATATATCAAAGGTTTAAATAACGATTATCGTGTCATAGCAGAACAGTTGAAAAAACATTGTGCGCTATAACACCAATAGTGCCATAGCTTTTATGGTCCGAAAATGCTATAGCGCGCTATTTAGAACCTTATTATATATTGAGCAATGTTTTATTTTTAATTCTTTATTGAACTTAATATCTGAATAGCTATTAAAATAAAAAAGTTAGATATATCTTTTCCTCCATCTAATTGATTCTAAAATGTTACACAAGCAAAAAATAATAATTTTCTAATTAATGTCGTGGATCATGCTGTCAACGACACAGCCCTTTAAATCTGACAGCTAATTAAGTAATGACTACTGAGAGCAGCCCTATAGGTGACCATCAAGGCCCACAGAACATTTACTCATTTTTAATATTACCCAGAGAAAGCCTATATTAATTTATTTTACAATAGCCTGCAACTGCAACGCATATCTTAAGATCCATAAAAATTGAATTAAAGGGAAGGAAAATATTCTTCTTGGTGTCTGACTTCTCAACTGTTCTTCTCTATAGTGCATCCCTTTAGAACTTCACAGCCCTTTTAGCCTAACATTTAATTAGGAGCAAAGTTTCAAATTCTTCTTAGTCTATAATTTTTTTCTGATATAGGCTCTATACTTATTATATCCTGAGCTCCAAGCTGAAATTGACTATCAGAATTTTTATGAAATTTTTATATGATTTACTCTATTACGTTTTGACTCCCATAAGTTAAAAGTTTGTCTCTGCCACTGTCCACTGATTTATATATAAATGTACATTATAATGTTACATTATTCTAACTAACTGTTGATGAAACAATATATTTATTTTTCGCAATAATGATAATTATATTATTTAATGGTTTAAATAGCGATTATCGCGTCATCGCAGAAAGACTAAAAAAAGTTATAGCTAGCTATATAGCGCCAAGTCACAACTAAACAGTAATTAAGGCTAGGAGGGCTAGACAGATGCACCCAGTCACAACTAAACAGTAATTGTTTTTTGGGATGGGGCAATTTTATGTATACCCCTCAAAATCTTAAAAATTACATATTCCCCCCTCAAATATTCATAATATCATATTTACCCTTCTAAATTTTATAAACTCACAACTTTACCCATTTTATTATCTTTTCTATTAAAATTCATTTAAAATTTATGAAATACCCATTTTACCCTCCAATCTACGCTTCTCTCACATGCCACATTTCTCTTCCCCCATTATATCTTTCTCCTTTGTTTTCTCCATGATTATCTCTCTTTGAATGAAACTCCTCCTATTTCACCACTGCTGCCTCCTCTAAAATTTAATGCTTCTTTCATCAAGCCTTTTTGCCACTCAGAAAACAAAAATTTAAGGAAGGCGACATTATTAAAGAAGAGAAATGAATCAAGTGTAGGGATGGCAAAAAAGCCCAATTGGCCCGAAGGCCCGGTTATACCCGCCCGGCCCGGCCTTTACCCGGTCGGCCCGGCGCTGTGATGGGCCAGGCCAGGCCTGGGCTTAAGCCGAAGCCCACAGGCAGCCCGTTGGGCCTATATTGTGGTAAAGTATTCTTTTATTTTGTTGTGTGAACTTAGTTAATTTCTATTGTTGTACTTTGATCTGTTGTTGTTATTAAAACTATGTTATTTTAGTGTTAAACCATGTTATTTTAGTGTTAAATTCTATTTTGTGCATCTGATTGTGTTGAATTTTATTTTATTGGGCTGGGACGGGCATACGGGTACGGGCCGGGTAAGGTAGCCCATGGGCATGGCCGGGCAGGGCAGGCAGGCATGGGCTTGGGAAAAAAGCCCATGGGCGGGCCGGGCATAGATTTTTAAGCCCATCAGATTGGGCCGGGCAGGTGGGCCATCAGTTTTTAACAGGCAGGCCGGGCATGGGCTTAGCAAAATACCCGTGGGCACGGCCCATTGCCATCCCTAATCAAGTGTGATAATTTATATTTATTAATTATTACTCTAAAAGTCATTAATTACTACTCTATAGTTCTACAAAATGAAAATGAACCGGGTAATTGTGAGGGGAAATACTTTATTTTCATACTTGTGTGTTAAGAAAAATGTTCTTTTTTATATACTAGTGTGTTATCTACGACCGTTAATTTTTTTTTTAAGTGTAAACTATATATAAACTTTAAATTTGTATATTGTCCGGGTTAACGCAAAGTATGCTTCATATAAACTTGTAAACGAGTTCGAGATAAAATTGTTTCTGCAATTGTTTGCACTCTAAAAAATATAATAATTACCTTTGTACTAAAAGCAACTATTTTTTACCGTGCATTCAACCAATGGCTGGTTTACCAATTCAATTTAACCTCGAACCACGTACCCACTAGACAAGAAATAAAATAATACAAAAAATACAGCGTTTACGATAAAGGAGCACTTAATAAATATATTAAGCGATGATATAGATAAGGGAGCGCTTCCCACTGTGTTACCCTACAAATATTAATAGTGCATTAATTAATTCAGAAATCAGAAACCACTTGAAATTTAGAAATGTTTTTTATAGTCTAGCTTAGCCCTCAGATCTGAGGACTCTACTGCTCTTTAATATATTACTCATAAATTTTGAAGAAAACATTAATGGATTATCTTAAACGAAAGGTCCTAATCTGGAAAGATGGACTCCATTTGTCCTTCCAATTAGCTACACAAACCGCATGAGTTAGTTCAAATAATAGCATTCTACACACAACAAATGCACAAAACAAAAATATGTAGCATGTTTAGGCTGGCTTAAAATATCCTTAACTAAGCCACCTCTACGTATATCATAATTTTGTTGTTGTGTTCCTGACCGATTTTTTTTATTAATACCCTCAAAAAATAAAGAAATATCAAATATGCCCTCGAAATTTTTGTTTTTTAAAAATGCCTTAACCGCCCCCTTGTGGGGCGGTCCAGTATGCAAGCCCAACCGCCCAGCAAGGGGGCGGTCCACTACCCCAATCTAACCGCTCCACGCTGGGGCAGTTCGGGAATTTTTTTTTTTTAATAAGATAGTGTTAGAAGATATATTTTTTATTAAGATATATATTTTTTTAAGATATATTTATAAGTTATATATTTTTTTATTAAGATATATATTTTTATAAGGAAATTATATTGATATATATTTTTTCTATTGTAATTTATATATAAAAATGAAGGAAACATACTTGTGCTTCATTTTTTTTATTGTAATTTTCAATAAAAGTGAGTTGAGTTTGGATGCGTCGTTTGATGTTAGAACTGTCGATTATACGGCTGTTGTATTTTTGATTGTCGATTTGGCTAACGTGGTAAACAGTGGAAAATATGTAATATAAATGGTAAGTCCAAAAAATAATATCAAAACTATGTAATCTAAATGTCCACAAAATCAGACAAAACAATCCAAACCAAATATACAATAGTAGAAATCTATCAAACTACAAAACATAAAAAACCTAACGACGAGGACGAGGGCGACGACCAGAGAGATCCAACCTACGAGATGGATGGCGGTCCTTGTGCGGCTGTACATGCCTCATGTGAACCTCCTCCTCCTGCACATCATCCTGGAGATCCGCCTCCGTCCACGGATCCTCCACCAGTGGGTGGATCACTGGCTGTGTACGCATCTCCCATGGGTCGGCCTCCCAGGTCGAAGGATACGTAGCCGGATGCGGTGTGCCAAATATAGCAGATGCAAAAGCATCTGCATGCTGCGCCCCACTCCCACTGGTGGTCTGTGGATATGGCGGTCGTCGTGCTGTCTGATCTCTGGATATGGTGGTCTGTGGAGGCTCGGTACCTCATCCCCGGCATCATCTCCTGTAAGGTTAGCCATAGTGAACTCCGGGACGGCCTGCCATAGGGGAACTCCATCCTTAATGTAAAAAATGTTATTTTTGCTACATACAAATAAATAATAAGTTGATTAAATAATAAATTTTTGCTACCTCGCCAATCTGCACCGGAACTCCATACTTGTTGTAGTAAGCGTTTCCCACGCATTGTTATTCAACACCCATTGGTGGAACGCCCAACCTGAGTCATCCACTGCAGAATTGAAGATAACTTAATGAGAATGGTTTTTTAACTAGAAATGATTGTGCATGACAAAATCAAATTACTTGTAGGAGGTGGCGTCATCTCATCGCTGTAGATAGTGACTCGGGGCTGATCCGGATCTCGGGGCTCCGGCTGTATCTCGCGCCAGTTTATGTTCTCCCCACTGTCGTGCAACATGCCAATGAGGCGCTCGTCAAAGCCGGAGTCCTCCACCAGTGGGCACTGTGCTGGAGCATTGCACATCTCACTGCTCACCAACCTTCTTTTGCCATGCACACCAAGCTATATGCCACTCCTCTAATACCGGTTAGAATCAATACAAAGTGGATTTTTTATTATTATAAGAGGAAAAAATAAATAAACATTTAATGTTTTAAATATGTCAATTTCATTTATAATTATCTGGCGTGCCTGAATCGGTCCGAAAGACAAATAATCCCCACAGTTCTCCCCTTGCCCGTATTCTCATACGTGTGGTGATTACCCCATATGGCACCGTATGCGGGACACCTCTCAGCATCATGTCTCGTCAAGAACTGGGCCTGAGATGGAGGAACTGGCCAACATACCAGCAAATGCGACCACGACCAGTGCTGGAGTAGAAGAAGTGGTCCGACAATCTGCATGTTCTTCACCTATATTTTGGACATGAGGTGCAATGTTGGTAATTATTGAACCCTAATATTTGTAATAAAAATCCTGAAATATTTCTAAAGACTTACCAGGCAAGCATGGCACAAGCTCCGGTATAAGTGGGCGATCACAGCTCCACCCCAGTTCCACCTTGATGGCCTCTCAATGTCTCTCAGCAGAGAGAGAAACATAATCGGAATCACGTCACCGCTGGAGTCCACGAACATGACGCTGCCACACAGATCCATCACAAAGGTCCTTACATACCTAAAAATATAAAATAATTAAGATAAATAATGGTTTTGTCTGTTGAGTTCATAACATATTTTAATTTCAAGATGTTAATGATTACCTCCTGACGGCCTCCAAATCAGTGGTCTCGGCGGTGATCCGATGCTGGAAGAAGTGAATGCGGAGCGCTGCTAGGCTAATGCAGTACCTTGAATACCGAAACTCCTCCTTCTCCTTCCTCTTCTTCTTCTTCTGCAGTGCCTTTGGATCAGCCCCCAAAAGCACCCGTATTATACCCACGTGAAGTGGACTGTCGGAGACACCGCCTATGGGGTCGCCATCGATCCGTAAATCCCATAAAGCGCTCACATCACCTAGGGTCACGGTCATCTCTCCAAAAGGAAGGTGAAACGAATGAGTCTCCGGTCGCCATCTCTCCGCTAGCCCGCAAATGAGAGCCTGGTCGATCTTACTCTGAGGCATGGTGGCCAGCTGATACAACCCGAGATTCATAATGCACTGCTCCATCAAAGGATGAGCGACGTACGGTATCTCAGGGGTGCGATGTCTCACTGTTAACATCGTCTCGTCCTGTATTTAACAATGATTTTAATACAGCGACTTACTATATGACATATTAAAAAACTGTTATTTAAACTAAATATAAAAAACCAACGTACCTCCATACATGCGAGCGCGACCCGGTGCTTAACATGTGGAATCCACAGAAGAGGACCGAATGTGTCAGCAACATGAGTGGGATACTCTACACCGAGAGCCTCTGCACCAGATGCATACGCACTGGGAGCCTCTACACTAGATGAATTATCCTTCCACTCCATAGTATCTGCATTGCATAATTTTCAAATAATGTAAATTTCACAATTTTGGACCGAAATTGTATAATTTATGAATTTTGGACCGAAACATACTTGTTTTGGACCATAAACCCTAATTTATAACCCCTCACTGGTAATTAACAATTCAATTCCTACACTAAACCCTAAACATTAAACCGTAAACCGTAATGTATAAATCCTAAACCCTAATTTTGATCAATTCAATCGCGTCGGAAAAATCAACAACCCACACACGGTAATTAACAAATCAATTCCTACACTAAACCCTAAACACTAAATCGTAAACCGTAATTTATAAAACCTAACTCTAATTTTTATCAATTCAATCGCGTCGGGAAAATCAACAACCCGCACACGGTAATTAACAATTCAATTCTTACATAAACCCTAAACACTAAACCGTAAACCGTAATTTATAAAACCTAAACCCTAATTTTTATCAATTCAATCGCGTCGGGAAAATCAATAACCCGCACACGGTTAACAATTCAATTCCGACAAAATATAAATGAATAAGTTACGTAGAGACTTACCCAAAAAAAATCGAATTGTGACCGAAGAGAGAAAGAGGGGAAGGCCGAGAGAGAGAGGGGGATGGTGACCGAGAGTGGTGGTGGTGGGGATGGCTGGGCGGTGGTGGGGTCGGGGGCCGAGGGTGGTGGGGAGGTGGAGGGTGGCCGAGAGTAAAGGGGAGGGAAGGGGAGGGCGGGTAAAAAGGGGAGGGAAGGGCGGGTAGAGGGGAGGGCGGGGCTGGGCAGAGCTAGGCGGACGGGAGGGGGGGGGATGGGGGGTTTGCTGGGGTGCTTGTCGGATCGGGTAGGAAACAGAGGGGGGGGGGGCGGGTAGGGTTAGTCTACAGTACCAATGCATGTGACTCTTCAGTAATAGTCACTGTTTTGTGAATCCGACAACAACATAGGAGCCCACATTCGGTCGAATTATTTTTAAATCATAAATAAAATATAGAGTTTTAGAGAGTGGGTGCTTTTAAAAAAAATTATAAGTGCCGAATAGCCTATTCGGCACGAATCATTTATCTTTTTTTCCGTGCCGAATAGACTATTCGGCACAGAAAAAGAAAATGGTTCGTGCCAAATAAGCTATTCATCAGTTATGGTTTTTGTAAAAAAACAACCAATCAAGTTGGTTCTCTAAAATCCTGTTTTTTATTTATGGTTTATAAGTATTTGGCAAGTGTTAATACTATAAAAAAAAATTAATATAGGAATATCCTTAATAGGGAGAGGTGGTTTCCTGAATTTGTTTTGCTACCATTTTATATAAAAAAATAACAGAATTGACATGGTTCTGAAATTGAGTGTCCCTGTCCGAGTGAGGCGCAGCTAATAGCTATGTTCGTGATAAAAAATAGATTTTTTTTAAACTCATGTTAAATCTATCTTTTGTAATTAAAAAAAGTTCAGGGTGGTTTTTTAGAAACAGCAAAGACATATTGACCCCACGTCCCCACTCCACCGAAAGTAATCCACATTGGTTAAAAAAAAAAAAAAAAGCATAGACTACTTCCAAGAGCTCACCTTACCCCTCAGATCGTTCAGTACTCTGCTGCTCTTTACTCATGGCAGGGAATTCATATCACCTAGTGTATTGAAATAACCCGGCCGGTCCGGGACCGGACCGGACAACCCGTGGTTCGGACCCTTACCCGTCCGGACCGTGCCCAAACCCAGACCGGACCAGACCTTGTCTAGAAACAGGTCTAGAAAGGGTTTGGGTCACTAATTTTCACTAGACCCATGTAGGACCGTACCGGACTTACCCATGGAACCATGTAGGACCGGACCGGATCAAACCCGGACCAAACCCGGACCGGACCTTTCAAGCTATTTTGACCTCTGTTAACTAATCATTAAAACTGTACCAATTTGTAATATTTTTGTATAGAGAAATTATATTATCTAGAAACTAGACTTTCATACCTTTATTTTGATATAAAGAACACAAAAATCCATGTAGCTATTTTCTCTAAATTGAATTTTGAATCTGGTCAAAATTATAGGACTGCTCACTGGAATTTCAGCTTTTCTGATTTCTGACCTCTGTCAATTAATTGTTAAAACTGTAATTTTTTTGTAGAGAGAAATTATATTATCTGGAAACTAGACTTTCATACCTTTATTTTGATATAAAGAACACAAAAATTAATGTAGCCATTTTCTCTAAATTGAATTTTGAATCTGGTCAAAATTATAGAACTGTTCACTGGAATTTCAGCTTTTCTGATTTCTGACATTTGTCAATTAATTATTAAAACTGTACCAATCTGTAATATTTTTGTATAGATAAATTATATAATCTGAAAACTACACTTTCATACATTTATTTTGATGTAAAGAACATAAAAATTCATGTAGCTATTTTTTCTAAATTGAATTTTCAATTTGGTCAAAATTATTGGACTGCTCATTGAAAAAAAAAAACCAGAACTCGGACCGGACCCGGATCGGGCCGTGTAAATTTGGACCACGATCCTAGCACGGGTTTGGGCCAACCACAAAAAATTGGACCCGACGGACCCGGACTGTTTAAACCTATAGACACGTGGGAACCGTGCATCGGCCCGAAAGCATCGACAACTGTGCTATCAAGAGCTAATCTTCTCATTAGGAATTTTTTTTTTGTAGAAATTAATAAAAAAGAAGAGAGAGAAATAGAAAGAGTACATTAGATTTTTCATTAGTAGAAAAATTGTTAGAATATTTATCAATTCTAAAAATAAAAAGTTTGAATCGGTAGGAATTCTAGATGAAGGGAATTCTTCTATTAGATCTCTAGTAAAATATAAAATGTTTTTCAAAAAATAGAGGAATTTTTCTATTATATCTAAATTTGAAGATATCTATTTTCATAAAATCATTTTATATTTTAATAGAGAAAATTAAAAGGAAAAAAATAAAAACTGGTTTGGATTAATTGTACCGATTCAAACTTTTTATTTTTAAAATTGATAAAATCCTACCGATTTTTCTATCAATCAAAAACCTGATGTACTTTTTCTATTTTTCTTCTCTTACTTTTTATTAATTTCTACAGAAGAAAACAATTATCTCCTCATTATACTCTTTCTCTCTTTTGTCTTTTCTCATTTTTACAACTACAGAGCTTTAATAATTAGTGACCCCACTCCACCTAAAGTATCCATCAACTCTCGTTAAAAATAAAACACAAACAAAAAGAAAACGGGAAACAAATATTGACTACTGTCGAAGTCTTCTCGACCCCATTTCCAAGTGCTTACCTTACCTCCTCAGATTTGCTGCTCTTTACTCATTTCTCATTTCTCATTTTTTACAGAAATCTACAGAGCAAAATGGCAGGGAATTTGATTAGCTCTCTGCTCTCTCTAGCCACCAATTTGCTCCCCTCAATTACAACCTCTGCCCAGGCTCCTTCCTCTTCATCAAATAACTCAGAAAGGGAGTGTGCTCGTGCCGTTGAGGAGGATCTGGAGAGGCTGATGCAAACTCTGAAGTGGATCAAGGCCACAATGTACGATGCTGAGGAGAGGGAGATCATAGACCGCTCCGTCAAGTTCTGGCTTAAGGAGCTCAAAAAGGTTGCTTATAAAGCTGAGGATGTGCTCAGCGAGTACCGATATGAGGTCACACGTGTTCAAGTAGAGGCAAGAAAGGCTTATGAGGCTTCCGGTTCTGACAAGAGAAAGCAGATGGAGGTTAGTGCCTTGTGCATATAAAAATATTTTTTTAAAAAAATAAAAAATCGCAGAGGCTGCAAAGTCGTGAAAGGAATTGAAATTTGGACCTTTGGATAACCAACAGCCCTAGAACGTTTTCCTAACCAACTACGCTACCTCTCCTTGTGCATATAGAAATTAGAAGGATCTTTGCTGTGCTAGTGTTTTTTCTTTTTTGTCGTTGTAAGGTAAAATCTTGAATTTCAAATTAGAATAAAAAGGAGCAATGAAAAAAATTAACTTTAATCAATATATTTAAATATAATTTAATTATTATAATTCAGTGTATAATTAAATTATTAAGTTGTTTAAGTGAGCTCTAGCTAGCTTATGGGGAGTAGAATTTCAAATATTTTATCTAAGACAATTTAAAAAGATCTAATCTCAACCAAGAATTTGTTCCTGAATTTAAATTGGATATTATATTATAAGAATAAAATCTACGCATTAATGAAAAGATATAATGTGTTATTTGACAAATAACTAGGCAAGAGTATAATCAATCAACAAAAAAAAAATTGATTAGTGTTTGTGTTAATAGTAAAAAATGTTTCGCGATTACCAGCTCCCATTATTTTGATATAGAATTGCAGTACCTAACAAAAATAACACTAAAATTATTATATGCATGCTAATTTATGCTTTTACATTGATAAAAACATTTCGTTTAAAATAGATACATAACAAATATGATACAATTGAACTAAGCAATTCTTATTTTTAAATAAAAAGGAACTTCTGTAACTTATTTCCGTACAAATTCGATTATTGGTTAAAAGTCGGAGGTCAATTTGCCACAGGATGGTGCAGTCGTTCACATCGTAGGCGTCTTGATCCGTTAATTATCATTTGCAGCTAACATATTTATGAAATTTAGCATTGTAATTCATTTCTTTTTGAACAGTACATTGTACCAATTCCGGATGGCATTGCTGATCGGCTTAACAAAATAAGAAGTCGATTTGATGAAATAGCAAAGGATCGTGAGGCTCTTCAATTAAGGGAGAGTGATGGGGTGAGGCGTCCAAATAACAAAATTTTACGACCCCCAACAGGTCACATGGTGGATGAGGCAAACATTTTTGGCAGAGATGCCGACATTTCAAAGGTCATCGATTTCTTACTAACTGAAAAAGAAAAGTCATTCTCAGTCATTTCAATTGTTGGCAAAGGTGGGCTCGGAAAAACCACCATTGCCCAACTTGTCTACAAAGATGAGAGGGTTTCCCGGTGCTTTGATTTAAATGGGTGGGTATGTGTCTCCGAAGAATTTGATCCTAGGAGACTCATGAAAGCAACCATTGAATCATTCTCCAAAACCAACTGTGGTTTAAGTGAGTTGAGCCAATTACAAGAAGAGCTTGCAATAATTGTTAAGGGAAAAACAATACTACTCGTTTTAGATGATGTGTGGAACGAGAATCAGAATCTTTGGGAGTCGTTTCGAGTTCCTTTTAAGGAAGCAAGGATGGTCAGAATTCTCGTGACAACAAGAAATAAAAAGGTAACGAAGGTCATGCAAACAACAACCTGTTTTAACCCAAGTAACTTGTCTGAATATTCATGCTGGCAGTTATTTGAGCATTATGCATTTAGTGGTACAAGTAACACCATGCCAAAACACTTGGTAGATATGGGAAGGGAGATTATGAGAAAGTGTGGTGGGTTGCCATTGGCTGTGAAGTCAATTGCATGTCTCCTTAGGCATGAAGCTGATGAAGAGGTTTGGAGGGAGATTCTAGAAAGTGATCTTTGGGAAATAAAAGAATCAAAAGAAGTGATTTTCCCAGCACTTCAGATTAGCTATGCTCATCTACCTGCCCATCTTAAGCCATGCCTTTTGTTTTGCTCAATGTACCCAAAAGATTACGAATTAGTAAAAAAGGATTTAATAGAGTTGTGGATCGCTCATGGGTATGTCGTGTCCCGGAGCAATAGAAAAATCATAGAAATTGGCGTTGAATACTATAATGAGTTAAAAGAAAGGTCCTTTCTTGATGATGCAACTGCAAAATTCCACCCATTATATTCAGAATGTTGTAAGTTGCATGATATAATCCATGATCTTGCTCGACTTAATTCTGAGAATGAACACTACTCGGTGGACATCAATCAGCCATTTGATAGTCCAGAGGGAACTGTTCCGCAAGAAGCATACCATTTATATGTAAGAGGTTCCATGGGAGATGTAAATCAAATTCCCCAACAAAATATGAAGGGTTTAAGAACTATTTTTATGGATATCCAAGAATACAACGGGGATTTTGAGTACGGATGCTGTACAAACTGTACAAAGGCAATTGACCTAAACATGGAGTTGACGGAAGATTGTCAAGATGGTGTGGGAGACATAACCTTGTGTAACCTCACTAAATTCGAAGTGCTCAGGGTATTGAAACTGCAATGGAATAATTTGACAAAGATTCCCCACTACATTTCCGAGTTGAAACATCTTACCTATCTAAGTATTATTTCTACACGTCTTAAAATGTTACCATTATCCATTGGCCTCCTTTACAACCTACTGGCTTTAGAAGTTGAGTGTAAATCCCTTGAATATTTACCTGAAAATATTGGTGATCTTGCTAACTTACAGTTTCTACGTATTTATTCTCATGACAACCTTAATAAGATACCAAAATCACTCAGTTCACTTACTAACTTACTGATATTATCTATTGATGGTGTATTTTTGGATTATGTCCCTCATGGTCTCGTTAATTTTCCGTCATTAACAAAAATTTCAGCATTTTGGAGTGTTAGAACTATAGGTTGGTTAAAGGATATGAAGGACCTTGAAGAAAAAATCTCTATTGGAAACCTAAAGAACATCAGTAATTTAGAAGATGCCAAGCATGCTAACCTGAGAAATAAGTGCAAACTTAAGATTTTAGAGTTATGCTGGGATGATCTATTTGATAATTTTGGCGACACGAACTCAGAGCTGGCATTATATCTCATACCAGAAGCTTGTGAGGGCGGGATAGTTGGGGCAGATGATGTACATTTCTCCTTATTAGAATGCCTCCAGCCACATCCTAACCTCAAGAGACTTGGAGTAAAAGGTTATCCTTCTGCCAGAGTACCAGGATGGATGAGGGACCCATTTTTATTGCAGTCAATTCAAGAGCTCATCTTTGAAAGTTGTGGCTATATTCAATCCCTTCCATTCGGCAATCTTCAAACTCTCAAGTACCTCTACATTATTAAATGTTCTAGTATCGGAACTATACAGCTAGAACAGCTACCCACGCAGCTTGAATTTTTGAAAATTTCAGAGTGTAATCACCTGGAGTTGATTACCGGACTAGGGCATCTGGATATGTTGAAACAACTGGACATTTTTTGGTGTATAACCCTGAAATCACTAACAATGGATGGACTGCTGTTGGTGGAATCTACTGAGCTATTTGGTGATTTATCCCATGAAATGCCACAAATCGGCCGACACAACATTTCATCACTTACAAGTATACAAATCACATCCTGTAAATTGCTTCGTGTTCTGCCAGATGGGTTGATTCCATCTGAGCCTTGTTCTGTGTATGTTCGTGGTTGTGGCTGTCCTGACATTGAAATTCGACATTGGCAATAAATTAAGTCAGGTTCGTAATTTTATCATTATTTGAATATATAGATTTTAGATCACCTAACTTTTTTAATTTTCTGTAATGGTAAGTCTTGGTAGGAGTTGTCGACTGATTAAATTGCTCCTGGTTTGACAAATGAACATTAAATTTTAAATTGCTCCTGTCCAATTAATTTGCAGCTTTTTCTTATGATGTCTTTCTTTCACCCACAAGACTCCAACTATATTCCATATATTTGATTCCATTTTGAATTTTCAGTAATTATTATTTTAAATTCTTCTCTTTTGTAGGGTCTTTTCTTCAAAAGCACCAACAAGGCCCGGTCAGCAGTAAGATAGATTTTTTTTTTTTTGTTGGAATTTGGGGATTAAGTTGGTGTTTCAGAATAACAAAGCAAGCAACATTTGCCGCTGTAATAACCAAATTGAATGGGACTATAATGAACATTTTTATTTTTATTTTTTTGTGGGCCTTTGTAATGTGCTCTGGATGTTATGTTTTCGTCATAGATCTCTGGTGTTAATTGTCTTAATTTATGGCATACTCAGCTAATAAATTGCAAAATTTAGTTAATTTATAATCTATATCGACTGTAATGGCATGCAATCTTCCATGCAATTATTGATTTTCTTTCAAGTTTACACTGGCAGGACGTGGCGTAACATGGTAAATGATTTGACACATCAAATGTTCCATGCGCTTGTTTCTTGCATCTATTTATTCTAAATCTATATTAATAAAACATACATTCATACATATTGCCCCGTTTCTTTATCTATTGAATTTTAATATCTGCAGCAAAATGTGAATTTTTTTACTAGATTTAAGTCTAATTAATTATACATCGAAGTTAATCTTATATATCAAGTTAACGAGATCTATGATGTTTTACAAATTATTATTATTATTGTTTTTATTATTGTTATTATTATTATTGTTGTTATTATTATTACTATTATTATTATTGAATTATATTATTGCATTATTCCAACTAGAAATTTATCAAACAATATGTTCATTCTTTTAAATATTTTCACTCTTTTAAAAATTACATTATTTTAACTATTATTCGAATAATACAATTCACTCGAATAATAGCATTATTTTAACACTATTCTTTAATTTACCAAACGATACTAGGAGGCCAGATAGAAAACCCAATCATAACTCAAAAAGACAATTGTTTCTTTAAAATTGTGAACAAATAGTTTCTTAGGAACAACAAGCCGCAAGGTACCATTAGTGTGTTCCAAAAAACATTTAACACATGACTTAAGGCAATCACATACATCCATTGAGGAAAATTGGAGTATTAAAACAACATAAAAAAAAGAAAAAAATATCTTCTTAAATAAATACTACAAACCTAGGACTAAAGTTGAAACAAGTACTTCTATGAAGATACTAACCCACAAAACCAGACATAACACCCACTAATTTCAAAATTAAATTGTACTCTCTAAAAACAACCACATAATTTGAGAAGTTGTTATCATAATTGTCAAGATATATAAGTCATTGTCAAGAAATTCTCACTTCTTTAAATATATATCCTTCATAAACGTTGGACAATATTTAGAGCATGCATTTGAATTTTCAGAACTGAAATGATTCTATTAATTAATTTCTCATGTCCAATGTGGCCATGGGAGCTAGTTTTTTTCTCTAATACAGAGTAAAACAATAATTGTTTTATGCATTTATTAGCATACCAAAAAAAAAATATGCAAATTAAGAAACAAAATTGATCATGAATGCTGCTCTATATTAGGCCTTGTCATTTTGATTTTTAATTCATGTGCACTCATTCCCATTTAAGGTCGGCCGGCGGTAAGAAATAGTCCGGCGTGAGGCCCCACAAAATAAAATCAGCTTCTTCAATTACCCATGTCTCATCTACCTTTAATTTGTGGTTTACCAAACCATTGCCATACCGTAACATCATACCAGTCGTGTGTCCAGTATATTCAATATTTATCCCATTTATATTCCTGAAAAAAAAATATACCGCTAGTTAATCACCATTACATCAGATTCACATATGATCAATGAAGTCATTTTTTCAGTGTGTGTGTGGGTGTACCTGTAATCACTAATAACAGACTCCGCTATCGCCGCCATCACAAGAGGGGCCAAGTCTGGTAGGGTTCTTCATGCAGAGAAGCTGAGAATCCTCAAGCTGCATGAGGAAGCCGGTGTGCTGCCTGAAGCAGGCCCAGATGGTGTGATGTATTCCTCCTTGCTGATCGTCTTCTCTCTGATGCACACCGCATCTGAGAATATATTGGCCATAGCTCGCTTGTCCAATCCATAGTCTGCAAACTCTGCTGAGTCGGAAAGGCATTGGATGACACCAATTCGATTTTTGACCGAGTTACTCGGTGATTGATTTTTCAGAGAAAAACCGGGTTGAACAGTGGTGAATCGGCCAAGTCAAGCCAGTTTTGACAAATTTCAGAACGATTCTCGCGATTTGGGGGCGATTCTGTCTTTTCTCTGCGTCAATTTTAGTTTTATCGGGAAGAAGAGCAATGGATTCGGGAAGAAAGAACGAAGGCGCTGTTGAGATGAAAAGCAAATAGAATATCTTAAATAGACTTGGTGTACCAAAGTCCAATAAATATAGAAATTGAATATACAATGGTCTATTGTGAACCAGAGCAACGAATAAGATTTGATGGGAGATAGGGGCCACTTGTCCATATTTATGAGTTATGACTGCCGCTATCTTTTCGTTCTCCTCTCCATTTTCATCTACATTGGACCCATCCATTTCACAAGTTATTTGTATTTTTTTATTTTTTTTAATTGTATTTTCATTAATTTTACCTCCTTTTTGTTTTCTGTGCTTGCATTATTTTTCTTTTATATATATATATATATATATATAGAGAGAGAGAGAGAGATGGGCTATTGTGCTTTACAAAGTAAAGCCATCGTTTTACTTCGGCTTACTTTTTGGATTTTCAAAGTCCAAAACTTCGATCCGACCGTACAAGTTGATCTACATATTGAAATGTGCTTGCAGACCAAATTTTATATTTTTTGGAATTTTTTTACTATTTATTAAGCCACTTTGAAAATTGCTGATCACATGGTCCAGAATTTTGTTGCACTGTTTTTTATGGACCATGTGATCAGCAATTTTCAAAGTGGCTTAATAAATAGTAAAAAAATTCCAAAAAATGTAAAATTTGGTCTGCAAGCACATTTCAATATGTAGATCAACTTGAACGGTCGGATCGACGTTTTGGACTTTGAAAATCCAAAAAGTAAGCCGAAGTAAAACGATGGCTTTACTTTGCAAAGCACAATAGCCCATCTCTATATATATATTTTAGAAATCAAAAGTATTTTATTTATCATTTTTTCTATTTTTTATCACAAAACATGAAAAATGCTTCTACCAAAAAAATCCGAGTTTCCAAGCCAAGTCAGCTCATTCCGACCAATTCATCCGATTTTGATTCTAATGTTAAGGAACTGATTCTGATTTTGATTACAATTTTGCGGACTTTGGTCCAATCCCTGCGTATTAAGATTAGATAATCTAAGATTTGCCAGTTTGTAATGTGTGAAAGTAATGAAACATTTAAATTAGTTTTTATTTTTACCTCGAGGGATCGGCGGAGTGGCCATGGGGGACCCTTGGTGATACACGGCGCTGCATCTAGGCGATGTGGCTGTTGCATCCTATCGAATAGCATTCGTAACACTACAGCAAACAAGGGCATCAGCGACCAGGGATCCGGTCACTGAAAGACAAAGCGCCGATCGCTGATGACGAAATACGGTCGCTGAAGGCATGGACGCTGATGCTCGCCTGATGACGTCACCGGTTGCTGAATGACGTCAGTCCGGTCATTGATGACCTTTCAGCGACCAATTTTTTTTTGTCATTGTTGGATTTTGCTGACGTCATGCGAAGGCATCAGAGACCAAAAACCGGTCGCTGATACTCGTCTGTCAGGTTTATAGGTTCTTTTTGTTATTTACTTTTCCCCATTTAATATATAATTAGTACCACACGTACCAGCATACAATATAAACATAAACATTGATCAATACATACACAAACAACATAAAATGAACAACAATATAAACAATATCTAAACATAAACAATATATCATCATGAGAAAATATCTAAACATAAATAATAACAATATATTATCACGAGAAAATATCTAAACATAAACAATAACAATATATCATCACGAGAAAATATTTAAACATAAACCGTAACAGTGTCATCTAAACATCTAAGCAGTACCATCTCCGCCGATATCCGACCAATGCTCCTCCCCATCATCCCCATCATCCCCATCATCCCCATCATCGCCGTCATCGGGCATGGAGGCATGGTGCGAGCTCAAACCTCCCTTTGATGTTATAAGAAAGTAAGCGCGTCAGTTGTTTAGTTAATTAGGATTTAGGGCTTAGGGTTCAAAACTAAAACATACTGAAAAATCAAATTTCGTACCTGAGCAGCTCTGATAGCTAAGGTGATCTGCCCACTGATGTGGGGCATGATAGATGACAATACCTGAGAAGATATCGCATCGATATCCTCTTGTCTGAGGCGTGGAGGCACAGAAGAATATGACTGTGAAGAACGTGACGGAGCACTGCTGGACCCACCATCACGAACCATGGCCCTCGTCTTGCCTGGAACATTAAAAATAAGACAATTAGTATTATCTTACAGATTTAAAAATAAATTTAAAATTTCAAGGAGAAATTTATTTTACCTAGAGCACCGAGGCCATAGTTATCGCCGTGAGCATTCTGATCATCAACTGCCGCAGAGTACCAGACGACGTCGTCATAAGGGGGCCATATGTTTCTGTCCTCTCCATACTTCTGAACCATAGCTCTCTCATAATTTTCCTGCAAATTTTGTAAAATATAACAATAATGTTCTGTACAACAAAGAATGAATTTTATAAAATGATTCTTATGTTCTATTACCTGTGCCCTTTCAGCCTTGGCGGAAATAAATTGACCTGTCTTCTTGCTCGTATGGGTCGGCTTGAACAACTCATCAGACCATCTGGGTTCGCGCCCGTGTTCCTTCTCCTGTTAAGAATTTGAAAGACAATTTCAATTAAAAAAAAAGATTATCAAGGTTAGTTCGATTCGATTCGATTGAAATGAAAACTCATTAACTTAATGAAGAACAACTTACGAAGCGTTGTTTGTGAACAAGCATGTTCACAGAGCTCGTCGTGGCACCTGAACTTTCTCCAGCTGCGGTCCTTCTGATTCTATTCCGCTGGCTCCGATTAGAAAATGTGTCGCTGCACCAATAATCCACGACTTCGGGCCAGATGTCGGGCGTGATCCACTCGTGAGGGTGAGGCGCTGAATGCTCCTTCCACGAGAGGATCAAATCTCCATACGACTTTCTCGCTGCTGTCTTGGCCTTGTTCAGAATGTCTTGCAACCGTTTGTCTGCTATCTTCCTGAAAGTATCCCAGGCCCCGTTTTCATCTACCTCCTCCGCAAAATGGTAGTACTTCTGCAATGCATAGTTAAAAATTAATATCATTTGTTAGCTTAAAAAAAGTAATTATTAGAGGTTTTGTAAAAGAAAATTTTTCTCACCAAAAACTCTGCCTTGATACCGGATCGAATGTCCTCGGGAAAATCAGTGTATCTGGAGAATGGGCCAGGATAATGGATACGTACAATCTGTGAAATAACTTTGTTAACCTTCTCGGTATGTTCTGGATGCCCTGCATCAAAAGTTATGCAAATAGAAATAATTATTACAATCGCTACAATTAATGCATAATTACAACATACACCAAAAATGAATACTACATGTATCCCGTCATCCTAAGCACTGGTTGCTGCTGCGGATCTACCGGCTGCGCAATGTATGCATTCCTACCGCGAACATGTCTCTGACTACTCTCTGCTTCAGATCCCGCCGTTTCCTTCCCCTTTCCCTTTCTACTCGGCGCCATATCTAGAGTTGAGATGATAAAAAACAATTAGCTTCACAAATAATTTGAAAAAAAATGATACGTTACATAAATAGTTTTTCCAATTATATTAAATTCATAAATAGCTTCACTTAAATTCACTTAAATTGCACAAACTGATTCCAACTATAATATTTGTGTTTCCTTTGTCTATATCTACGGTAATAGTTGTAATTGTTGCATATTATGTGTTATAAACTAATAATTCTACAATTATGACAACTATAAAAACGAATGAGAATTATTGTGTTAACTTGTAATTGTACCATTATTACAAATTCACAAAGGGGTCCCTAAATTAATTATATTTACACTTAGGCCCTAAATTTTCTAATTTGTCCACTAAATTTCCAAAATCACATTATTTAAATTCCCAAAACAATTCCTATAGGTGGTTCGGCCCCCTTTTCCCAAGATAGCGCAGAACAAACCAAAGGCAGTACCAATTCAGTACCAGAAACAAGAGCAAGAAAAGAAATGTTGGGTACTAGTACGGGGGTACCAATGCACCGCAAGTCAACACAACAAGGCACAGAGCCAGAAATCACCCGAATCAGGAAAATCAACAATCCACATTCGGTATTTAAATATTTCAAATTTTACGGCTTTCTTTCTTACGACATCACAGAAAATGCACAAGCCACGAATAAAAATCAAGAGCTCAAAGGATTACCCGAGAGAGAGGTAATCGCAAGGCGGCAAGAAAATCAGGGGTCGGTGAAAGAGAAGCAGATCTGGTGAGAGAGAGGAGCAAGGCAGCGGTGTCGGGCGGGGTCGGGCGGGGTTAGGCGGGGTCGGGCGGCGGGGATCGGGGGTCGGCGAAGTCGGGCGATGGGGTGGTGGGGCGCGGGGTTGGGCGGTCGGGCGGTGGGGTGCGGCTGTGTTCTTCCTTTTTTTTTTTTTGGCTAAAACCTAATTAAAACGCGCGGTCGACAGAGAGAGAAAAACTTGCTCCCTGTTTTTTAGGCTCAACCTTTAGCAACCGAGCCAATGTCGGTCACTGAAGCCCATAATCGTCGGTCGCTGAAGGGTTGGTCGCCAGAAATTTTTTTCTTTTTGGTTTTTATTTTTTTTAGGTCTTCAACGACCGGCGACTGAAGCGGTCACTGATACCGGTCGCTGATGCCCTGTTTTGTTGTAGTGTAAGTCAAAATTTTAGAAATTCACTCTATCATCTTATTTCTAATTACTTTGCTTTTAGTATTTCAGTAATTCAAAAGATCAAATAACAATTCTCAAATTCTAAATTTTGTCTAGCTTTTCAAAAGATTGAGATCTGATCGCTCAAGACCTAAATAGTAATTCCATGCGAATCGGCACGTAATTATACTATTCGATAGGATTATGCTGTTGTAATCTGACTCGTATAGAAAATTGGGTTACAAATTTTATTAGCTAACATGATTTTCCTCTCAACACATCACGCATATATAATCTTGCCAGATCTTTTTTTTTTGTCAATTTTAATATTTTAAAGAGTATCACTAAGAGAATCTCCATCACAACAATTAAAATGAATTTCTAAATAACTGTCAACTATTGTATAAAAATTAAAGCCTCTAACATTTATAAACTTTCACATCTCTTAAATTATATTTTTAGTTTCTAAATATACCACATAAACAGGAAGAAATAATTTAAGCGAATCGTTTGACCAACATGGCGATTAGATACAGTTTTTTAATATGAAATTTTGCCGAATAGTTTCTAAATAAGAAATTGGATTATATCTCTGAAATTGGAATATAAATCACCACATCAGATTAAAAATCTAAATTTTTTATGAAATGGAGATGCTAATATTCTAGATTTGAAAAATTTACATCACTACATATATATATGTATTCAACAAGTTTGACTGAATACATACATTATCGAAAGTATTGTACATATGTTGAGGTTCGATTCATTCACCTTGTATATATCTATAAGTTAATTCCTTTTTTATCAAACTAAATTCATGCATCTAGTTGCAAAATACTGAAGCATGCTACGCAAGATCAATTATAAGTCGCATTGTTAAGAGGTACATCGCGACATACGATAAAAATCATGCAGAAATGGAAAGAGGAAATTGAAGCTCCAGGAGTATATTAAAAATATAGTTTACCGGAAGGTCTTGAGCGAGGAATAAAATATGAACTATATTAATTTTATTATATGTCATTTTGTTTGAGAATTATTGTTCTCTTATAATATGTCTTCATTGCAACGCACGGGCACGATACTGGTATATAATATATGTGTTTGGAAGGTCTAAAATTTATTGGGATTTGATGAAATTTATTTATGTGTTTTAATAGTTAATTAAGTGTAACACAACAACCATGAATAGATGGAGAATATATGAATATTTATTAATTGCTCATTAATATAATATATATATATATATATAGAGAGAGAGACTGGCTAAGCTCAAAACGTTTGCACCAAGCCCTTGGTGCAAACGTTTTGGTTCTCCTATTTGCAAAGTTCAAACGGTCGATCCAAACCGTTAGATATTTAATCCATATTAAAATGTGCTTGGAGACCAAATTTCACATTTTTTGGAATTTTTTTGCTATTTATTAAGCCATTTTGAAAGTTGCTGATTCGGGTGAACAGTAAAAACAGTGCAATAAAATTCTGGACCGTGTGATAAATAGTAAAAAAATTCCAAAAAATGTAAAATTTGGTCTCCAAGTACATTTCAATATGGAGAACAACTTGAACGGTTTGGATCGACCGTTTGAACTTTGAAAATCCGAAAACAATTCGTTTGCACCAAGGGCTTGGTGAAAACGTTTTGAGCTTAGCCACTCACTATATATATATATATATATATTATAATATATATATTATGTGTTGATGCACGACTGCTTGATGGTGGAATGCTTCTAGGCGATGCTGTCGATGTATCCCATTGTGAGCATACAGCTGACCAAGGTCAAATCAGTCATGGAGGACATAAAAAGTGAACTAGAAAAGCACTGATCATGACTGTCCCTGTCTGTTGTGATATTGACTGGCTTCATAGGTAAAATCCTCACAGGAATTTATTCGAGCGAGTGATGTGCACATGATTAGTGGTTTGTGTCAACAATCTGGCAAACCAAGTGGATTTTAATTACTGGGAAGCCTTTTGAAATGGATTTTGATATGGCTTTGTTACTGGGAACAACATTTGTAAAGAAACAGCTCAGATTTGTACCTCCCTATGAAGCCTTTTTTGCTGGGAGCTTCTACCATGCTTTTCAAAAAAAAAAAAAAGATTTGTACCACCCTATGAAGAAGAGAGAGAAAGAAGGGGTGAGAGACGTGAAGCGGCACTCAATGAAAGAGGCTGTCGGAACTTCTGATTTGAGTACGCTGTGTAGGTGAGAACTGGGAAATGGACTGTTTGGGGGGAAAGCGGAGTTGGAATTGGAATTAGATCAGCTTTTGAATTTAGGGCAAAACGGAATTGGAATTGAGAGCAGGTAATAAGATTCGCGTTGGATCGGAATAATTAATTGAAGGCCTATTACAAGGACCTCCATAGAGCCCAGTAAGTAATAATCTGAGAGAAACAGGTGGGCTAGGCCCATTACAAGGAATTAGTTATAATTAATTGAAGGCCTGTTACTAGGACTCCATAGAGCCCAGTAATTAATTAGATGCTACATGCCAATTTGGAATAATTTAGTTTAATTTAGTTTGAATTTAGATTGTAGTACAATTATATAATGAAAAATGAATGTATTAAAATTATATAACTTATAAACCTTTTTTCTTTACCTCTTGACTATGTACTAAATTGATTAGAAAATTTATAAATTTGACAAGTAAATGCATGACTCATGAATTAGATTGATTTGAACGGCTTGGATTCGTCATTTGAAGTCATTTCGGTAGGTTTTGAGCTTGAGTTCACCAATTCTTTGGTGAGCTTAAGAACACCCTAATTCTATTCACAATTATATGATATTTATAAAAAACACAAAGCAAGCACTTCAGATTGAATTTAATATTTTAGCATTGAAAAAAATGAGGGTTCAAATGCCTCTATTTTTTTGTCTCCATCATGCCTCTATTAATTTATTTTCTAATAATAAAAATTCTAAAATTTATATGTTAATATGAAATCGTTAGATGTGATCTATATTATTTTCTATATATGTATATAAAAAAACTATGACCTTTTGATTTTCATTTTATATGAATCAATAAGTTAAAAAATTAACATCCGTAAGCTATCCACATTGGTGTATTTTTTGGAAACTCGTGATACTAATGAAATTAAGGTATAATGAAGATATAAAGAATAAAGACATTTGAACTCTCTTCAAAAAAAATTATGTACTACTTCAAGAAAGTGGCACCGGATAATACATTTTGTGAGTAGTCTAGGAATGAAAAAAAAAAAAAAAAAAGCGAAGGACGGTCTCTTTATCAATGAACGTATGTCATGTTATTTACAAGCTTTATTTAATTTTTTATATGCAAATAAGAAAATTATATATAAATTTTGTATTTGTCTATATTCCGTGCTTAATACAAAGTATGTTGCATTGTTTTCACGCTAAAGAAAATTATTTAGCTTCGTACTAAAAACAACTTTTTTGAATGGTGGATTCAAAAAATTATCAATTTATCTTTCTCTACCAAAGATAAATTATTTGAGAAATAGAATAATACAAAAAATACAGCATTTCTCGGGTCACGAGTCAACAAACCACCCACTAGACAAGTTAGTAAAAATAATAATATTTAAGCGATAATATCGATAAGGGAGCGTTTCCCACTGTGTATTTCTACGGACCTACCTCTGTAGGTTAAGATCCACCAAGTACGCTGAACACATGCATACATCTCGCAAAAGTTTATAGATTTTGATTACAATATTCTTACTAACTTTTTTTTTTTTTTGAGGTGATATTCATACCAACTCAGATCTGAAGACTCTGCTGCTCTTCACTCATTTCTCATTTTCACAACTCAGATCTAAAGAACAGAGCACACTTGTTACGTAAGTGCAAAATGGCAGGGAATTTGATAACCTCTCTGCTCTCTCTAGCCACCAATTTGCTCCCCTCAATTACTGCATCTGTGCACGCTCCTTCCTCTTCGTCAAATTCTAATAATTCAGAAAAGGAGCGTGCTTGTGCTGCTGAGAAGGATCTGGAGAGGCTGATGCGAACTCTAAAGTGGATCAAGGCCACGATGTACGATGCTGAGGAGAGGGAGATCGTAGACCGCTCCGTCAAGTTCTGGCTCAAGGAGCTCAAGAAGGTCGCTTACGATGCCGAGGATGTGCTCAGCGAGTACCAATACGAGGTCACACGCCTCCGAGTAGAGGCAAGAAATGCTTATGAGGCTTCCGGTTCTCATAAGAGAAAGCAGATAGAGGTTAGAAATTTAAAGGATCTTACTTGTGCAATTTTTTCTTTTCGTTGGATTGGCATTCACTGTAGTGGTCGCTATTACTTTTAAATATTTACAAATCCTAATTTCTATTTACATTCAGATCACAAGCGTATGATCCTACCATGTAGTATGATTGGGGTGTTGATGCACAGGATAGTGTATTAGATTTTAAATCATTTTTACTAGTCTAGGTTATCGGATTTTTGAAAATGAGGTGGTGGTGATAAATGCAATCAAGGTATTATAACTAGTAAATGTTAAACAGTAGATAAAGAGTCTCTAGAATTCAGGTTTCATGTTCTTCTTAAAATGCAATGTACAAGTTTTGACGTTTTTCACTGTCACATGCGGCACTGTCACTGTCGCATGAGACATAGATTGCCTCACAGCTTCTCCGCATGCGGCACTGTCACTACCCGCAGGCGTCATGCTGGGTGTTTGTTTATGCGATTTGAAAGATTTTCCGATCTTGCAATCGGCTTTTGGGCTACCAAGACTAAAATATTTTAGGTACGCAATTATATTAATTTTCTATACTACCCCGTAGTTGAAATATCTCAAAGACCTTACATAATCTAAGTGTTTTCTAATATTGTTTAAAGTACGAATTACGCTATCATGTCAAGTGAGTTCACTAGGTTCTAACCCTAGTCTTTGAACCGTTGCCAAGCCTCGTTAGCCAAAGTGTTTGTAGTACTTAAATGCATTATTCTTCTCACATAAGGATGCAACGACTTAACATCTATTGATATGTGAAAAGTACAAGTTAAAATAATAGAGGCATGATGGAGACAAAAAAATGGAGGCATTTGAACCTTTATTTTTTTTCAATGCTAAAAAATTAAATTCAATCTGAAGTTCTTGCTTGGTGTTTTTTATAAATATCATATAATTGTGAATAGAATTAGGGTGGACTTAAGCTCACCAAAGAATTGGTGAACTCAAGCTCAAAACCAACCAAATTGACTTCAAATGACGAAACCAAACCATTGAAATCAATCTAATTCATTGGTCATGCATTTACTTGTCAAATTTATAAATTTTCAAATCAATTTAGTACATAGTCGAGAGGTTAAAAAAAATGTTTATAAGTTATATAATTTTATTACATTCATTTTTCATTATATTTTTTCTTTTTTTCATAATATGACACTTTTACTTTATTTTTTATCTAAATATGCAACTTTCTCCAAAACCTGCCAAAAAGACCTAAAAACACGTTTGTGGAAAATAAATTGAAAAAATAGTTACTTTGCATTCGCTTTTCACCATTTTTTGAAACAAAAGATAGTAATTTTCGCTATATGTTTTGGCTTCGTCAATAAGCTTTTCAAATCTAACATTAGAGTGTCAATTGATCCCTTAATTATCATTTTTAGTTATAAAATTAAAAAATTTGACATACTTATCTAATAATTAAATTCCTTTTTTGACAGTACATTGTTCCAATTCATAATGAACTTCTACGTGTAACTTATTTCCGTACATATTAGATTATTGGTTAAAAGTCTGAGGTCAATTTGCAAAAGGATGGAGCAGTCGCTCATATTGTAGGCGCCTTGATCCCTTAATTATTATTTTCAGTTAATAAATTATGAAATTTAGCATTGTAATTCATTTCTTTTTTAACAGTACATTGTACCAATTCCTGATGGCATTGTTGATCGGCTTAACAAAATAAGAAGTCGATTTGATGAAATAGCAAAGGATCGTGAGGCTCTTCAATTAAGGGAGAGTGATGGGGTGAGGCATCCAAACAACAAAATTTTACGACCCCCAACGGGTCACATGGTGGATGAGGCAAGCATTTTCGGTAGAGATGCTGAAATAACTGAGGTCATTGATTTCTTGCTATATGAAGAAGAAAATGGAAAGTCAATTTCAGTCTTTTCAATTGTTGGCAAAGGTGGGCTCGGAAAAACCACCATTGCCCAACTTGTTTATAAAGATGGAAGGGTTTCCAGATGCTTTGATTTATTTGGGTGGGTATGTGTCTCTGAAGAATTTGATGTCAGGAGACTCATCAAAGCAACCATTGAATCATTCTCCAAAACAAATTATGGGTTAAGTGAGTTGAGCCAATTACAAGAAGAGCTTGCAAATGTTGTGAAGGGAAAAACAATTCTACTTGTTTTAGATGATGTATGGAACGAGAATCATAATCTTTGGGAGTTGTTTCGAGTTCCTTTAACAGAAGCAAGGATGGTTAAAATTCTTGTGACAACAAGAAATAAAAGGGTAGCAAAAGTCATGCAAACAACGTCCTGTTTTATCCCAACTAACTTGTCGGAACATTCGTGCTGGCAGTTATTTCAGCATTATGCATTTAGTGGTACATGCTACACCATGCCAATGAACTTGGTTGATATGGGAAGGGAGATTACAAGAAAGTGTGGTGGGTTGCCCTTAGCTGTGAAGTCAATTGCAAGTCTCCTTAGGCATGAAACTGATGAAGAGGTTTGGAGAGAGGTTTTAGAAAGTGATCTTTGGGAAAAAGAAGAATCAAAAGAAGTGATTTTTCCTGCACTTCAGATTAGCTATGCTCATCTACCTGCCCATCTTAAGCCATGCTTTTTGTTTTGCTCAATGTACCCAAAAGATTACACGTTAATAAAAATGGATTTGTTACAATTGTGGATCGCTCATGGGTACGTCGAGTCCCGGAGCAATAAAAAAATCATCGAAATTGGTGTTGAATATTATAATGAGTTAATAGAGAGGTCCTTTCTTGATGATGAAACTACAAAATGCCACCCATTATATTCAGAATATTGTAAGTTGCATGATATAATCCATGATCTTGGTCGACTTAATTCTGAGAATGAACACTACTCGGTGGAGATCAATCAACCATTTGATAGTCAAGAGGGAACTGTTCCGCAAGAAGCATACCATTTATATGTAAGAGGTTCCATGGGACATGTAAATCAAATTCTCCAACAAAATATGAAAGGTTTAAGAACTATTTTTATGGATATCGAAGAATGCGATGGAGATTTTGAGTACGGATACTATACAAACTGTACAAAGGCAATTGACCTAAACATGGAGTTGACGGAAGATTGTTTGGGAGACGTAACCTTGTGTAACCTCACTAAATTTGAAGTGCTCAGGGTATTGACACTGCGATGGGATAATTTGACAAAGATTCCCCACTACATTTCCGAGTTGAAACATCTTACCTATCTAAATATTCTTTCCACACGTCTTAAAATGTTACCATTATCCATTGGCCTCCTTTACAACCTACTGGCTTTAGAAGTTCAGTGTAAATCCCTTGAATATTTACCTGAAAATATTGGTGATCTTGCTACGTATTTGTTCTGATCACAACCTTAAAAAGATACCAAAATCACTCTGTTCACTTACAAACTTACAGAATTTATTTATTGATGGTACAGATTTGGATTATGTCCCTCATGATCTCATTAATTTTCCGTCAATAACAAAAATTAGAGCATCGTGGAGTATTAGAACTATAGGTTGGTTAAAGGATATGAAGAACCTTGAAGAAAAAATCTCTATTGGAAACTTAAGGAACATTAGTAATTTAGAAGATGCCAAGCGTGCTAACCTGAGAAATAAGTGCAAACTTAAGATTTTAGAGTTATGGTGGGATGAACCATTTCAAGATTTTGCCGACTCGTACGCAGAGCTGGACTTATTTCTCATGCCAGAAGCTTGTGAGGGCGGGATAGTTGGGGAAGATCATGTACATTTTTCCTTGTTAGAATGCCTCCAGCCACATTCTAACCTCAAGAGACTTCGAGTAAAGTGTTATCCTTCTGCCATAGTACCAGGATGGATGAGGGATCCAACATCCTTGCAGTCAATTCAAGAACTCAGGTTAGACAGTTGTGGCTATATTCAATCCCTTCCATTCGGAAATCTTCACACTCTCAAGGACCTCTACATTATTGAATGTTCTAGTATCGTAGCTATACAGCTGGAGCAGCTGCCCTCCCAGCTTGAATTTTTAAAAATTTCAGGGTGTGACCACCTAGAGTTGATTACCGGACTAGGGCATCTGGATATGTTGGAATCACTGAATATTCATTTCTGTAAAACCCTGAAATTACTAACAATGAATGGACTGCATTTTGTGGAATTTACTATGAACTTTGGTCATTTCTCCCTTGAAATGCCACATATCGGCCGACAGAGCATTTCATCACTTACAAGTATAGAAATCGGACACTGTGAATTGCTTCGTGTTCTACCATATGGGTTGATTCCATCTGGGCCTTGTTATGTGCTTGTTCGTGGTTGCGGCTGTCCTGACCTTGAAATTGAACGTCGGCAATAAATTAAATCAGGTTCGTAATTTTATCATTATTTGAATCTATATATTTTAAATCACTGAACTTTTTTAATTTTCTGTAATCGTATGTCTTGGTAGGATTTGTCGACTGATTAAATTGTTCCTGGTTGAACAAATGAACATTAAATTTTATATTAGTTGGTTGTTGCTGCTATATCTCCATTCCATTATTAAGCATGTTGATGTTCTAATCCGCCAACGGCTATGATTGAAAGATGGAATTTCGGATTTAATATCAGCCCTCCAATTACATAATCTGTTATATTTTGATTAAATGCATCCTTTTTATGTGTAGAAGTTCAAATTTAGTGAAAAATATACCCGCCACACGGTATGCCACACGTATTTTCGTTCTGCACCGTCGGATTGAACCAAAATCGTGCAGATTTGAATCTCAGGTGCGCAAATTTTTTCGCTGAGGCATTCGCTGGAGGCGTCCAGCCACCGCTCCCAGCGAAATCTTTTTGTTGTCTGTTCCCCTCCCCGACCCTTCTTCCCAATGAAGAAAAAACCCTAATCGCCGCTGTTCTCTCTCTACACCGGCACCCTCTCTCCGCTGTTCTCCAATCAGATCCCCACGCTGGTGTCTGGCCTCTACCCTAGATCGTGGGACCCTGCGCCGTAGTCTCACGCTGAACCCTCTCGAATCGGCGTCCTGACGCAGAATCTCTCGCGATTATTTCCTTAGTTAGCACCTTTCAAGGTTGGTGTTTTCTCGCTTGTTTCTTAGAAGATCTCCCTTTAACTCATCCTTTTGATTGATTTGGTCATTTTAAATGTATATGCCATTCTTTGTGCGGGATTTTTCGCTTTAGATTTTTTTAATCTTGTTGTTATCTCCAATTTCTACCAACCTGTTGCTATTCTCCTGTCTATAAGGTATTAAGTTCAAGTAAATTGCACTATTCATTAATCTAGGTACTAAATTTAGGACAACGACTGCAATAGCGATTCAAGTAAAAATATCTGAGTGTATGTAGTTTTTGCTTTACAACAGGAATTTGAGGGCACGACAACTGCTAGGTTATCAGATGATAATTTTATTTTCCCTTTAAAAGATTTCTTTTGCTCGAATTGATTGATGCTTTTGGTCTGAAATTCATTTCCTTTGTTGAAGAACACAAAATAAGGCTCCTCCTCCCAAGAAGAAGCCTGAAAGTAGCAGTTCTGACAACTCTTCATCAGAATCAGAACAAGAGGTACTGTTTTACTAGGTCTTCTTTTGTGTACTTTGTATATTTCATTCTATCTGATTTTTAATACTGCAATTAAATTAATTAATAGGTTAAGATTGCTCCCAAGAAGGCTACAAAACCTGTGCCCACAAAGGCTTCTAAGAAGGATTCAAGCAGTGACAGCAGCAGTGAAGAGGACTCATCATCTGATGATGTAAGTCTTAATTCAATGGTTGAGTTATTACTAGACCAGTACCAGTAAGAGCATCTCTGTGGTTACCTGACGTACAGGTACGATATCAAATTCACTGGTATTTACATGGTATAAAAATTGGTTACAGTGTTAGAAGATGTCGACATTGAAATTTTTTTTATTGATTTTTTGTATATGAAAGAATGAAAAATAATAGTTGGTTATTACTTGATATCAGTAGCAGATGTTGCTAATGATAGAAGAAGACAGTTCTTGTTAGTTTTAATGTATATTTTTTTACTCCTAAAGTAAAAGCTTTATCCTCTCTTAAAAATGTTTTTCTTTTTTTTTAATCTGTTTTTATTTAGCACATTTCTTTATCCTAAAATATTTTTTTCATAGTTGAATTGTATGCTTCTTTTGGAACAATTGTACGTGGATCCTTGATTTTGAATATCTTTATATCTACAAGTAGCAGCATCCTACAATGTTTGAGTTCAGCACACACAAAACGAATTCTTGAGACTACCCCGTCCTTTTTTTTTGGGTCTGAAAAGTCATTGTTCAATCATTGATATGGTTTTAGTTTTGGTTGGTAAGTGTTCCTGCAGTTATACCTGTCCACTCAAATTTGCAATTTTTGTTTGAATTGTTTTTATTCTTCTTAATTATGAATGTGCACTTTTGACTTGTATTGAATTGTATAGCTGGTGAAAGGGTGCTTCATTGGAACTCCCATTTTGTGAAGTGTCTTTTATTTTTCTAAGTTTGTAAGTAAACATTCAATAATCATGTCAAGAAAAAATATTGAAATCAAACAGTTTTCATGCTCTATACCAGTACATACTATTGAGGTAGTCATTGTAAATAACTAAAAAGGAGAAGGTCGAGATCTTTATGTTCAGGTATGATCCTGTTTAATTTGTTTATATTTTCAGTACTTTAATGAGCTTTTGTCCCTCTTAATCGATGCAGTTCGTCTAAAAAGGATGAAGGAGATGAACTCCATCACTGCATTAAGGTCATTTCTGACAAAGATTTATCTGGCATTAAAGCGCTGATTTGCTATAACAGTGCTCTCGGATGAAAATTGCATACAACCATCTTGTGAGAGAATTAGAAGAAAAGAGGGAACTGATTCACTATCTCTATGCTAAACTTCAGCTTGAGAAGCAGGTAGGTTCCAGCTAATGTAAGTTACCAGTTTTTTTTTTTTTTTTTAAATAATAAAAAAATTAATGGTGGAGTGGTCAGCAAGCTTGTCTTACACAAACATACATACAACAATACTTCTTGACTCTATATTGATACTGGCAACCAATTTTCAGCCGTCAATATGAAAGAGTGGTTGTGTTTAGCAAAGTACCACTTCCCCATTACCGACTGGATCTCGATCATGAAAAATCTTTAAGATAGGTATCGTACTTTTTATAACTTCCAAATTGCCTTTAGCGTGAGTGTCATTGTTATGATTGTACCTACACCTTTTAAACCATTATTTTTTTCTGAAATTTTTGGATATTGATTAGCATCTTGCTATTTTGAGCCTGTGTTACTTCTGATCTTCTGAGGCAGCAATCGCAATATCTGAGCTGGATGGCAAAATGGTAATTTTTGATTAATTTGATGATGTCTAGGTGTCGATACAATTTGATTTGCAAAGAGAGGTGGACAATCTACTAGGGGATCACCTTAGAGAAAAAGCACAAAAGATGTTTCACCGGGGCTTGCTTTCTCTAGGTCGAGCAGCTCTGACAGCTTTGGTGTTGACGAGAATCTCAATTAGCAGTTTGATGTGGCCCACCCAAGCGTAGTCATGGAGAAAATTTTCAGAAGAAAAAGCTTAAATCTTCGCAACCGGGAGCGGACTTGGCAGGTGTATATATATTTTCTAGGAGCTATGTGTAATTTGGGTTCATATTGCTTATTTTTCTCTTTTTAATGTAAAATGAAATGCATTGGCTTATTCTGGGTTTGATCAGATACTTTCGGCATGCTTCTGATTCTCTGTTTATAGTATCAAACAATTTGGCTCGGTATATCATAAACAGGTATATTGCTTCTCTTGAATTGTGAAATTGTTCCCTGAATAAATGATGGATTTAAGGGTTGTTTGTCTAGAAAACAATAAGGAGGCTTTAAGGAAACCTAGAAGCTGGTGCATCTTCTAATAGAGATAAAAAGATTTTCTCCTTTGATTTTGTAAGATTTTATTTGTGTCTATGTTTTTTGTTGTTATTAGATTAGGTGTGAGGTTTCCCCTCCTCTCTCTCTCTCTCTCTCTCTCTCCCTCTCTCTTCTCTTTATATATACTGCTGGTGCTGATGGCATGGTTTGCAAGATTAAGGGCCATACTGGGATGAGAAAAGGTCTTTGTATAAGGAACAAATGAATGTTTTTCTTGGTAATGTAGCATGTGTAATAAATAGTATTTGAGTGAAATTTCTGTATGTAAAATTATATCACAAGAATGAGAAGTTGTTATAAATGTTAGGTATATTATGAGCAAACATTTTTTTAATGCTGAAACTGAAAAAAAAAAAAAAAATACATGCCATCACGGCAGAACCCACCAAAAAGCATGAAAAACACAGAATATGTGCCATTAAAATTATTATGGCAAATTACCTCGCAGAGGGGTTGTACCACCGTTCCAAGCTACGGAATTGTGGGTTGTATTCTCAAAAATTGGAACTGTCCCCAACCAGTAAAATATTTTGTCTAATTATTTTTATAAAAATATGTTATGGTGTATGAGATTTTTTTTTTCTCTTATAATATCTCCGTTGCAACGCACGGGCACGATACTAGTAATATAATAAAGCTCTTGTCCAATTAATTTGCATCTTTTTTTTATGATGTCTTTCTTTCACCCACAATACTCCAATTATATTGCATATATTTGCTTCCTTGTTGAATTCGCACAAAGCATATAGAAATCAATAGACATTTCATTAAACACAACTTAGAGCAGAAGATCATTTCATTTCCATATGTGAGATCGGAGGATCAACTAGCAGATGTGTTGACCAAGGCAGTGTCTACAAAAATATTCGAGCAGTCAATTGCCCAGTTGAACATGGTAGATATCTACCTGCCAACTTGAGGGAGGATGTTGAAATATCTAACATATAGGGAGGCGGTGCTCCTTTGATTTATTTACTTAGTTGGCTTGGGTCTATTTCATGTTTTGTATAGATAGAGATTTGTATTAAATATAGAAATGAAAAGAAGGTAACAAATAATATTGTACCAGAAAAAGCCTTAGGCCACCTAGACGTTTTTTTTTTATATATAACCATGTTATTGGTATTGTAAGAAAATGTAAGATTATTAATTAAAAAAGAGAAATAAAAATAAGGGAGGATTGGTGGGAGTGCTGTGTTAGTCTGTGATTGATGCTATAAAATTGTTCAACAACAACGTGACACATAAGAGGTCTGTTTTGGCCTTGCTTATGGAGATCAGTTGTGGCTGAATTTCTACAACTATTTGCGTTGAAGTTAATATTTGGATTTTTCCTCATCCGCAACACAATACAAATACAGCTTTAGTGGCAAAATACATCCATGAAAGTATTATATATATGTTAAAAGGTATGCACTTCTTCACAAAGCCCTTGAAATTATATATATTGTATTATTTAAGCTGCACATTAGTATTTCTGTACTTAAGTTGTGTATATTTCTTTATACATATAACGGTTTGAGATAAATTTTCTTTAGAATGCTCGTCTCATTTTATGAGCAAAGATATGTCCGATATATATAGGATATGTTTCATTCAAGTATATTTTCAATAGTCAATTATTTGTTTTGTGAATTTGACCCTTAAAATACATGTAATTATTTTGGATTGAATATATAAAAATAATACATAACCTTTTGCTATGATATTTGATTATATTATATGAAAGAATATATTATTGATACATTAATCTGAACTCGAGGTTTATAATCACACAAAACAATAATTGGTGATCACATTTTTTTTATATATTATACTGATAAAATAGTAAAATTATATTGGTTTCCTAGCCAGCAAAATTTATTCCTACTTTTTATTTTACCTACATAATTTTGTACATAGCTATGCTTCATTATTTATCGATACATAGAGTATTTCCTACTAATTAATATTTTGTAAAAAATTAGACAGATTTTTATTTGTTTTGCTTGTAGTTCTTCATTTCAAAATTATTTTATGAGTTGTTTAATATGAAGCAGACATTACAAAAGGTATATCATATTCAATTTTACTATAAAATATATACAATTTTAACTAATGAATATTTTAAAAAAGGTTCCAATACATAATATTTTAATGCCACACATTGAATTGTTTGAATGAACGGCTACAATTGTTTTGTTGGTATCTCTCAACTCAGTTATTACACTCAAGACTTTAAGTTCGCCCAATTAAATGATCCCAACTACTTTTCATTGACAAAGCCAAGGTAGATAGTGACAAAAATAAAATAATAAGAAAAAAATGAAGAAGGGAAATATAAGCGATAACTCTATCTGCTAGCTGCTCATTACTCAATTCACAACAACAGAGCATAAGCAGAGTAACTTGTTCTGTGCAAAATGGCAGGGAATTTGATAAACTCTCTGCTCTCTCTAGCCACCAAATTACTGCCCTTAATTACAGCCTCTACGCACGCTCCTTCCTCTTCATCAAATTCTAATAGCTCAGAAAGGGGGCGTGTTCGTGCTGTTGAGGAAGACCTGGAGAGGCTGATGCAAACTCTGGAGCGGATCAAGGCCACGCTGTATGATGCTGAGGAGAAGGAGATCAGAGACCGCTCTGTCAAGCTCTGGCTCAAGGAGCTCAAGAAGGTCGCTTATGATGCTGAGGATGTGCTCAGCGAGTACCAATATGAGGTCACACATCTCCAAATACAGGCAAGAAAAGCTTCTCAGGTGTCTGGTTTTCACAAAAGAAAGCAAATGGAGGTTAGTGTCTTGTGTATATAAAAACGAGGATGTGCTTGAATTTTCTTAAGCATTGGATTAAATAATTATTTTAGTACATGATCCGTCAATTATCATTTTTAGTAAATAAATTATGAAAATGGATAGCATAAAAATTTCAGAAAATTCGGATGGTAAAGAAATTAATCAAAATAAACCAAATTAAAATTGTATTATGAGAATCGTGAGGTCACTGTCCTTGAGCGTATTCGGTCTCAATCGTGCAAGACTCGCGGAACTGCCACCAAAATAATCTGAGGATACTGCTTCTAAGGACACGATTATGGATGTGACTGACGATAATTTTTGTCAGTATCTAACATATAAATTAGAATCAGATCAATATGAGCAAAAATAAAATTAATCAGATTTTGTATCTCTCTTATTTAATTAAAGGGATGCAACAGCAATGGAATTCATTGTGGTCAGAGTAATAGAGTGAGAGTGATCCAGCGAAAATGAAAGATAATGAAAATGAAAGGGTATAAAAAAATAGAGGCAATATTGGAGCCTTTATGGCATGAATAGAATTTAATTAGATACAAGATTTTTAGTTAGTCCTCAAATTTATAAATATTACAAATGGAAATTTAAGAATATATTCAAATAAAAAAATTTAGAGTTTTTCAAATTTAAGTTTCAACAATTAAGCATAAATATGTAATATATTTATTTTTGTACAGTACATTGTTCCAATTCCTGATGGCATGGTAGACCGACTTAACAAAATAAGAAGTCGATTTGATGAAATAGCTAAGGATCGTGAGGCTCTCCAATTAAGGGAGGGTGACGGGGTCAGGCGTTCCAACAACAATCGACCCCAAACAGGTCACATGGTTGACGAGGCTAGCATTTTTGGCAGAGATGCTGAAAAAAAGGAGGTCATCGATTTCCTACTATCTAAAGAAGAGAAGTTTTGTTCGGTAATTTCAATTGTTGGAAAAGGTGGTCTCGGAAAAACCACCATTGCTCAACTTGTCTACAAAGATTTGATAGATTACCGGGGTTTTGATTTATTTGGGTGGGTATGTGTCTCTGAAGAATTTGATGTCCCGAGACTCATCAAAGCAACCCTTGAATCACTCTCTAAAATCAATTATGGTGTGACTGAGTTGAGTCCATTACAAGAAGAGCTTGCGAAAACTGTGAGGGGAAAAACAATACTACTTGTTTTCGATGATGTGTGGAATGAGAATCAAAGTCTTTGGGAGTTGTTTTTGGTTCCTTTCAAAGAAGCAAAGCAGGTCAGAATTCTCATGACAACAAGGAATAAAAAGGTCGCACAGGTCATGCAAACAACGGCATGTTTTAGACCAACTAACTTGCCCGAAGATTCGTGTTGGCAGTTGTTTCAGCATTATGCATTTAGTGGTACAAGTGACACGATGCAAACACACTTGCTTGATATGGGAATGGAGATTATGAGAAAGTGTGGTGGATTACCATTGGCTGTAAAATCAATTGCAAGCCTCCTGAGGCATGAAACACATGAAGAGTGCTGGAGAGAGATTCTAGAAAGTGATCTTTGGGTTTCAAATTCATCAAATGATATATTTTCAGCACTTCAAATCAGCTATGCTCATCTACCTGCTCATCTGAAGCCGTGTTTTTTGTTTTGCTCGATGTACCCAAAAGATTACATATTTGAAAAGATAAATTTGATAGAGTTATGGATCTCTCATGGCTACATTGAGTCCAGGAGGAAAAGAAAAATCACAGAAATTGGTATTGAATATTATGAGGAGTTAAAAGTGAGGTCATTTCTTGATGATTTTTCAGGTCAATCTTCAGACTGCTGTAAGTTGCACGATATAGTCCATGACCTTGCTCGAATTAATTCTGAGAATGAACATTATTCGGTGGAGATCAATCAGCCACTTGATATTGAAGGGAGGATCGTTCTGCGAGAAGCATACCATTTGTATGTAAGAGGTTTCGCGGGATATATTAGTCAAATTCTCCAACAAAACCTGAAGGGTCTAAGAACTTTTTCTACAGATCTGAGGGGTTGCAGCGGAGATCTGGAGCACCAGTATTGTAATTATTTTATAAACAATACATTAGAAATGGACCTACATTTGAACATCGATAAATTTGAAGCACTCAGGGTGTTAGAATTGAAAGGGTATAGAGAGGGACAAAGATTCCTGACTCCATTTCCCAGTTGAAACATCTGGTCTATCTTTGTGTTACTTCTTTTTGTCTGAAAATGTTGCCAACATCCATTGGCCTCCTTTACAATCTGCAGACTTTAATTCTTGATTGTCCTTTTCTTGAATATCTACCTGAAAGTATTGGTGATCTTCCGAACTTGCAGAAATTAGCTATTGGATGTGATGATTTACAGGAAGTTCCAATTGATCTCAAACATCTATTTAACCTTAATTTAACAATTGATACTAGTGAAATTCAACCATTGCCTCATACAATAGGCTGTCTCAGTAACTTCGAGGAGCTTAACTTTATGTCATGGATTTTAAGTTTAGGCAAAGAGGTGCCACTTCATGGATTTGACAATACTGAAGTTGACAATGGCAAACTCGATTATATCCCTCATGGTCTTGTGAATTTTATAGCAATAAAGACAATGAGAGCAAGGTTGAGAGTTAGAACTATAGCTTGGTTAAAGGATATGAATGACCTTGAAGGGAAACTCTCAATTGAAGGATTAATTAACATAAGTAATTTAGTAGATGCCCAGCATGCTAACTTGAGAAATAAGTGCAAACTTGAAACTTTGGATTTATGTTGGTATCCTGAAAAACACATAGTTCCTTACAGTTACAAATCAGAGCTAATATTAAGCCTCATAAAATGTTGTGAGGGTGGGTTAGTTGGTGAAAATGATGTATATTTTTCCTTGTTAGAATGCCTTCAGCCACATTGTAACCTCAAGAAACTTCGAGTAAGAAGGTATCAGTTTGCCACAATACCAGAATGGATGGGGGATCCATTTTCCTTACAGTCAATTCAAGAAATCTCCTTAGAATATTGTGAGAATATCCAATCTCTTCTATTCCGCAATCTTCACACTCTCAAGCAGCTCAAGATTGAGGAATGTTCAAGTATTCGTGTTCTGCAACTAGAGCAGCTGCCCTCCCATCTTGAAAAATTACGGATTCTTTCATGTCACCACATGGAGTTCATTACTGGATTAGGAGTTCTGGATATGTTGGTTGCACTAGAAATTTCTTTCTGCAAAGCCCTGAAATCACTAACTATGGATGAACGGCAGTTGGTGGAGTCATCTATAGCCTTCAATGATTCCTCCAATGACGTGCCACATATCAGACGGCGAAGCATTTCCTCACTTACAAGGTTGAAAATCATAAACTGTGGTTTGCTTTGTCTAATTCCAGATGGATTGATTCCATCTAGGCCTTGTTATGTGTGTGTTTGTGGTTGCGGCTGTCCTAACCTTGAGATTGAACATTGGCAATCAATCAAATCAGGTTTGTAATTAAATTATTATTTGAATATTTAGATTTTAGTGCATTGAACTTCAATACTTTTCTGTAAAAAAAAAACTTTGGTAGGATTTTTCAACTTATAAACTATTTATGATTCAACCGATCAACATTTCTTTTCTATAGTAGTTGTTTGTTTCTGCTAAATAAGCTCTTGTCCAATTATTTTGCAGATTTTTTCAATGATATCTTCTTCACACACAAGGAACAGTACGAAATCCCCTCATAATTAAACCCTCAATAGAAATGAATTTACTATTCAATCTATTATATGATTTGTAATAAGTCTTAAGAATTTTCTTTTCTTATGGGGACATATTTTCATTGATTTTGTATTTTTTTTTCGTATATATACTTTTTTTCTTCAATTTGTCTCCTCTTAAGAATAATTTAGTAAGACGATAGATAATTTTTGTCCACGGCCAAATTTTGCTCGTTGTTTGGATCTACCCTATTTCTTTCTCCATCTCCAATTTTCAGATTTCTGATAAGGGATTTTTTCTTTTCTTTTCTAGGTATCAAAAGCATGAATCCATAGATGAACTCAGAAAATTGTAGTGTACAGCTACATAACTCTTTTAAATCAGAAAGGTAAGTGATGGAGCCTACTAAGAGCAGCCCAATATTAGCCCAAAGAAGCCCACATTAATAAGTCAATAGTGTTGTGTTTGCAACTTAAGCTTGCCCTATGCCCTTTTCTGTTTCACTAGGCTGGCACAAAAATAATGGACCTAACCAGGGCTTGGTTTGCCCTTTCTTCAAGAAAATCATTTGGTAGTTCTTTCAAAGACGTCAAGTGCAAGATAGAGATTGCATAATTATGATTAAAGCACTGGGTTTATAAATTTTCAACTTAATTTAGTATAAATTCATCAAAGCACTGGGTTTATAAATTTTCAACTTAATTTAGTATCAATTCAATTCGTAAAAAAAAAGATTTGTTATTTACTTTTAAGGTTGTAACACCTGATAAAATTAATAATATTCTTAAACAATTATAATTATATTTTGAAACTTAATTTCTGAATTTAATTATTCATTAAATTGGAAAATAAAAGTATATATTTATTTTAGAAAAACATAAACAAAAAAATGATGTGTCATGAAGGCCACTTGTCATTCATGCAAACTCCATTTCCTCTTGGTTTTACCGTAATCTATGAGTGAGGCTATGGTGCTATGCATAGCACGGATGGCTAGTGTACTACGGCTCAATATGGTACTTTTTAAAATCCTAACGGTCGATCCGACCGTTCAATGTGATAACCATATGAATATGTACTTGCAAACTAAATTTTATATTTTTTCGAATTTTTTTACTATTTTTTCAGATAGGTAGAATTTTGATGGTCCAGAATTGTCAAAAAACACTGATTTTTCTACCTATCTAAAAAAATAGTAAAAAAATTCGAAAAAATATAAAATTTAGTTTGCAAGTACATATTCATATGGATATCACATTGAACGGTCGGATCGACCGTTAAGATTTTAAAAAGTACCATATTGAGCCGTAGTACACTAGCCATTGGTGCTATGCATAGCACCATAGCCTCACTCGTAATCTATTTATAAAAGTTCACTACCTCTCTCCTCATTTTTTTTAACACTTGGTAAAATAGAGGAAAAGAAAAAAGGAAACCGAAGGGAAAAAAATATTAAGGACAGAGAACGAAAATAGAAAATTAAAGAATATATTGTAATCCGTCCGATTGAAATTTTGAGCCTACGTTGCGGGTCGAATAGTTCATTGCAGTCTAATTTTATTTCTTGAATATCACTGAAAGATAACCGGACTTCTCTGTAATTAGTGTTTTTGTTTTAGTCTGTTGGAATAATGAGAACTGTATCATATCTAGATATTAGATTATGCGGGTATATTTAACGAGATTGAGGGTCTAGGAATCTGAATTGCTCTTGAGATTTTAGAAACCTAGACCCGACCGGTTAAATATGTGTACTGTGGAATCTGAAACCTAGACTCGACCGGTTAAATATGCGTACGTAATCCGATATATTTGTGTGGATTAATCCAATTCTATTTATACTTTTGTTCTGAATAAACCAGTTATAGAGAAGCGTGTCGTTAAATAACCGGTTACTGAGCTGTGTAGCTAACTTTCATTTTGTATTTTGTTTATTTCTGTTTGCAACGTAAGTTATAAGGAATGCTAGGATGTCGTTCTATTGACGCACGCCCGATCGGGGACCGGAGCATGACAAATGCTTTTATTTTTTTATCATTTTTTTACCGCTTGACTTTGTGCTAAATTTAATTTCAAAATTTATAATTTTGATATGTAAACGCAATACTAGTGAAGTAGATCAGTTTCAACAATTTAGATTCATCATTTAAATTCATTACAATAAGGTTTGAAATTAAGCTCACAAAATGCTTGGTGAGCTTAAGAGCACCTTAATTAGTTCAACTCATATATAAGAAAAAAAATGCTTAATTATATGCTTCATTTAATACCTTCTATGTAGGTGGGACCTTTATCTTTTGTTCTACTTACTTGGTCCTCTGTTTTCTTTATTTTATTTTTTTGCAGTCCTTTTGAATGGTTCTGATCTGATTTAATGTGTCAGAATTTGTGAAGTCAGGGTTTATAATCTATAGGGTTAATTGTGAAATGCTAATGTGCCCTCTTCAACTGAAAAAGAAAACTTTGGGGTACACTTGTACGAATTCGTATTCTCTGCGGAGTCCTGCGGAGCTTTTAATCTGGTCCGTTCATTTTGATCGGACAGACCAGATCAGATCTTGCCCGAATTGAAAAAAAAAAAAAAATTCTCCTGATCTGATCTGATCTGATTTGGTTCGTCCGATCAAAATGAACGAATCAGATAAAAAGTTCCGCAGGACTACGCACCCTAAACTCCGCAGAGGATACGGGTCCACACTTGTACATCAAGGCAAATTTATCTCTCATGGTAACAAATTACAATGGGTATTATTTTTTTTGAAAAAAAGACATAAAGGCCCGTTTCGTATAAGAAACAGATCCGTAATTTACAAACGAGTGTTATCAGATCTCAGGTAAGAAAATATATATAGTGGGTATTATTGCAGCAAAAGTAATTTCCTTAACAACATCTCCAATTATTGCAACTTCCTACAATCATCCTAGTTCATTTATGTACCCGTACATGAATGAATAGTAGTGTCAGGCTACAGTACCAATGCATGTGACCTTCAGTAACAGTGATTGTTCTGTGAAGGAGTCCCTTTAAAATTCGTGCAAAGTTAAAAGAACGGTCCGGATCTACTAATTCTAAAAGATTCCCTTGTCCGCATGTGAATTTCTCTATAAACTGTAAGACATAGTGACCCCACTCCACCGAAAGTACTCCACGCACTCTCGTAAAAAAAAAAAAAACCATTGACCCCACTGGGGCCCACTTCTCATTGTAATCTTTACTCTTTCTAATATTTTATCTTTTCTCATTTTTAAAACTACAGAGCTTTCGATAAGGTAAAAATTAGTGACCCCACTGGGGCCCACTTCTCATTGTAATATTTACTCTTTCTAATATTTTATCTTTCTCATTTTTAAAACTACAGAGCTTTCGATAAGGTCAAAATTAGTGACCCCACTGGGGCCCACTTCTCTAAAGTATACATAAATACATCCACAGACAGACCACAGTCCACACTTCGTAAAAAATAAAATAAAAGAAAAAGAAAACGTGAGATCAAAAACACCCTAATTCTACTCACTACTGTATGATACTTATAAAGGCAAAAAGCAAGCGCTTCGCATTAAATTTAATATTTTAGTAATATTATTTGGAACTTAAACTTGAGTTATTAGCGGTGGAAAAAAAATAAGGAGAGTTCAATGCCGTATTTTTTTTAATTTCTAATAATAAAAGTTGTAAAATTTATATGTCAATATAAAACCATTAGATGTAATCTATATTATTTTGTTTACATGCACATAAAAAAACTACGACCTTTCAACATCCATAAGCTATCTACATTGGTGTATTTTTGCAAGTTCATGATACTAATGAAAACAAAATTGAAATCTCATGATCTTTTACGTGTGCATAGAGAAATTGATATAGTTCATATCTAATGGTTTTATTTGTATATTTAAGTTTGAAATTTTAATTTATTTTAGTTCTAAAAAATCAGATATAATGAAGACATAAAAAATAAAAGCATTTGAACTCTCCTAAAAAATTTATGTACTAATTAAAAGAGAGTAGCACCTGATAAGAAATTTTGTGAGTATTCTAAGAATGAAAAAAAAATAAAGGCAGATCATTTTGTGAGTAGTCTAGCAATTTTGTCCTGTCTCTTTATCAATGGACGTATGTCATGTTATTTACAATTTTGTCGACTGATTAAATTGCTCCTTGTTTAACAAATGAACATTAAATTTTATATTAGTTGGTTGTTGCTGCTATATAAATAAGCTCTCGTCCAATTAATTTGCAGCTTTTTTTATGATGTCTTTCTTTCTTTATTCCATATATTTGATTCCTTTTTGAATTCTCACTAATTATTAGTTGGTCAGCACTAAGCTGGATTTTATTTTTGGGGTTGGAATTTGGGAATTCACATCCTCCCAGGTACCTCACTCATTGAACTTGACCGGAACGGACGGTCCAGATTTATTCTCAGCTCAGATTTTAAATTGACACGAATCTCAAAGCACAAATAATACTGTTCCTAAGTCATCCTGAGTAATCACCGGATGAGAGTAAATCTGGGCCGTCCGTTCCGGTTAGGTTAAGTGAGATACCTGGGAGGATACGGATTCGGAATTTGAGGACTAAGTTGGTGTTTCAAGAATATCAAAGCATACAACATTTGCCGCTGTTACAACCAAACAAGCGCAGGAGTCGTGGCATAATCTGGGAGACTTATCTTTGTAGGTTTGGTACTATATATGTTTGTTTCTTTTTTCTTTTCTTTTTTTTGTAGGCCTTTGTAATGTGCTCCGAAAATTATGTTTCCGTGATAGATCTCTGATGTTAATTGTCTTTATGACATACTCAGCTAATTGTATGGAAGATTTTAATCTATTGACTGTAATGGCATGCAATATTCAAAACGATTTTTTTTTTCTTTGCACCAATTATTGATTTTCTTTCAAGTTTACAGTACTGGTACGTTGTGGCGTAACAGGGTAAATGATTTGACACATCAAACGCCTTCGATGTGCTTGTTTCTTGCATCGATCTATTCTGAATCTATAATAAAACATACTTTTATACATGTAGCACAGTTTCTTTATCTCTTTATAAAAAATAAATTGGTATGCAGGAAAATATGAAATTTGTGACTAGATTTAGGTCTAATTATACATCAAAGTCAGTCTTATATATGAAGTTAACGAGATCTATGATGTTTTAGAAACTACTATTGTGTTGTTAGGAACAACGTGAAGAGGCACCCAATTAAAGAAGACGCACGCACGCGAGAGTGTGAGGGGGATAGAGAATCTTTTGTTTGGATTTGACTATTGAGTAAAATGAAGGGACAGTTTGGGGGAAATGAAGGGACTGTTTAGGGGAAAGCGGAATTAGAATTGGAATTAGATAGCCAGCTTTTGAATTTGGGGGAAAACGGAATTGGAACTGAGAGCTGGTAATAAGATTCGTGTTGCATTGGGATGCGTGTGTTCGAAAGCTCGGCTAAAGATGAAAGGAAAAACAAGAAATTAGTTATCTCCATTTTATTATTAAGCACGTTGAGTGTCTTATTTGTTAACGGTTATAATTAAAAGATGAAATTTTAGATTTAATTTCAGTTTTTCAATTACATAATCTGTTTTTTTTATTATATATATTTTTTATAAGTGTAAAAGTCTAATTTTAATTAGAAATGTATGCACTGCACACACTGCCACACACACATTCTCAAATGGGTGGGAGAGTGTTTTGTGAAAAAAAACGCAAGATGAAAAAACCCTCCATTTCTCTCTACACGTAACAAAAAAAAAAAACCTCCGCCATTTCCTCTACCCTCTCTCGGTAGAGCACCGAACCCAAAACCTCTGCCCTCTCTCTCCTACCCGAGCACTGAGCACAAACGCTCCCCCCGTTCTCTCTCTCTCTGAGCCGGAGCACCGAGCTCCTCCGCTGTCTCTCTCTCTGAGGACCGAAAACCCTAGCCCTAGAGCGAAAATCGAAGAGACGACGCAAATAACTTCTCTAAAGGTGGTAACTAGCACCTCACTGCGACTTCTTTAGGTATATACGCTCGCTGCTTCCATATTTTAAATCTCCTTTGAGGATTCATTTTCTTGCGAGTTTATTGGGGTTTTTGATTGCTTGGATTTGAGATCTGTCCATTGAAACTCAGGTTTCCCATTTTCTTCAATTTGGAGCTGCAACCTTTTTTTTTTTGGTGAAATTTAGGGTTTATTGTGAAATTTGTGAATTAACGGTTAGGTTTGAGCGATTGAATTTGAAATTTTGTGAAATTAGATTTGAATTAAGGGTTAGGATTAAGGGTTTCAATTAAGAGTTTGTAATTTTGTGAAATTAGTTCAATGTTATTTTCTGTCAAGGATTAAGGGTTTAATTATCATCCAAAAATAGTCCTCATAAACTTTCTTGCCCCAATTCATGTTGAACAGCACAGATTGATTGTTATGGATGAATGTTATAATTTCCTGTTGACTTGGATTCACTGAAGAAGAGATAGAAGTTATTAACATTCATGCATAGCAACAACAAATGAACAAAAATGTTCACCTCAGATGTTAATCATTTCATAGGAATCATCTAAAAAGTCACCTCAGATGCTTGAAATTATTATTAGTTTCTATTAACAGTCACCTCATAGTTATAAAAAATCACCTCGGATGCTTTTAAATGAAATTATTTTGTTTGAAAGCCTATTAATATTTGAAAAAGATAATTATCATATGCTTGAAATTATCGTGTATTTCCCACTGATAAAGGAGCGCTTGATAAATATATTAAGTGGCGATATCAATAAAGGAGCGCTTCCCTTATCCTACGAATATTAATGGTGTGTTAATTCATAAATCAGAAACCACTTGAAATTAAAAAAATTTGCTTATACTATAACTTACCCCTCAGATCTGAGGACTCTACTGCTCTTTACTCATTTCTAATTTTCATAACTCAGATCTAAGGTACAAAGCATACTCAGAGGCATCCATATATACAAAATGGCAGGGAATTTGATAAGCTCTCTGCTCTCTCTAGCCAACAATTTGCTCCCCTCAATTACAGCCTCTTCATCAAATTCTAATAACTCACAAAAGGGGCGTGCTCGAGCTTTTGAGGAGGATCTGAAGAGTATGATGCGAACTTTGGAGCGGATCAAGGATACACTGTATGATGCTGACAAGAGGGAGATCAGTGACCGCTCCGTCAAGCACTGGCTCAAGGAGCTCAAGGAGGTTGCTTATGATGTTGAGAATGTGCTCAGCGAGTACCGATATGAGGTCACACGTGTCCAAGTAGAGGCAAGAAAAGCTTCTCAGGCTTCCGGTTCTCACGAGAGAAAACAGATAGAGGTTAGTGGCTTCGTGCCTTGTGCATGTAGAAACTAAAAGCATCTTACTTGTGCTAGTGTTTTTTTTTTTTAATATTTTCTTTATCTGCTGTTGTGCTGTACTAAAATCAAATCGATGATGCTTGATTTTCTTTTTTTTCTCTCTTTAGCAGGAATAGTGTCCACTGGGTTGGTCAATTAATTGTTATATTACCAGCTTTGTAAATCTAACATGAGAGTGGTCCATCCCTTAATTATAATTTTTAGTTAAAACATTATGAAATTTGGCATACTTATGTAATACAATTCTTTTTGGACAGTAGATTGTTCAAATTCCGAATGGCATGGTTGATCGGCTTCACGAAATAAGAAATCGATTTGATGAAATAACGAAGGATCGTGAGGCACTCCAATTAAGAGAGAGTGATGGGGTGAGGCGTGCAAACAACAAAAACTTGCGACCTCAAACGGGTCACATGGTGGATGAGGCTAGCATTTTTGGAAGAGAGGCTGAAAAAAAGGAGGTCATCAAATTCTTACTATCCGAAAATAAAGAGTCTTTTTCGGTCGTTTCCATTGTTGGCAAAGGTGGCATTGGAAAAACCACCATTGCCCAACTTGTCTACAAAAATCAGAGTATATCTTTGTTCTTTGATTTATTTGGATGGGTAAGTGTATCCGATGAATTTGATGTTAGGAGACTCACTAAAGCAACCATTGAATCAGTCGCCAAAATCAATTGTGATGTGAGTGAGTTGAGCTCATTACAAGAGAAGCTTGCAGAAATTGTGAAGAGAAAAAGAATACTGCTTGTTTTAGATGACGTGTGGAATGAGGATCAAAGTCTTTGGGATTTGTTTCGGGTTCCTTTTACAGAAGCAAAGATGGTCAGGATTCTGGTGACAACAAGGAATAAAAAGGTTGCAGATATCATGCAAACAATGAACTATTTTTACCCAGCTTACTTGCCTGAAGATTCGTGCTGGCAGTTGTTTCAGCATTTTGCATTTGGTGGTACAAATTACACGGCACCATACTTGGTAGGCATGGGAAGGGAGATTATGAGAAAGTGTGGTGGGCTGCCATTGGCTGTGAAGTCAATTGCAAGCCTCCTTAGACATGAAACAGATGAGGATTGGAAAGAGATTTTTGAAAGTGATCTTTGGGAAAAAGAAGAATCAAAAGAAGGGATATTCCCAGCACTTGAGATCAGCTATGCCCATCTACCTGCCCACCTCAAGCCCTGTTTTCTGTTTTGTTCAATGTACCCAAAAGGTTACATATTAGAAAAAACGAATTTGATAAAGTTATGGATGTCTCATGGCTACATCGAGCCTAGGGGCAAAAAAAGAATTACAAGAATTGGTGTTGAATATTATAAGGAGCTAAAAGAGAGGTCTTTTCTTGATGATATTTCAGGTCGATCTTCAGAATGTTGTAAGTTGCATGATATAATTCATGACCTTGCTCGAAAGCAATCTGACAAGGAACATTATTCGGTAGAGATCGATCGGCCCCTTGATATTCAACAGGAAAATAGTCTGCGAAAAGCATACCATTTATACGTAAGAAATTTCATGGGATATGGAAATCAAATTTTCCAGCAAAATCTGAAGGGGTTAAGAACTCTTTCTACGGATATGAGTCATTGCAAAGACATAGCCATATGTAACCTCACTAAATTTGAAGCACTAAGGGTATTGGAATTGAAAGGGTATAGTTTGACAAAGATTCCTGACAACCTTGAAATGTTGAAACATCTTTCCTATCTTGATATTAATTCTTCAAGTCTGGAAATGTTGCCATCATCCATTGGCCTCCTGTACAACTTGCAGACCTTAATTCTTGATTGCCCTTTCCTTGAATATCTACCTGAAAGTATTGGTGATCTTGCTAACTTAATGAGATTAGTTATTAGAAGTGATTATTTAGAGGGATTTCATTTACATCTCAGAAATCTCAGTAACCTTCAAGAATTAACAATTCATTCTGATCAGATTCAAGCATTGCCGAATACAATAGGCCATCTCAATAGTTTAGAGGAGCTTAGCTTGTTTACTCTTCATGGTTCAGCCAGTCACAAGCATGATTATGTTCCTCATGGCCTTGTTAATTTTCCGACGATAAAGACAATGAAAGCATGGTTGAGAGTTAGAACAATGGCTTGGTTAAAGGATATGAAGGACATTGAAGGAAAACTCTATGTTGAGGGATTAGGGAACATGAATAATTTGGTAGATGTCCAGTGTGCTAACTTGAGAAATAAGTGCAAACTTGAAACTTTGGAATTATGCTGGTATACTGTATCGTACATATTGCCTTATTATGAGAAAACCGAGCTGAAATTAGAATGCCTCGTACCTGAAACTTGTGAGGGTGGGTTATTTGGTACAGATGATGCAGATTTTTCCTTATTAGAATGCCTCCAGCCACACCCTAACATCAAGAAACTTCTAATAAGATGGTATCGCTCTGCCATAGTACCAGGATGGATGAGTGATCCATCTTCCTTGCGGTCAATTCAAGAAGTCTGGTTAGAAAGATGCGACAACATTCAATCTGTTCCATTCAGCAATCTTCACACTCTCAAGCACCTCACCATCAAGTCATGCTCTAGTATCCGAGTTCTGCAGTTGGCGCAGCTGTCTGCCCAGCTTGAAGAATTGCAAATTATCTCTTGTGATCGCCTAGAGTTGATTACAGGAATAGGGGATCTAGATATGTTGGCAGTACTGGAAATTTCTTTCTGTCAAGTCCTGAAATCACTGATGATGGATGAACCGCAGTTGGTGGCATCTACTGAGTCCTTCAGTGATTCTTCTCATGTAAAACAACTTATTGACCGGCAGAAAGGTCCATTACTTAAAAGGTTGAAAATCGAAAACTGTGATTTGCTTGATGTTCTGCCGGATGGGTTGATTACATCCGGGGCTTGTTATGTGCTTGTTCTTGGTTGTGGGTGCCCCGACCTTGAAATTGGTCATCTACAATAAATCAAATCAGGTTTGTAATTTCATTTTATTATTTAAATTAAGATCACTAAACCTTTTTGCTTTTCTATAATCATAAGCCTTGGTAGGATTTTGTCAACTGATTAATAGCTCTTGGTTCGACAAATATACATTTCATTTTATGTTACTTGTTTGTTGCCGCTAAATAAGATCTTGTCCAATTATTTTGCAGCTTTCAATGATCTCTTCCTTCCACCCACAAGGAACATTTAGGAGTCCCCTCGCAGCGCTCGATAGAAATGAATTTACTATTTAATTTTTATATGATTTGTAATAATGTAAAGAATTTTCTTTTCTTATGGAACTGATCATTTTCATGGATTTTGTTATATTTTCTATGCTCTTTTTCTTTAATTCTTCTCCTCTAAGAATGATTCAAGTAAGCCGGCAGTCCATTTTTGCTCATTGTCTGGATCTCCGCTGTTTTTTTCTCTATCTCCAATTTTCGGATTTCTGATAAGGCCTTGTTTCTTTTATTTTCTTGGCATAATGAGCGTGATTAAACTAATGAACTACAGAACACCAATGCTACACTGGTTTGATATTCAATGGTTATGTACTGTGTACAAAATTAATTTAAAATGTTAATACATTGTAACATTTCATGCAAAATATATAATCTGTACCCGTTCCCCATGGGTTACCGTTTGGCTATCTCCATAGCATGACAATATTTTTGTGATATTTTGAGTCCATCTTCCCTTGGAAAAAGAAGTGACAATGTTTTTGTATTGTACGTTGTATTTGGCAATATTTTTGGTGCTATCAATTTCATAATCCAAATGATCTTTGGTCTATTAGCAAAATGAAATATCATCTGAGTGGAAAGTCATGGATTTGAAATCTGAATGGAAGAAATTATTTACTCTAATATTAGAGAGATGAAATTTGGAGTCTGGACATCCATTTTTTTTTAAAAAAAGATTCATAATCCATGAACAAATTAAATTCAAAGTATCTCATTCCAATCGTACTTATCCTTCACAATTTGAGATAAATTTTTCTTTTTTGCAAGTATGTTCACTCGATAAAAATCAGTTTTAAAAAAATTAGCATGTTGTCTGGATTGGAAAAGGTTTTAAAAAAATTAGCATGTTCTCTGGATTGGAAAACGGTGTAGATATCCATCGAATCAGACCTGCCTGATGGGTTTTAAAACGTCCCCACTCCTTGGAAAGAGATGAGACCGAGCAAGAAGCTTCTAGCTAGAGAAACAGATAGCGAAGGACTCATGACGCAGTGCATATCGAAGAAATGTCCGATTCACATTTGAACGTAAACGATGGTCACACTAGATCCAAGCCAATCAAAAAGTTGTATGTACAACTTGAAATCTGAGCCACATAAATTAAGTGGCATGGGGCGGTCTTCTAAACAATTAAACAATTTTTATTATCTTGGATAGACTTTTGACTGCACGGGAATTAAACAGTTTTGACTGCACGCGAGACTGTATGAACTTTATTAGAGAGTTAAAGCAGTATTAAAACTTTCGTTGATCAACTAAAATTTACAATTAATAGCATTTCTTATTTCAAGGAGAGCTTTTATTTTATTTTTTTTACTTTAAATATGTATCAAAACCTCTGTTGAGGCAGCGTTGTTTTGAATGAAAAGTTTATTTGTTTGTTATCTTGTAACTTTATTGCTATTTATACGTGAGCTTAACGGGCAAGATCGTAACGGAACCGCTTTGCATCAACTCATCTGTGCGTTACTGTTTAAAGAACAGTGAAGTTAGTGTTAATCGTCAGTGTTTATTCAGTCAGACTGATTCCGGATTTAATTATATACAGTTAATGTGTTTTTGAGCTCACCCGATGAGTTCTACTTAAACTAAAATTATTGAATTGGATTGAAACGAAAATTTTTAATTATTGAAACTGATTTGTTTTACGAATGATTTGTTTATATACAAAATTTAAAATTTTGAAATCATTTAGTACAGAAATAAGATGTCAAAATGATAAAATATATATGCATTAAAATAATTTATAAACATTTCTTTTACAGTAAATTAATTCGAAAATAATTTATAAATTTTGTATGCAAACAACATCATTCGCGAGGACATTAGATCAATTTTAACGGTTTTGATTCGTCATTTAAAGTCAATCCAACAAGTTTTAAAGCTTGTCAAGGGGCTTTGTGAGCTCAAAATATGCTAGTTTTACTCTATTCAATATTAATTATTTATTTATCATGATCAATATAAGAGGAGGGATCCAATTACACCTTTTTCTTTGACACATCTTGACACTGTTTTTTAATAGGTCAATTTTGCGATTTCAAAATCCAAACAGTCGATCCGAACCGTTCAACATGATCACCATATTAAAATGTGCTTGGAGATCAAATTTTACATTTTTTTTGAATTTTTGTACTATTTATTAAGATGGTTACAAAATCGTTGTTTTTCAATGGTCTGAAAACAACGATTTTGTAACCATCTTAATAAATAGCAAAAAAAAATCAAAAAAAATGTAAAATTTGATCTCCAAACACATTCTAATATATACATCATATTGAGCGGTTTGGATCGACTATTTGGACTTTGAAAATGGTAGGTGTCAAAATGTGTCAAAAAAACGGTGTAATCCGATCTCTCCTCTCGATATAATAATAATAATAATAATAATAATAATAATAATAATAATAATAATAATAATAATATTATAATTGTTGTTGTTGGTGGTGTTACTACTATTATATTTACTATTACTATTGTGCGCCTCATTTCTTAGTAAAGAGATGCATATTTGATATCCGTAAGACATGTTTGGAAAAAAATAAATGTCACTTATATTCCAACTAACAATTTTATAAATAATATTTCAATTCTTCAAAATAATAAAACTTGCATTACTTAAAATACTATCCGAATAATAATCCACTTGTATTTTTATATTGTTTCTTTTATTATTAAAATATTATTTTAGCGCTAATCCTTAATTTACCAAACAAGCCTTTGAAGTACAGAAAACACCCAATCCCAACTTAACGTCGTCTTTACTTGAAAATCGTTAACAGCAAGGCAGTCCAAAGTAATCCACTCTCGTGAAAAGAAAAAGAAAAAGAAAAAGAAAAGTAGAAGAATAATTGAAATAAACCATTGACTACTGTAGTGTAAGTCTTCTCCACACCACTTCCAAGAGCTTGCCTTAATTACCTCCTCAGATCTGAAGACTCTGCTGCTTTTTACTCATTTCTCATTTAGACAACTCAGATCTAAGGTTCTTTTCTATCTCTCCCCAGATCTACATAGCAAAATGGCAGGGAATTTAATAGCCTCTCTGATTTCTCAAGGCACCAAATTGCTTCCCTCAATTAGAGCCTCTGCGCAGGCGCCTTCCTCTTCATCAAATTCCAATCACTCAGAAAAGTGGCGTGCTTTTCAGAAGAATCTGGAGATACTGATGCGAACTCTAAAGTGGATAAAGGGCACGCTGTACTATGCTGAGGAGAGAGAGATCACAGACCACTCCGTCGAGCGCTGGCTGAAGAAGCTCAAGAAGGTCGCTTATGATGCCGAGGATGTGCTCAGTGAGTACCGGTATGTGCTCACACGTGTCCAAGTAGAGGCAAGAAAAGCTTCTGAGGCTTCCGGTTCTCAAAAGAGCAAGCAGATGGAGGTTAGTGCCTTGGGCATATAGAAATTAGAAGGATCTTATTTGTTCTAGTGGCATTTATTTTTTAATAGCTGAATTGTCATCCCCTGAAGTGGTCCCTTGTTTTATTACGAACCTTTCAAATCTAACATCGAAGTGGTTACTTCATCTCTTAATTATCATTTTTAATAAACAAATTTTGAAATTTTGCGTACTTATGTAATCTATTTATTTATGGACAGTACATTGTTTCAATTCTTGATGGCATAGTAGATCGGCTTAGCAGTATAAGAAGTCAATTTGAAATTTAGCATTGTAATTCATTTCTTTTTGAACAGTACATTGTACCAATTCCTGATGGCATGATAGATCGGCTTAACAAAATAAGAAGTCGATTTGATGAAATAGCAAAGGATCGTGAGGCTCTTCAATTAAGGGAGAGTGATGGGGTGCGGCGTCCAAACAACAAACTTTTACAAACCCCAACTGGTCACATGGTGGATGAGGCAAGCTTTTTTGGCAGAGATGCTGAAAAAGAGAAGGTTATGGATTTCTTACTATCTGAAAAAGAAAAGTCCTTCTCAGTCATTTCAATTCTTGGCAAAGGTGGGCTCGGAAAAACCACCATTGCCCAACTTGTCTACAACAAAGTGAGGGTTTCCCGGTGCTTTAATTTAAATGGGTGGGTATGTGTCTCCGAAGGATTTGATGTCAGGAGACTCAGCAAAGCAACCATTGAAGCATTCTGCCAAATCAATTGTGGTTTAAGTGAGTTGAGCCAATTACAAGAAGAGCTTGCAAAAATTGTGAAGGGAAAAACAATACTACTTGTTTTAGATGACGTATGGAACGAGACTCAAAGTCTTTGGGAGTTGTTTTGTGTTCCTTTTAAAGAAGCAAAGATGGTTAGAATTCTTGTGACAACAAGAAATAAAAAGGTTGCAGACATCATGCAAACAACGGCATGTTTTAGGCCAACACACTTGCCTGAAGATTTGTGTTGGCAGTTGTTTCAAAATTATGCATTTAGTGGTACAAGTGACACTGTGCCAAAACACTTGGTAGATATGGGAAGGGAGATTATGAGAAAGTGTGGTGGATTGCCATTGTCTGTGAAGTGGATTGCAAGTCTCCTTAGATATGAAACAAATGAAGAGGGCTGGAGAGAAATTCTAGAAAGTGATCTTTGGAAATCTAATCCATCATATGATAGTATATTCCCAACACTTCAGATCGGCTATGCTCATTTACCAGCCCACCTTAAGCCGTGCTTTTTAATTTGCTCAATGTATCCAAAAGATTACGTATTCGGAAAGATGCATTTGATAGAGTTATGGATCTCCCATGGCTACATTGAGTCGAAGGGCAAAAGAAACATCATAGAAATTGGTGTTGAATATTATGAGGAGTTGAAACAGAGGGCCTTTCTTGATGATATTCCAAGTGGATCTAAAGAAGGTTGTAAGTTGCACGATATAATCCATGACCTTGCTCGACTATATTCTGAGAATGAACATCATTCGGTGGAGATCAATAAGCCATTTGACAGTCCAGAGGGAACTGTTCCGCAAGAAGCATACCATTTATATGTAAGTGGTTCCATGGGATATGTAAATCAAATTCCCCAACAAAATATGAAGGGTTTAAGAACTATTTTTATGGATATCCAAGAATGCAACGGAGATTTTGAGTACGGATACTGTACAAACTGTACAAAGGCAATTGACCTAAATATGGAGTTGAGGGAAGATTGTCAAGATTGTTTGGGAGAGGTAACCTTGTGTGACCTCACTAAATTTGAAGTGCTCAGGGTATTGACACTGCAATGGGATAATTTGACAAAGATTCCCGACTACATTTCCGAGTTGAAACATCTTACCTATCTAAGTATTAGTTCTACACGTCTTAAAATGTTACCATTATCCATTGGCCTCCTTTACAACCTACTGGCTTTAGAAGTTGAGTGCAAATCCCTTGAATATTTACCTGAAAATCTTGGTGATCTTGCTAACTTACAGTTTCTATGTATTTATTCTGGTGACAACCTTAAAAAGATACCAAAATCACTCAGTTCACTTACTAACTTACTGAAATTATCTATTGATGGAGTATTTTTGGAGTATGTCCCTCACGGTCTTGTTAATTTTCCGTCAATAACAACAATTTCAGTAAATTGGAATGTTAGAACTATAGGTTGGTTAAAGGATATGAAGGACCTTGAAGGAAAAATCATTATTGGAAGCTTAAAGAACATCAGTAATTTAGAAGATGCCAAACGTGCTAACCTGAGAAATAAGTGCAAACTTAAGATTTTAGAGCTATGCTGGGATGAACATTTTGAAGATATTGTCGACACATACTTCGAGCTGGCATTAGATCTCATACCAGAAGCTTGTGAGGGCGGGATAGTTGGGGCAGATGATGTACATTTTTCCTTATTAGAATGCCTCCAGCCACATCCTAACCTCAAGACACTTCGAGTAAATGGTTATCCTTCTTCCATAGTACCAGGATGGATGAGGGATCCATTTTTATTGCGGTCAATTCAAGAACTCACGTTTGAAAGTTGTGGCTATATTGAATCCCTTCCATTCGGCAATCTTCACACTCTCAAGTACCTCTACATTATTAAATGTTCTAGTATTGGAACTATACAGCTGGAGCAGCTACCCTCGCAGCTTGAATTTTTGAAAATTTCAGGGTGTAACCACTTGGAGTTGATTACCGGACTAGGGCATCTGGATATGTTGAAACAACTGGAAATTGATTCCTGTGAAACCCTGGAATCACTAACAATGGATGGACTGCAGTTGGTGGAATGCCACAAACTATTTGGTGATTTATCCCATGAAATGCCACAAATCGGCCGTCACAACATTTCATCACTTACAAGAATACAAATCACACACTGTAAATTGCTTTGCAATCTACCATTTGGGTTGATTACATCTGTAAGTGATGTGCTTGTTCGTGATTGCAACTATCCTGACCTTGAAGTTGGACATTATTGTCAATAAATAAATCAGGTTCGTAATTTTATCATTATTTGAATCTATATATTTTAGATCACTGAACTTTTTTAATTTTCTGTTATCATAAGTCTTGGTAGGATTTATCAACTGATTGAATTGTTCATGGTTGAACAAATGAACATTAAATTTTATATTAGTTGGTTGTTGCTGCTATATAATATAATAAAGCTCTTGTCCAATTAATTTGCATCTTTTTTTTATGATGTCTTTCTTTCACCCACAAGACTCTAATTATATTCCATATATTTGATTCCTTTTTGAATTTTCACTAATTGTTATTTTAAATTCTGCTCTTTTGTAGGGTCTTTTCTTCAAAAGCACCAACAAGGGCCGGTCAGCAGTAAGATGGATTTTTCTTTTTCTTTTCTTTTTTTGTTGGAATTTGGGATTAAGTTTGTGTTTTAGAATAACAAAGCAAGCAACATTTGCCTCTCTAATAACCAAATTGAATGGTACTATAATGAACATTTTTATTTTTCTTTTTTTGTGGGCCTTTGTAATGTGCTCTAGATGTTATGTTTCCGTGATAGATCTCTGGTGTTAATTGTCTTTATTGCATACTCAGCTAATAAATTGCATAAGTTTAGTTAATTTATAATCTATCGACTGTAATGGCATTCAATCTTCCATGCAATTATTGATTTTTTTTCAAGTTTACACTAGCAGGACATAGTGTAACATGGTAAATGATTTGACACATCAAACATTCCATGCGCTTGTTTCTTTCATCTATCTATTCTAAATCTATATTAATAAAACATACATTCATACATATTGCCCAGTTTCTTTATCTATTGAATTTTTATGTATGCAGCAAAATATGAAATTTTTTGCTAGATTTAAGTCTAATTATACATCGAAGTTAATCTTATATATAGTTAATGTCATCTATGATGTTTTACAAATTATTATTATTATTGTTATTATTATTATTATTGTTGTTATTATTATTATTACTATTATTATTATTGAATTATATTATTCCATTATTCCAACTAGAAATTTATGAAACAATATGTTCATTCTTTTAAATATTTTTGCTCTTTTAAAAATTACATTATTTTAACTATTATCCTAATAATACAATTCACTCTAATAATAGCATTATTTTAACACTATTCTTTAATTTACCAAACAATACTAGGAGGCCAGATAGAAAACCCAATCATAACTCAAAAAGTCAATTGTTTCCTCAAAATTGTGAACAGGTAGTTTCTTAGGAACAACAAGCCGCAAGGTACCATTAGTGTGTTGCAAAAAACATTTAACACATGACACAGTAATCACAAACATCCATTGAGGGGAATTGGAGTATTAAAAGAAAAAGAAAAAAAAAAAAGAAAAAGAAAAATTAAAATTAAAAAAATATCTTCTTAAATAAATACCACAAACAAGTACTTCTATGAAGATACTAACCCATAAAACCAGACAAAACACCCACTAATTTCAAAATTAAATTGTACTCTCTAAAAACAACCACATAATTTGAGAAGTTTTTATCATAATTGCCAAGATATATATAAGTCATTGTCAAGAAATTCTCACTTCTTTAAATATATATCCTTCCTAAAACGTTGGACAATATTTAGAGCATGCATTTGGATTTTCAGAACTGAAATGATTCTTTTAATTAATTTCTCATGTCCAATGTGGTCATGGGAGCTAGTTTTTTCTCTAATACAGAGTAAAACAATAATTGTTTTATTTATTTAATAACATACCAAAAAAAGAAAATATACAAATTAAGAAACAAAATTGATCATGAATGCTGCTCTATATTATGCCTTGTCATTTTGATTTTTAATTCATTTGCACTCATTCCCATTTAAGGTCGGCCGGCGGTAAGAAATAGTCCGGCGTGAGGCCCCACAAATTAAAATCGGCTTCTTCAATTACCCATCTCTCGTCTACCTTTAATTTGTGGTTTACCGAAGCATTGCCGTACCGTAGCATCGTACCAGTCATGTGTCCAGTATGTGCAATATTTATCCCATTTATATTTCTGAAAAAAAAAAATATATACTGCTAGTTAATCACCATTACCTCAGATTCACATATGATCAATGAAGCCATTTTTTCAGTGTGTGTGTGTACCTGTAATCATTAATAACAGACTGCGAATGGGTCTCCCAAGAGACACCACTATCTCCGCCATCACGAGAGGGGCCGAGTCTGGTAGGGTTCTTCATGCAGAGAAGCTCAGAATCCTCGAGCTGCATGAGAAGGCTGGTGTGCTGCCTGAAGCAGGCCCAGATGGCGTGATGTATTCCTCCTTGCTGATGCCCACCACATCTGAGAATATATTGGCCATAGCTCGCGGATCCAATCCATAGTCTGCAAATTCTGCTGAGTCGGAAAGGCATCGGACGACACCAATTCGATTTTTGACCGAGTTACTCGGCGACTGATTTTTCAGAGAAAAACCGGGTTGAACAGTGGTGAATCGGCCAAGTCAAGCCAGTTTTGACAAATTTCAGAACGATTCTCGCGATTTGGGGGCGATTTGTCTTTTCTCTGCGTCAATTTTGGGTTTATCGCGAAGAAGAGCAATGGATTTGGAAAGAAAGAACGAAGGAGCTGTTGAGAAGAAAAGCAAATAGAATATCTGAAATAGACTTGGTGCACCAAAGTCCAATAAATATAGAAATTGAATATACAATGGTCCATTGTGAACCAGAGCAACGAATAAGATTTGATGGTAGATAGGGGCCACTTGTCCATATTTATGAGTTATGACTGCCTCTCTCTTTTCATTCTCCTCTCCATTTTCATCTACATTGGACCCATCCATTTCCACAGTTCTTTGTATTTTTGTAATTTTTTTAATAGTATTTTCATTAATTTTACCTCTTTTTTGTTTTCTGTGCTTGCATTATTTTTCTCTATATATTTTTTTAGAAATCAAGAGTATTTTATTTATCGTTTTTTAATATTTTTTATCACAAAACATGTTTCTACCAAAAAAATTCCGAGTTTCCAATCCGATTCAGCCGATTCCAACCGATTCAACCAATTCCGATTCCACTGTTAAGGAACCGATTCTGATTTCGATTTCGATTTCGATTTTTCGGACTATGGTCCAATCCCAGCATATTAAGATTAGATAATCTAAGATTTGCCAGTTTGTAATGTGTGAAAGTAATGAAACATTTAAATTAGTTTTATTTTTACGTAGAGGGATCGGCGGAGCGGCCGTGTGGGACCCTTGGTGATACACGACTGCATCTAGGCGATGTGGCTGTTGCATCCTATCAAATAGCATTGGTATGTCAAAATTTTAGAAATTCACTCTATCATCTTATTTCTAATTACTTTACTTTTAGTATTTAGTAATTCAAAAGATCAAACAACAATTTTCAAATTCTAGATCAGCACAAAACTCTGCTAAAGATGGAAGGAAAAACAAGGAATTAGTTATAATAAATTGAAGGCCTGTTGCAAGGATTCCATAGAGCCCAGTAATTAATAATCTGAGAGAAACAGGTGGGCTAGGCCTTATGGGCCGTTTTAGCCCAGTAATAATTTATTGACGCACGACGTTAATTACATGCTACATGCCAATTTAGAATAAATTGTAAGTACTACCATTTAATTTAGGGTATTTTAGAATCTGATTATAATGTAATTTAGTTTTAATTTACTATAATGTACTGTAATTTAGGCTTTTTCATGGATTAATTATCCATTTTTATTGCTTCTTGAGGCTGAGCACCACAGATCTCCAATTAATTAAGTATTATTACAAATAAAAATATTTGCTTGTGGATTATTTCAATTAATTAATTCTTTTAGATTTCTAAACATGATGTTTAATTTCTTGTAGCCATTCTTAAGGATGATTACAAGTTAATACGCATCGCATTGTCATAAAGTATAATGGAAATTATATAATAATAATCATCATCAAATAAGTTTGATCGATTGTGGTGGAATTAATTTTGATGCAATAGATTGAAGGAACCGAATCAGCACTGGTTCCTTTGAAAATACCTAAAGAAACTGCACAATGTGGTTTCTATGTTATTTTTACCGCAATCTATCTAATATCCTATATTTCTATATTATTTTTATATAATTTTAAAAAATAAAAATTCTTAATATATAGAAGCTATATATAGAAAATCCTTAACGGAGGAAGGTGGTTTTTTGGAAACAGCAAGACATAGTGACTTGGTGAATTCAAAAGGAGAATTTTTTTATTTATAGGAAATATTTTAAAACAAGAAAATAAAAGAGAAAGACTATCTCAGTATTCACTACATAGAAGGATTGGTAGGATTTTATCGATTCAAAATTTGAATTGGTATAAGATTCCACTCATCCTAAAATGACTTGGTGAATTCAACTTCAAAACGTATAAAATGACTTCAAATGACGAATCCAAATAGTTGAAATCAATCTACTTCACCAGTCATGCGTTGACATGTCAACTATATAAAATTTTAAATTAATTTAATAAGAAATCAAATGATCAAAATAAAATGAAAAATGAATGTATTTAAATTATATAACTTACAAACTTGTTTTTACTGCTTGACTTTGTACTAAATTAATTGAAAAATTTATAAATGTGACTTTTTTTTTACTGCTTGACTTGGTTTCGACGGTTTGAATTTGTAATTTGAAGTCATTTCGATGAATTTTGGAGTTGAGTTCAGCAATTCTTTAGTGAAATTAAGAACACCCTAATTCTACTCACTACTATATTGATATTTATAAAGGCAAAAAGCAAGCGCTTCGCATTAAATTTAATATTTTAGTAATATTATTTGGAACTTAAACTTGAGTTATTAGCGGTGGAAAAAAAATAAGGAGAGTTCAATGCCTTATTTTTTAATTTCTAATAATAAAAGTTGTAAAATTTATATATCAATGTAAAACCGTTAGATGTAATATATATTATTTTCTTTACATGTACATAAAAAAACTACGACCTTTTAACATCTATAAGCTATCCACATTGGTGTATTTTTGCAAGTTGATGATACTAATGAAAACAAAATTGAAATGTCATGATCTTTTACGTGTGCATAGAGAAATTAATATAGTTCATATCTAATGGTTTCATTTTGATATTTAAGTTTGAAATTTTAAGTTATTTTAGTTCTAAAAATTAAGGTCTAATGAAGACACAAAAAATAAAAGCATTTGAACTCTCCTAAAAAAATTTATGTACTACTGAAATGAGAGTGGCACTGGATAAGAAATTTTTTGAGTATTCTAAGAAGGAAAAAATAATGAAGGCAGATCATTCTGTGAGTAGTCTAGAAATTTTGTCCTGTCTCTTTATCAATGGACGTATGTTACATTGTTTATTATAGTTATATGCAAAATATATATAAATTTTGTATTTGTCTATAGTCCGTGCTTAATACAAAGTATGTTACATTGTTTGCACGCTGAAGAAAATTATTTAGCTTCGTACTGAAAGCAACTTTTTTGAATGGTGGATTAAAAAGAAATGATCAATTTATTTTTATCTGCCAAAAATAAATTATTTTAGAAATCAAATAATACAAAAAATATAGCGTTTCTCGGGTGACGAGTCAACCAACAACCCACTAGACAAGTTAGTAAAAATAGTAATATTTAAGGGACAATATTGACAAGGGAGCGCTTCCTACGGACCTACCTCTGCACGTACCCATTCCCGATGCACTTACTACGCTGAACACATGCAGAAGTTGATAGATTTTGATAATATTCTTACCAATTCGGATCTGAAGACTTCTGCTTTTTACTCACTTCTCATTTTCACAACTCAGATCTAAAGAACAGAGCATACGTAGAGTCCACACACACTTGTTACGTACTTGCAAAATGGCAGCGAATTTGATAACCTCTCTGCTCTCTCAGGCCACCAATTTGCTCCCCTCAATTACTGCATCTGCGCACGCTCCTTCCACTTCGTCAAATTCTAATAATTCAGAAAAGGACCGTGCTCGTGCTGCTGAGGAGGATCTGGAGAGGCTCATGCGAACTCTGAAGTGGATCAAGGCCACAATGTACGATGCTGAGAAGAGGGAGATCATAGACCACTCTGTCAAGTTCTGGCTCAAGGAGCTTAAGAAGGTTGCTTATGATGCTGAGGATGTGCTCAGCGAGTACCGATATGAGGTCACACGTGTCCAAGTAGAGGCGAGAAAGGATTCTCAGGCTTCTGCTTCTCACAAAAGACAGCAGATGGAGGTTAGTGTCTTGTGCATATAGAAATAAAAAGTATCAAGTTTTTTTTTTTTTTCCCCTTTTATCGTTGTAAGGTAGAATCTTGTACTTGTCTATATAAAATTATCTATAACCAACCACCCACTAGACAAGTTACTAAAAATAATAATATTTAAGCGACAATATCGATAAGGGAAAGGGAGCACTTCCTCGGTTTCATGCTGAACACATGCATGCATCTTGCAAAAGTTGATAGATTTTGATTATAATATTCTTTCCAATTCAGATCTGAAGACTGCTGCTCTTTACTCACTTGACTTCTCATTTTCACAACTCAGATCTAAAGAACAGAGCATACCTAGAGTCCACACACACTTGTTACGTACGTGCAAAATGGCAGGGAATTTGATAACCTCTTTGCTCTCTCTGGCCACCAATTTGCTCCCCTCAATTACTGCATCTGCGCGCGCACGCTCCTTCCTCTTCGTCAAATTCTAATAATTCAGAAAAGGAACATGCTCGTGCTGCTGAGAAGGATCTGGAGAGGCTGATGCGAACTCTGAAGTGGATCAAGGCCACAATGTACGATGCTGAGGAGAGGGAGATCATAGACCACTCCATCAAGTTCTGGCACAAGGAGCTCAAGAAGGTTGCTTATGATGCTGAGGATGTGCTAAGCGAGTACCAATACGAGGTCACACGCCTCCGAGTAGAGGCTAGAAATGCTTCTGAGGCTTCCGGTTCTCACAAGAGAAAGCAGATAGAGTTTAGTACCTTGTGCATATAGAAATTTAAAGGATCTTACTTGTGCAATTTTTTTTCTTTTTGTTGGATTGGCTTTCACTGTAGTGGTCGCTATTACTTTAAAATATTTACAAACCTTAATTTATATTTATGTTTAGATCACAAGTGTTAGAAATTGAAATCAGATTGTGGTTTTGTACAAGAGAGGAGTTTATAAACTCCTCTCTTGTACAAAACCACAATCCGATTTCAATTTCCAACAACAAGCGTATGATCCTACCGTGTAGTGTGATTGGAATGTCGATGCACAGGGATAGTGTATTAGATTTTAAATAATTTTTATTAGTCTAGGTTATCGGATTTTTGAAAATAAGGTGGTGGTGATAAATGCAATCAATGTATTATAGCTAGTAAAGGTTAAACAGTAGATAGAGAGCCTCTAAGATTCAAGTTTCATGTTCTTCTTAATTATGCAATATACAAATTTCGACGTTTTTTTATGTCGCATGCGGCACTGTCACTATCGCATGAGGCATGAATTGCCCCAAAGCTTCCCTGCATGTGGCACTGTCACTACCCGCAAGCATCGTGCTGGGTGTTTGTTTATGCGATTTGAAAGATTTTCCGATCTTGCGATCGGCTTTTGTGCTACCAAGACTAAATATGTTAAGTACGCAATTATATTATTTTCCTATACTACCCCGTAGTTGAAATATCTCAAAGACCCTACTTAATTAAAGTGTTTTCTAATGTTGTTTAAAGTACAATTTATGCTATCCTGTCAAGGGAGTCCACTGGGTTCTAACCCTAGTCTATGAACCGTTGCCAAGCCTCGTTAGCCAAAGTGTTTGTAGTACTTAAATGCATTATCCTTCTCACATAAGGATGCAACGAATTAACACCTATTGTTATGTCGAAAGTACAAATTAAAATAATAGAGGCATGATGGAGACAAAAAATGGACCATTTGAACCCTCATTTTTTTTCAATGCTAAAATATTAAATTCAATCTGAAGTGCTTGCTTTGTGTGTTTTATAAGAGGAGGGTTCAAATGCACCCTCTTTTTTGTGCTCCCAATGCACCCACAATATATATTGCTTTATCTCCATTTTTAAAGTCTGAACAGTCGATCCGAGCACTCAACATAATCTTCATAATAAAATATGCTTGGAGATCAAATTTTATATTTTTTAGAATTTATTTACTATTTTTTTGGATAGATACAAAATCACTGTTTTAAGAAGATTCTGGACCGATAAAGTGATTTTATATCTATCTAAAAAAATAGTAAATAAATTCTAAAAAATATAAAATTTAGTGTCCAAGCATATTTTATTATGAAGATTATGTTGAGCGGCTCGGATCGACTGTTCGGACTTTAAAAACAGAGATAAAGGATGTGGGTGCATTGGTAGCACAAAAATGAGGGTGCATTTGAACCCTCCTCGTTTTATAAATATCATATAATTGTGAATAGAATTAGGGTGGTCTTAAGCTCACCAAAGAATTGGTGAACTCAAGCTCAAAACCTACCGAAATGACTTCAAATTTCGAATCCAAACCATTGAAATCAATCTAATTCATTAGTCATGCATTTACTTGTCAAATTTATCAATTTTCGAATCAATTTAGTACATAGTCAAGCGGTTAAAAAAAATATTTACAAGTTATATAATTTTATTACATTCATTTTTCATTATATCTTTTTATTTATTCATTATATGACACTTTTACTCTGTTTTTGCTCTAAATACGCAACTTTCTCCAAAACCTTCCAAAAAGACCTAAAAACACGTTTGTGGTAAATAAATCAGAAAATGGTTACTTTGCATTCGCTTTTCACTATTTTTCAGAACAAAAGATAGTGATTTTTGCTATATGTTTTGGCTTCATCAATAAACTTTTCAAATCTAACATTAGAGTGTCAATTGATCCCTTAATTATTATTTTTAGTTATAAAATTAAAAAATTTGACATACTTATCTAATAATTAAATTCCATTTTTGACAGTACATTGTTCCAATTCATAATGAACTTCTACGTGTAACTTATTTCCGTACATATTAAATTATTGGTTAAAAGTCTGAGGTCAATTTGCAAAAGGATGGAGCAGTCGCTCATATTGTAGGCGCCTTGATCCCTTAATTATTATTTTCAGTTCATAAATTATGAAATTTAGCATTGTAATTCATTCCTTTTTTAACAGTACATTGTACCAATTCCTGATGGCATTGTTGATCGGCTTAACAAAATAAGAAATCGATTTGATGAAATAGCAAAGGATCGTGAGGCTCTCCAATTAAGGGAGAGTGATGGGGCGAGGCGTCCAAACAACAAAATTTTACGACCCCCAACGGGTCACATGGTGGATGAGGCAAGCATTTTTGGCAGAGATGCTGAAATTTTAAAGGTCATCGATTTCTTATTATCTGAAAAAGAAAAGCCTTTCTCAGTCATTTCAATAGTTGGCAAAGGTGGGCTCGGAAAAACCACCATTGCCCAACTTGTCTACAAAGATGAGAGGGTTTCCCGGTGCTTTGATTTAAATGGGTGGGTATGTGTCTCCGAAGAATTTGATGTTAGGAGACTCATCAAAGCAACCATTGAATCATTATCCAAAACCAACTGTGGTTTAAGTGAGTTGAGCCAATTACAAGAAGAGCTTGCAATAATTGTTAAGGGAAAAACAATACTACTCGTTTTAGATGATGTGTGGAACGAGAATCAGAATCTTTGGGAGTCATTTCGAGTTCCTTTTAAGGAAGCAAGGATGGTCAAAATTCTCGTGACAACTAGAAATAAAAAAGGTAGCAAAGGTCATGCAAACAACAACCTATTTTAACCCAAGTAACTTGTCTGAATATTCATGCTGGCAGGTATTTGAGCATTATGCATTTAGTGGTACAAGTTACACCATGCCAAAACACTTGGTAGATATGGGAAGGGAGATTATGAGAAAGTGTGGAGGGTTGCCATTGGCTGTGAAGTCAATTGCATGTCTCCTTAGGCATGAAGCTGATGAAGAGGTTTGGAGGGAGATTCTACAAAATGATCTTTGGGAAATAAAAGAATCGAAAGAAGTGATTTTCCCTGCACTTCAGATTAGCTATGCTCATCTACCTGCCCATCTTAAGCCATGCTTTTTGTTTTGCTCAATGTACCCAAAAGATCACTTGTTACGAAAAACGGATTTGATAGAATTGTGGATCGCTCATGGGTACGTCGTGTCCCGGAGCAATAGAAAAATCATAGAAATTGGAGTTGAATATTATAATGAGTTAAAAGAGAGGTCCTTTCTTGATGATGCAACTACATATTCAAAAGAATATTGTAAGTTGCATGATATAATCCATGATCTTGGTCGACTTAATTCTGAGAATGAACACTACTCGGTGGAGATCAATCAGCCATTTGATAGTCCAGAGGGAACTGTTCCGCAAGAAGCATACCATTTATATGTAATAGGTTCCATGGGATATGTAAATCAAATTCCCCAACAAAATATGAAGGGTTTAAGAACTATTTTTATGGATATCCAAGAATGCAATGGAGATTTTGAGTACAGATACTGTACAAATTGTACAAAGGCAGTTGACCTAAATATGGAGTTGACGGAAGATTGTCAAGATTGTTTGGGAGATGTAACCTTGTGTAACCTCACTAAATTTGAAGTGCTCAGGGTATTGACACTGCAATGGAATAATTTGACAAAGATTCCCCACTACATTTCCGAGTTGAAACATCTGACCTATCTAAGTATTATTTCTACACGTCTTAAAATGTTACCATTATCCATTGGCCTCCTTTACAACCTACTGGCTTTAGAAGTTGACTGTGAATCCCTTGAATATTTACCAGAAAATATTGGTGATCTTGCTAACTTACAGTTTCTACGTATTTATTCTCATGGCAACCTTAGAAAGATACCAAAATCACTCTGTTCACTTACTAACTTACTCAAATTATCTATTGATGGTTATTTTTTGGATTATGTCCCTCATGATCTCGTTAATTTTCCATCAGTAACAAAAATTTCAGCATTTTGGAGGGTTAGAACTATAGGTTGGTTAAAGGATATGAAGGACCTTGAAGAAAAAATCTCTATTGGAAGCTTAAAGAACTTCAGTAATTTAGAAGATGCCAAGCGTGCTAACCTGAGAAATAAGTGCAAACTTAAGATATTAGAGTTATGCTGGGATGATCTATTCGAAGATTTTGGCGACACGTTCTCAGAGCTGGCATTGTATCTCAAACCAGAAGCTTGTGACGGCGGGATAGTTGGGGCAGATGATGTACATTTTTCCTTATTAGAATGCCTCCAGCCACATCCTAACCTCAGGAGACTTCGAGTAAATGGTTATCCTTCTGCCATAGTACCAGGATGGATGAGGGATCCATTTTTATTGCAGTCAATTGAAGAACTCATGTTTGAAAGTTGTGGCTATATTCAATCCCTTCCATTCGGCAATCTTCACACTCTCAAGTACCTCGACATTATTGAATGTTCAAGTATCGGAACTATACAGCTGGAGCAGCTACCCTCGCAGCTTGAATGTTTGAAAATTTCAGGGTGTAACCACCTGGAGTTGATTACCGGACTAGGGCATCTGGATATGTTGAAAACACTGAAAATTTATGAGTGTATAACCCTGAAATCACTAACGATGGATGGACTGCAATTGGTGGAATCTACTGAGCTATTTGGTGATTTATCCCATGAAATGCCACAAATCGGCCGACACAACATTTCATCACTTACAAGAATAGAAATCGAATACTGTAATTTGCTTCGTGTTCTACCATATGGGTTGATTACATCTGGGCCTTGTTATGTGCTTGTTCGTGATTGCGGCTGTCCTGACCTTGAAATTGGACATTGGTAATAAATTAATCAGGTTCGTAATTTTATCATTATTTGAATATATAGATTTTTGATCACCCACCTTTTTTAATTTTCTGTAATCGTAAGTCTTGGTAGGAGTTGTCGACTGATTAAATTGCTCCTGGTTTGACAAATGAACATTAAATTTTAAATTGCTCCTGTCCAATTAATTTGCAGCTTTTTTTTATGATGTCTTTCTTTCACCCACAAGACTCCAATTATATTCCATATATTTGATTCCTTTTTGAATTCTCACAAATTATTATTTAAAATTCTGCTCTTTTGTGGGGTCATTTCTTCAAAAGCACCAAGAAGGCCGATCAGCTGTAATCTAATTTTTTTTTGTTATTTTTTTGTCAGAATTTGGGGATTAAGTTGGTGTTTGTGAATAACAAAGCAATCAACATTTGCCGCTGTAATAACCAAACGAAGTGCAGATAGGGATGGCAAAAACACCCAGCTGGCCCAGAGAGGCCCGGTCATACCCGCCCGGTCCGCCTTTTACCTGGTCGGCCCGGCGCGGTGATGGGCCAGGTAAGGCTGGGCCTAAAGACGGGCCAGGTTAGGCCTGGACTTGAGCCAAAGCCAACAAGCAGCCCGTTGGACCTATATGTTAAAACAATAGAGAAGTGGGCCGGCCTATATGTTAATGTTATTATATTAATTTTGAGTTTAGGGTTAGGCGGCTGGCAGTCGCTCGTCTCTCCCTTATTCTTTCGCCGCTCACGACTCACCTCACTCTCTGTTGCTCTCTCTCTTTCCGCACCAGTCTTGCCCCACCGGCCACCATAGATCTGCCACGACGCCACCATTCACGATCCGCCACGATGCCCAGTCCTCTGCCACCGGCCACCACAGTCCACTGCCACCAGTCACCGCTCCACTACTCCAGTCCACAGATTTGCCGATTGTAAATTTTTTCTGGTTGGCTTTTTTATATATTAATTTGTTTAATTCTTTATCTAATTTTTTATTCGACATTTTTTTTAGATCCATACCTCAACACTAATGCCGGGACTATGTCACCATTCGAGCATGGAGAGGTGTTTGTATTGGATGATGGTGCTGAGGTAATAAATAATAAACAAATGAATAAATAAATTCTTTAGTATATTAATTTTTGTAACTAACGTGAAATTTCTAATGCCAAATAATTTCTCCTCACCAAACAAATAGTTCCAAGTACACCAGCATGATGATTGTTTTTTCATATTAGTCTATTACAAACTCATTTCTTTACATTGTTTTAATTGAATGTTGATTCAGGAGCATATTTTTATATGTGTGTTTTTTTTATGTGAAGGTCGATTTAGATCAGGTAATTAGGAAAGATTCTTAGATTTGAAGCTAACACGAGACAACAATATCACTACTGGAAAGATATATCAGGTACTTATTCTATACCCCGTTTAGGCATTATTAGCGTACCGAATATCTCTTGAATAAATATAGAAGTATCTGTAGAATTTGTAATGTTATATTTGGTGGATTATTGCAGTCTGTTATCAACAAGGAGAGGAGATGATATTAATAGGGCAAAGACAGTGCAGGTTTGTTTTTTTTTCTTGGAAAATTGTAATAAAGCCCCTGCATCATTACTAATTTTCTAGTTGTGAACTTATGCTTACCAAGATAAAATAAAAAGTTTTTCCTTGATATCGACATTTTCCTACAATAGGTCACTCTTCATTTTAATCATGTAAAGATCAAGAGTACTAATTGAGTATATGAAAATAAAAAACAGAGGTTTACTTGGTGTTTGTAACATCCCAATTTGGATATATTTGGAATTTAGTTGATATAAAGTGAAACACGTAATTGAAGAAATTTTTAGTGTCGCTGTAGCTTATTAAAATTTATCTTGAATTTTTAAGAATTGAGATGAACAACAATTTTGAAATTATTTGATTGTTTAGTAATTTAGTTATTAGATAAAGTTTGTACTAGCCTTGAAATATTTTTTTTTTTAAATTCACTTAACAACTGGTTTATTTGAATTAGATATATTTAACAACATTTTATAACATCCTTGTATTTCAGTAATTTGAAACTTATACACTACCAAAATATAGGACAAAATATAAATAATGAAACAAGTAATTATAAAGTCCTTAACAAATTTTGAATAACATATTTTGTAAATGTTGAAATTAGAAATTCTAATTATATCTGTATCATATTTGATTTGCATTGCAATGCATGGTAAAACAAATATAGATAGTAATCAATTAAATGATTTGTTTGTAAAGTCACAATGATAAGAAAAGTTTTACTATAGTTTGACATAATTTTTATAAGTCCATTGCAACATAATGTTAGTTAATATCTAAATATTTCAATACTGTAAGTTTCTAAAAATGTAGGGTGATTGTAACATCTAAATGTATGAATATTTGAAAATTTTATTTGACGTGAGGTGAAATACTTAATTTAATAAACTTTTATAATGTGTTTATAACCTGTTGAGATTCATCTCGATTTCTGTAAAATGATCTCAACAATGATTTAAATAAAGAAAAATTCGATTTAGGAACTTTTTATTAAAAAGTATTTAGCCATTTAAAAGCCAGGTCTTATATTTAAAGTAATAGGGGGCTTAGTGCAAATCATCATCAATAAATAAGTAGAATTAATAGTAACATGAATTCCTTTTTGTATCAAGCGACACCAGTTAGCCACATGGACATTTCATTTTGTAACACCTAATCCCAGTAATTTTTCCAAGCCGATTAATTGCTCTTCTAGGCCGCTCTTCAGAGATTTTATGTTTATTTTACCTTGGGGAATCCGCTCCTTAACATTTCAATTCCTCCTAATCTTTCTGTCTTGAAATTACTCTCACCGTAACACTTTTTTGACCGCCTCTCATCCTCATCTATTCTCTAGAAAAGTTAACCTAAAAGGTATGGAAGATAACGGTCCATGGAGAAATAAATGTCGGAGTTTCCTTGCCGGTGTGTACTTAACTCGAGGCAAGCAGCAGGCAAAGTGCCAGGCACAGTGAGTCAGAGTTGGTGCTCCTCTGTTGGTTGCGCATAACCTAATGGAGACAGCGGGAACAAGCAAGATTTTTCAAGCATCGACATCACATGCATCACGGCAATGCTCTAACCACATTGTGCCCGACATTGCAAGGTGCGGATTTCGAGTTATTCCTAGATCCTTCTAACTAATTTTATTGTTATGGATTATTTGTGGGTATTATTATTTGCTTGGTACTGCATGTTGTTTGTGTGATGACTGTGATTTGATTGCGGGTAGCTTGTTTATCATTATTGATTGGTTTGATTGATTTCTAGTTTAGTGTAGATAAATTACTTGGTTGTTGTTCAAATTTGCATGGCATGATTGTATTTACTTAGAAACTAGTATATGATATAGTATGAAGGAATTTGGCCAAAAATGAGTTTAATTTAAATGAACTATTTGCATGATAAGAATTAATCACATTTCGTATGAGACATTCCCATATTTTCTGAAATTAATTAATTGAGGTATAATGTGATTGGAATCATTTGAATAGAACCATGACCTATAGTGTAAATATGCATGGTATTTATTAGGTTAGTTAAATTGATGCATGAGCATATATTTCTAGAATAATTTTAGAATATGAAATGCGACATGATTTTGCAAAGAATGGGTTATGATATGGTCCGGAATTGCATGACATGCATGCGTGCTACAAGGCATGAGCCTTACCAATATACTTGAGTTGCATAGAAAACATGTTTAATTAATCCTTGTGCTGACCCAATTCTTTCATTGTATAACTGCATGCATGGTATAATATTACATGCCTTGAACAAAGCATTTGCTTAGCATGAATCTTGCTGAATTTTTGTTAGCTCAAAATGAAAGGAACCTTGAATAGAGTTGTCAACATGTCTAGTAATTTGATTTGCTTTGTTATAGAATGTCTTGTATATTATTTATTGAACAATTGTACTTGAAACCTAATAGACAATATTCGGGTAGCGCATAGCAGGGCTATGTAGGCGCCATATTCGGGTAGCGCATAGCTAGGCTACGTAGGCGCCATATTCGGGTAGCGCGTAGCTAGGCTACGTAGGCGCCATATTCGGGTAGCGCGTAGCTAGGCTACGTAGGCGCCATATTCGGGTAGCGCGTAGCTAGTCCACGTAGGCGCCATATTCGGGTAGCGCGTAGCTAGTCCACGTAGGCGCCATATTCGGTAGCGCATAGCAGGGCTATGTAGGCGCCATATTCGGATTGCACATGACCAGAAAAATATTTGATATGATTGTGAGCATTTCATGCATTGAAATTATAATATGCTACTTGATATGTGAACTTACATTTAATCAATACGGTTTGGAAATGTTGGTGACTTGTTTCTGTGACTTTGTTAATTATTTTTACTTGTACGTTTTTGCATTTAACAAAATACATGAGCATTAACTATCAAGAACTAATAGTTATGATAAAGCATTGAGACAAATAGATATTTTTATTCTTACGCAACTAGTTTAATTATAAGATACTTTGATTGGTTTCTGTTTTGCAAGATGTTTCTTGAAATTTGAATTATCGATGTTGTCTTTTCATATTTGGACTCGGTGTGGTTTTACTTAGTTGGTTTGATCTAAGAATAACTCGATTGGAACTGAATACCGCACTGGGAGATTTTCACTCTCTCATCTTTCCACTTTGTGGGTTCCAGGTACAAAATGCAAGATAAGGAAATACGATTCTGAACTTGAAGACTGCAGAACTTGCCACAAAGAAAAGTAAGTTATGTCATTGATAATGTATATGTATATGATATATATGATTCTGTAAGATGATAGAAATTGCCTTACACTGATGAGCGCGGCGGGTTGTCCGCCCTGTTGTCAGGGTGTGACACCTTTGCAATGTGCTCTGGATGTTATTTTCCGTCATAGATCTCTGGTGTTAGTTGTCTTCCATGCGATTTTCTTTTTCTTGCTTGCACCAATTATTGATTTTCTTTCAAGTTTACACTGGCATGACGTGGCGTAGGAAGGTAAATGATTTGACACATCAAACGTTCCATGCGCTTGTTTCTTGCATCTATCTATTCTAAATCTATATTAATAAAACATACAATCATACATATGGCCCAGTTTTATCTATTGATAAAAATAAATAAATATGCAGCAAAATATGAATTTTTTTACTAGATTTAAGTCTAATTATACATCGGAGTTAATCTTATATATCAAGTTAACGAGATATGATGTGTTACAAATTATTATTATTATTGTTTTTATTATTGTTATTATTATTGTTGTTGTTATTATTATTGTTATTATTATTATTACTATTATTATTGAATTATATTATTGCATTATGCCAACTAGAAATTTCTTAAACAATATGTTCATTCTTTTAAAAAATTTCGCTATTTTGAAAATAACACTATTTGAACTGTTATCCAAATAATGCAAATCACTCATATTTTTTGCTTTCACTAATTAAATAGCATTGTTTTAACACTATTCTTTAATTTACCAAACGATATATACTTGGAGGCCAGACAGAAAACCCAATAAGATCTCAAAAAGTCATTGAATCTTCAAAATTGTGAACAGGTAGTTTCTTAGGAACAACAAGCCACAAGGTGCAAAATCATTTTGAGTGCAACATCTTCCCTCGGGAAAAAAGTGATAACATTTTTGTGCTGCACGTTGTAATTGGCAAAGTACCTCATTCCATCCAAATTTATCCTTTGCAATTTGAGATGGATCTTTTTTTTTTCTTGCTAAAATTTTGCTTCCAATGATTAGCATGTTGTCTGGATTGTGTAGATTTCCGTATAGGAGATTTTGTAATTATTATTTTTTCAAGTGAAACTGAGATCTTGATCCTTCTGTTAGTGTGATAACATCAACAAATTAGAGATCTATTATTGAGTGAATCTTAACTTGAGGGTGGGTCTTAAATTTGAGACGACACTAAAGTAAAAATACTTGGAACCCCATAACAATCCAAAATCCTACTCGAACCGAATGATATATCCAAAATTCAAAAAGATGTGGACCCAAGACAACTAAAAAACGACCTGGTCCTAGGCCCCACAACGTCAGTTCATTATTTTAGCTACCTATTACTTTTAAAGGAATAAAGCGTCACATGCACTATGGATCGCATAGTAAGCAGCATAACCCTTTAAATCAGCTGCCGAGTGATGGAGGAAACATTTATTGGTAGAAATTTCGAGCAGTGCCGTTTTACTGACAATATTTTTGGAAGAGGCAAGGCTCCAAGCATAGCTCCCAGGAACCCGATTGCAGATCCACCAGGTCGATTAGGCACAGATTACTCTGTCAGTCATCTTGAGGAAACAGAGAGCCCCTTTAAACCACAGCTGTGCAAACAGTCAAACACTTTACACTCCGAAGAAAATTATTACTAAAAGCAACTTTTTTAACGGTGGATTCAACCAACCACCCACTAGACTAGTTAGGTCTCTGCTGAACGACAATAAGGGAACACTTAGTAAAAATAAAAATATTTAAGCGACAATATCGATAAGGGAAAAGTTTAAGGCATGCATGCATCTTGTTGGCCACCTTGAAATTGATAATATTAATTATATACCTGGATAAGTTGATAGATTCTGATTAGGATATTCTTACCAAATCATATCTGATGACTGCTTCTCTTTACTCAGTTCTCATTTTCACAACTCAGATCTAAAGAACAGAGCAGACGTTTAGTCCACACATACTTGCTACAAACGTGCAAAATGGCAGCGAATTTGATAAACTCATTGCTCTCTCTGACCACCAAATTGTTCCCCTCAATTAGAGCCTCTGTGCAGGCTCCTTTCTCCTCTTCATCAAATTCTAATAACTCAGAGAAGGGGCATGCTGGTGCTGTTGAGGAGGATCTGGAGATACTGATGCGAACTCTGGAGCGGATCAAGGCCACCATGTATGATGCTGAGGAGAGGGAGATCAGAGACCGCTCTGTCAAGCTCTGGCTCAAGGAGCTCAAGAAGGTAGCTTATGATGCCGAGGATGTGCTCAGTGAGTACCGATACGAGATCACACGTCTCCAAGTAGAGGCAAACAAGGCTTCTCAGGCTTTCGGTTCTCATAAGAAAAAGCAGGTGGAGGTTTGTGCCTTGTGCATATACAAATTAAAAGGATTCTTACTTGTGCTAGTGTCTTTTTTTTTCTTTTTGTCGTTGTGTGGTACTAAAAGTAAATGGTGTATGGTTGAATGTTCTCTTTTTTTTTTGGATGGATTGGCATTCACTGAAGAGGTGACTTGTTTTATTACTAGCTTTTCAAATCAAACATTAGAATCGTCACTTGATTCATTAATTATCATTTTTAGTTAACAAATTATGAAATTTGACATATGTAATACATTTCTTTTTTACAGTACATTGATTCAATTCCTGACGGCATGGTTGATCAGCTAAACAAAATAAGAAGTCGATTTGATGACATAGCGAAGGATCGTGAGGCTCTCCAATTAAGGGAGAGTGACGGGTGAGGCGTCGAAATAACAAAACTTTACGGGCCCCAACAAGTCACATGGTGGATGAGGCGAGCATTTTTGGCAGAGGTTCAGAAATAACAATGGTCATCAATTTATTACTATCTGAAAAAGAAAAAGAAGTCCTTTTCGGTCATTTCAATTATTGGTAAAGGTGGCCTCGGAAAAACAACCATTGCCCAACTTGTCTATAAAGATGGGAGGGTTTCTGAATGCTTTGATTTATTTGGGTGGGTTTGTGTCTCTGAAGAATTTGATGTCGGGAGACTCACTAAAGCAATCTTTGAATCAGTCTCCAGTATCAATTACGGTTTGAGTGAGTTGAGCTCATTACAAAAGAAACTTGCAGAAACTGTGAAGGGAAAAACAATACTGCTTGTTTTAGATGATGTTTGGAACGAGAATCAAACTCTTTGGGAGCTGTTTCAGGTTCCTTTCAAAGAAGCAAAGAGGTTAGAATTCTCGTGACAACAAGAAATAAAAAGGTTGCACAGGTCATGCAAACAACGGTCTGTTTTAGCCCAACTAACTTGCCTGAAGTTTGGTGCTGGCAGTTGTTTCAGCATTATGCTTTTAGTGGTACAAGTTGCACTGTGCCACCACACTTGGTAAAAATGGGAAGGGATATTATGAGAAAGTGTGGTGGGTTGCCATTGGCTGTGAAGTCGATTGCAAGCCTCCATAGACATGAAACAGATGAAGAAGGTTGGAAAGAGATTCTTGAAAGTGATCTTTGGGAAAAAGAGGAATCAAAGGAAGCGATATTACCAGCACTTGAGATCAGCTATGCTCATCTACCTGCTCACCTTAAGCCGTGTTTCCAGTTTTGCTCAATGTACCCAAAAGATTATTTATTAGAAAAGAAAAAATTGATAGAGTTATGGATGTCTCATGGCTACATCGAGTCTAGGGGCAAAAAAAGAATTAGAGAAATTGGTGTTGAATATTACAAGGAGTTAAAAGAAAGATCCTTTCTTGATGATACTTCAGATCAATCTTCAGAATGCTGCAAGTTGCATGATATAATCCATGACCTTGCTCGACTTAAATCTGAAAATGAACATTATTCAGTAGAGAACAGTCAGCCACTTCGTATTCAAGAGAGAAACATTATGCGAGAAGCATACCATGTATATGCAAGTAATTTCATGGGATATGTAAATCAAATTCTTCAGCAAAATCAGGGTTTAAGAACTCTTTCTATGGATCTGAGACATTGCGATGACCTAGCCATATGTAACCTCAATAATTTTGAAGCACTCAGGGTATTGGAATTTAAAGGGCATAGTTTGACAAAGATTCCTGACAACCTTGAAATGTTGAAACACCATGCCTATCTTAGTATTACTTCTCCACGTCTTAAAATGTTGCCATCATCCATTGGTCTCCTTTACAACCTGCAGACTTTAGTTCTCAATTGCTCTATCCTTGAATATCTACCTGAAAGTATTGGTGATCTTCTTAACTTACAGCTTTTAAATATTCAATCTAGAAATCTTTGGAAACTACCTAAATCACTTGGTTCACTTAGTAACTTACTGAGATTAGTTATTGGATATAATTCGTTGGAATATGTCCCTCATGGTCTTGTTAATTTTCCAGCAATAAAGACAATGACAGCATGGTTGAGAGTTAAAACTATAGCTTGGTTAAAGGATATGACGGACCTTGAAGGAAATCTCTCTATTTATGGAATGAGTAATTAAAAGATGCCCAGCGTGCTATCATGAGAAATAAATGCAAACTTGAAACTTTGACTTTAAGCTGGGAAACTTTTTTCAACATAACAGATTACCCTGGAAACCAGAGGTGATATTAATCCTCAAACCAGAAGCTTGTGAGGACGAGTGGGTTTGTGTCGATGATGCAGCTTTTTCTTGGATAGAATCCCTCCAGCCACATCCTAACCTAAAAAATCTTCAATTAAGATATTATTCTTCTTCCACAGTACCGGGATGGATGAGTGATCCATCTTTCTTGCAGTCAATTCAACAAGTCTGGTTACAATCTTCACACTCTCAAGCACCTCACCATTGATGCATGTTATAGTATCCAAGTTCTGCAATTGGAGCAGCAGACCTCCCAGCTTGAAGAATTGCATATTTTAGAGTGTTTTTACCTGGAGTTAATTACCGGACTAGGGAATCTGGATAAGTTGGCTACACTGAAAATTTCCCTTTGTAAAGTCCTAAAATCAATAACGATGGATGGACAGCAGTTGGTGGAATCTACTGAGCCAATTGGTGATTCCTCTAAGGAAAAACCACTTATTGGCAAACAGAGCATTTCATCACTTGCAAGGTTGGTAATCAAATACTGTAGAAGGCTTCGTGTTCTGCCAGATGGGTTGATTCCATCTAGACCTTGTCGTGTGTGTGTTCATCATTGCGGCTGCCCTGACCTTAAAAGAAATTAGCATCTGCAATAAATCAAATGAGGTTTGTAATTTTATTATTATCTGAATATTTAGATATTATATCACTGATTTTATTGTTATTTTTCTGTAATGATAAGTCTTGGTACGATTCGTCGACTGATTAAGCTGCTCCTGGTTCGAAAAATGAATATTTCATTTTTATATTATTGTTTATTGCTGCTAATAAGATCCTGTCCAATTGTTATGTGTGTGTTCGTCACTGCGGCTGCCCTGACATTAAAATTGGGGATCTACAATAAAATCAAATCAGGTTCATAATTTTGTTATTATTATAATTATTATTATTTCAATCCTTGGATTTTAGACCACTGAACTTTTTTTGCTTTTATGTAATAAGCCTTGGTAAGATTTATTGACTAATCAAGCTGCTCCTGTGTCGAGAAATAAACATTATTTCATTTTATATTACTTGTTTGTTGCTGCTAAATAACCTCTTGTCCAATTTTTTTGCAGCTTTTTCGATGATGTCTTCTGACAAAAACCAAACCGACTCGGACTCGCTTTCGTACGGCTGCTAATAAAGATGGGATCCACTTGAAGATGTTTCCAAGATGTCATAATGTGATGGATTTCCAAGACAATATTAATAGCATTTGCATTTCCAAATAAATATTAATAGTTTTTCGATTCCCTAAGTTATTTTTGTTTGCATATTCCTAAGTTTGAATATGCAAGTAATATTTATGTTTTGCATATTTTTTCTATGTTGAAATTAATGTTATGTTGCATTAATGTGTATTCTAGAAAAGATGACATGTCATCTTCTTCTTAAGCTTTTGATAATATATGAAATATTTCTTATCTTCATCATTGCTGCTGCCCTGACATCGAAATTGGAATTATCCAATAAATAAAATCAGGTTTGTAATTTTATTATTATTTAAATATTTAGATTTTAGACCACTCAACTTTTTTACTTTTTGGTAATCATAAGCTTTGGTAGGATTTGTGAGCTTTACATTTTTATATTACTTGTTTGTTGCTGCTAAATGAGCTCTTGTGCAATTATTTTTGCAGCTTTTTTCAATGATGTGATGTCTTCCTTTCGCCCACAAGGAACATTTAGAGTCCCCTGGAAGATCCTCAATAGAAAATACATTACTATTCAATTTGTTTGTGGGAATCATCTTCATTGATTTTGTATTTTTCCTGTTATTTCTTCAATTCTTCTCCTCTTAAGAATGATTAAATAAGCTAACTGCCAAATTTTGCTCGTTGGATCTCCCCAGTATTTGTGTTGTGGTGCTCGAGAGAGGGGAGGTGCTCCATGTTAAAGTTTAGAGCCGAAAAGGATTTCCAGTGGGTGTCTATAGGGATGTAAATTTGTGACATGCCATGACTAGAGTCATGTGCCATTCTAATTTTATGAAAGATGATCGTGTCATAAAGACAATTTGGTATGTCTGTGTTTGGGTTCAAGTTTTGTTTGTTATCTATATCCCATTTGAATTTTGATGTCTGATTTTTTGTGATCAATCTGAAAAATTTGTGTAATCTGGTCTGATTATTAATTACGAAATTTCTGTTGTTCGTGGAACAATTGGATTATCATTGGATTTATCCATTTGCTATATATAACATCATTGAATTTTAACAAAACTGAAAGTAAAACCGCAAAATTATTTAAATTGATATGATTCAAATTAGTTATTTCCTTTAATTTACCTGTGTATGATACATTCGATTTAGTTTTCATTAATTCCGTTTGATTTGATTTGATATCTACCGTTTGAATTTTGAGGACAAAATTTCTTTTGAAAGAGGGAAGAATGTAACATCCCAAAAAATTAGGTTATTATTATGTATGTATAAATTACAATTGTTTTTAATATTAAATAAAATATATAAAAATAATTTTTTTTTCTCTGAATATATATAATTGTTAAAAAAAATGAAATATTAGACATGTTTTTTTCTGTTTGATTTCTTCAATCATATATTAGATAAACTTTATATCTATTTATATTTTATTTTCGAAGTTATGATTTTGGCCGCATTTATTTACATTTTAGAATTTGAATTAAAAAAAAAAAAGGAATGAAACCCTTTTTATCTCCGTTAATAACCGCCACTTGAGAACTCGTTTAACAACTGCCCATGCACTCTGATAACCCCTTTGAATTTATGTTTCTCCGTCTCTCTATTTCATTCGCTTCGGAGAATAAATAAATAAACAGAAACCAAATAGAAAAGTCAGAAAAAGTGAGAGAAAGAAATAAAGAGAATTTATCATGGCACATATATTGATATTCGATTTCAATGTCCAATTTGAATTCCGACTACATCACAGTGATTTTGAATTATCGTTGCAATTCGATTTGAAATTTTGAACATCTTGCTATCAGGTAACCAAACATCGTTTTATGGAATGGACTCTCCTAATTTTCTTAGAAAAAACCAAGGTCCTGCTTTTCCGATCCCAACCATTCAAATTCATTGAGATTTGTGTATGAAAAAGTTTCTTTATTGAGATACGCAAATGGAAAATTTTGAATGGTTGGGATCGGAAAAGCAAGACCCTGTTTTTCTCTAAGAAAAGCAGCAGAGTCGGATGCTCGTTTTATATGGTTGATTTGGATATTGGTATTGCATATTGGATTATGATGATATATTTAATGGGATAGCGGGTCTGAGGTTGGAATTTAAGTCGAGGACAATACACGGAGGCTGCTAGTTGTGGTCGGGACCGATATGCGGGGAATGCTAGTCATAGTCGGGTTTGATGGTTGAAAATGATGTGACTTGTTTTACGGATAATCTAGATGGACGTGCTATCACCGGTTAAATATGCATACATAGTTTGATATATATCTTTTTTGGATTAATCCAATCTGTTTAAATGGTAGTTAAATTAAGTCAGTTATAGAGAAGTGCGTCGGTTACTGAGCTTTGTAGCTGACTCTGTTTGTTATTTTTGATTTCTTTCTATTGGCGACATAGGTTGATGGACCAAGGAAAAGTGCGATAATGATGTTATGGTCATGCTTCGGATGGTCAAAATCTAGGGTGTGACAATACTATTAATTTGTTATATTATTTTGGTATGATATTTCTCACTATTTTACATATTTACCCATTATAATTGTTTACGCAGTATGGTATTAATTTGGAGCACTTTCTATTTTCATTTTTTTTATTTAAATTCATAGTCAACAATATTGCTCCTAATATCATATATACATAATTCTGACATTATCTACATGAAGATATAACTAAATGATCGTAATAATATATACATAAAGTATGGGGTCTTGAGGCCATGATAAGTATATAACATACTAATTAAGAAATAAAATAACTTGGTGTTAAATTGATCAGTAAAATTGAGAATTATAAAATAATAATCTTTTTTATTTTTATTTTAATCGTGTTTAGAAAAATAAAATGAGTATAATTTCAAGGTCTATGAATTTTTTTTTATTTGAAAGGAGAGGTACCACAGTTGGCTAGAAAAAAAATTCTTAAAACAGTTAATTACTCAAAAGTCGAGAATTTAATTTCCTCTCACGATTTTGCAATCTCAACGAAGGTTTTCAAAGAAAAAATATCTGAAATTTTCCAAAATACAAAGAGGTCACACATGCACTCTCCTCTTTTGTTCTCTAATACTGTAATACAGAGATTCTCAGTCGGGTATGAATCCTAATCTTAAATTGAACGGTCCAGATTTAGTATGCACATTCAATTTTGTTTTTTGTTTTTTTTTTAATGCAAGCCCGTAAGCAGTGTGCACATTCAATTGGTATATCCGTTAGGGTGTACCAAATCCGCTCTCCCAAAAGAAGGAATAAATAAATAGTACGCTCTGTGGTTACTGGTTACCCCGCAGGCCGATGCTCAATAGTTCATAGATGCACATCAAGTTGTAATATTTCAGTTAAACAAATTGTTTACTTCGAGGCGACTTTTAAAATAAAATAATATATTTGCTTTGTGCCGATCAATTCAACGCACGAACACCAATACATGATCTATATATTAAATTACTATTTTTTATCGGTGTTACAACTTCAACGCTTTGATATAAAATCCCATTTGGTATTCTGCGTATTACAGAAGCTTACACATATTGCCAACTAAATTCTTTAGAGATGATAAGAACCAGTTTTTTATCTAGTAGTAAAGGTAATGTTTTCTCCGTGAGAGATTACATGTTTGACATCTAGATGGAGATATCCACACAAACTAAAATATAAAGTATCTTCTCTTCGCGAGCTTTCTGAAAAGTAATAGAATGCTGAAATCAAACACTCAGCACCAAGTTACGCTCGTTTGAGGTTTCGTCATTAGAAATCGTCTTCTTGGTGAAGATATCGTCTCCATTGTCTTACCTCTCGCCCCCTACCATCTCCTATTTAGAAGAGATGTCTTAGATAAATACATTTTCCAAACTCAATTCGGTGCCTATGAAAACTATAGAAAATCTGTTTTGAGATTTGTGCCAAGTTAAACTACTGACTCAGATCTAATTGTTTTCAGTCAGATATTAAACTACTGGATGTGAATTCCCCAATACACGCCCCTAAATTTATGTTGTTTTATTGTGTATCCGTAGTAGTTTTTAGTCTTTCTATCATTATTTTGTTATATTGAGGTATGATATTTTTTTATGAATATGTGATATATGTAGTACCTCAAATTATGTCTCAATATTTTACCCATTATAATTGTTTACTCAGTAGCGTATTGATTCGGAGCACTTTATATTTTCATTTTTTTATTTAATTTCATAGTCAACATGTCCAATATATATTGCTCCTTATATCTTAGATATAAGGAAATAATATAAACATAACTTTAAGGCCATGATACAAGTATATAAGAAATAATAAGCTTTTATTTTTATTTTAATCGTCTTTAGAAAAATGAAATAAGTACAATTCCAAATAGGGGTGTCAATGGCACCCTTCTATCTGTTTACCCGACCTACCCCATATCTGATAAGATGGGTTAAGAATTTTTTTCATAAACTTATCGGGTACGGGTACGGGTAAAGATTTTTTTTATTCTCTAAACGGGTAAGGGTACGGGTAAAGCCTATTTTGTACCCGTTATCCGATCAAGTAATTATAAAAAAATTATATATATTATATATATTAATAAGCATTGAAAGAGTACTTTAATTGGATTACTTGCACTTAGCATGATTAGAATTTTTTTTTTCAATAAAGTACTATAAATGTGTGAAATGAATATATATGTTTTAATGTATTATTTAATAAATAATAAAAATTATTATTATATTAGTATTACCCGTTATTTACCCGCTACTGTTTCGTTATCCGACAACTATAACAGGTAAGGATAGGGTACGAGTAAGATAATTTGTAACGAGTAAGGGTAAGGTACAGGTAAAGACAATTTGTAACGGATACGAGTATGAAAATGCTTCTACCCGACCCTTACCATACCCGTTGGCACCCCTAATTCCAAAGCCATTACAATTTCAATAAAACAACCCAATCCCTCATTTACCTCTTGAAAATTAAATATTCCAGCGTGTTGGTAAAGGGGAAAGTTTTGACCGTAATTTTGAATTGTTCAACTTGTTGCTATTTCATCATCAATATACTATTATAATTAGTATACCCAGCGCAGCAGCGCTACATTTATGAACTTTTCAATTTAACACAATGGACACTGGAGAGTTTTGTATTCATCAAGTATTATATTATTGAATGACGGTAGTGGAGACCACAAAGCCATCAACATGCATATAAAACTGCAAAATTGATAAAGCCATCAACACTGCAAAAATTCATGATTAGGAAATAATTTGGGTATAATTTAGAAATAATTCGGATCAGAGATCTCAGTCCTACAAGAAAACAAAAAAAATATGTTCGAGGAAAAATTCGCGAATAATTCGTAAAATTCAGAAAAAATTCGTAAAATTCACGAATTATACGGGAACAATTTGGTCAAAGTTCGGTCAACCGAATAATTCGGCTTTTGGTTCGGCACAAAAAAAACAAATTATTTTAGTATAATTCACGAATTTTGTCACTATGGTGGAGACCACAAAGCCATCAACATGCATATAAAACTTCAAAGTTAATATCTGCACTAAGTCTAAATTCTAATTCTAATTCTAATTCTTTTTAATTCTTTTTATATTTTTAATTCTTTTTTCATAAAAAAAATAAAAAATAGAGAACAAGCTTTTTATTTTTCAATTTCATTAATTAATTTAAATTGAGTTAAATTCGAGCCTAATATCAGTTAAGCTATATGCTCAAAGTATTTATAATTAATTTGAATTGGGTCAAATTGCACAGTAGCTTCAGTTATTATTTTTGATATTTTTTTATGTTATTTCAAACATCAAAGCATAAATAACTAAAAGCTATGGATGAAATTCTAATCAGATGGCTCAGGAAGTGAGCAAGCGTATAAAGGCCACCTACCAGGCGAAAAAGGTGATTCTCCGGGCAACGAGAAAATATAAGACAAAAGGCGAGGTGCCACCTATTTATAGTTACAAGATTCATAAATTATTCATAAATAATTTATTTTTTAGTGATGACGAACCGAACGCCGAATTATTCTGTTAACTGAACTTTGACCAAATTATTTCCGAATAATTTGTGAATTTTACAAACATTTTCCAAATTTTACGAATATTTTCTAAATTTTTCGCAGAATATTTTTTTTTGGTTTTTTTTTTTGTTTCCTTGTAGGACTGAGATATCTAGTCCGGATAATTCCGAATCATTTTCAAATAACACCCAAATTATTTCCGAATTACGAACTTTTGACCTTACCGAACCGAACCCAAATAATTCATCTGTCACTATTCTATTACAAGTTCATCTTACGGCAGGACCATGGCACGGAAAAATCAGAATCAAAACATTTAAAACTACTGATAACAACACTGAGGGCCGGAGCCCAAAATTAGGTAAAATAAAGTATAGATATAATAAAATGAATTACGAAATCCACATAATTTTAACAAATTCATGACAGAGTACACAACTAACGTGACAGGTGGTTAATAACTCACTACACGTACTATTGTTATACCGAGAATTAGCAATAGGCTTGTACATGAATCTTTCTCGGGGCGTGAATAATTTATAGTCAATGGGCACAATAATGAATCTTAATATACACCCAGTTGTGTCTATTTTCTATTCTTTATATATAAGAGATTAGAAAATACCAAGTTGCCCGAGATTAGAAAATACCATGTTTCATCCAAATCAAAGCTAGATTGTGATGTGCTTTCCAAAACAAATTAGTGAACATAACACCAAGAGTTTATCGGATTGGCTTCAAACGACGAATCCAACCGTTGAAATCCATCTATTTCATAAGTGATGCACGTACATGTAAAATTTTGAAAGTTTCAAATTCAATTGGTACAAGATCAAGCGGTCAAAATAACTTATGAAAGGTTTATATGTTTTTTTATTAACTTATAAATGGTGTATTTCAATATAAATGTGGGCATGACCCTCATTTTTACTCAAAAAAAAAAAACTCATAAAAGGTGTATCAATACAATGGTTGGGTGGGCGGAAAAAGTAAAAAATAAATAATAAAAAAAGGTCTTCAAGTGGAGTTATGCTCGATGACATAATAAAAATTACAGAAACGATTTCTGCGGATTAATCATTCAATTCTAAATTACATCGTTTCTGCAAATGACCATTTGATGAATTTAATTGACCGAATATTAGGATCCGTATCCTTCCAGGTACCTGACTCAAGCAAATTGAAACGGATGGCCCAGATTAATCCTATCTGGGTCAAACTCATCCGGTGTTTATGGAGACTGTAGAGGGTATATTTTGAGATTCGTGTCATGTTAAAAGAATTATCCAATCATAATTGTCTTCAGTCGAGTAACCTGAGGTGATGTGAATTCGAATAATTACCGACCAGAGACCAGTTGCGTTTCACCAAATTTCCGGCCCATTAAGGCCCTTGGGTGGTTGGTGAATTCCCATTGTTGTTGGTGACTTGGTATAATTAAGGGCAACTTGTTATAATGATTATAAAATAGTTACAACAGGCTATCAAGATTCATTATTAATGTACCCATTGATTACAAATCACGCCACCAGAGAGATCCATTTGCAAGCCTACGCACTATGTTAATGTACACTTAATTATGAGTATAACTAATTAATTGAGTGAAAATTAACCAACTTGCGGTAAGCCTCTTCAATTCATCATCTGATGCGTCTCGATTCACATTTAGTATCTCAAGTAATCTAAACCCATTCCAAATTAACCAAATGATTGCACTGTGTTCTTCCTCAATTGAACAGCCTAGTAACAATGACAAATAAAAAGGACAGAGAGAGAAAGAGCAAACGTATCTATGTTGCATGGATACGGGTACGGGTACGGGTATTGTATCGGATATGATATGGGTACGGCGATACGGCAATTTTCAAAAATGGAGGATATGATATAGCTATTATATATATTATTTTTTATTAATTTAATATTTTAAAAAACCGCATTATGCCACTGACACAGTATGAAAGCATGAATGAATTACTTTGAATTAAAATTCATGTGTACATACTGAAAACAGGAAAATTGAAATTATAAAATGAAGATATTATGATCTTTTGTACACAGTACATACGAATTATGCCACATGTGCGATTTGTAGAAATAGCTTTTCCTTTTCGGTTCAGAAATTCAGCAGCAGCAGCTCAAGCCAATCAGCTAGTAAACAAACTCACAATAAGAATCTTGGGGTCAACATCAAGCTCCTGCTTCTGCATCCTAAATACCATCTCATTCTCTAGTGCTCGTACTTGATCCAAAATATACACAATCTACATACCACATTTGAAGCAAGAAATTTCATTTGCATCCATATCACAATACATCAGAAAATCAATTAAGAAATCAAAGACCAGCAGCTCCCATTTTAGAGACAGTATGAAAACAGTATGAATACATAGAAATCAATTAGTAAGAATAATAAGATCAAACAATAACAAGAGTATCAGGGTAGCATAGCAGACCAGTAAACAAGATCTAAAAATCTAGAATCTCACAAGCCCCAAATCATTTATTTACTTCTAAATTTTTCATCAAAGTTAGTATCTTGCAAACATCAAATAAGCTCAGTTAGAGATTATATAGATTCCCAAACCTAACAACTTCTACAAACAATCATTGACGAAATAAAAACTGGATCAAAGAAGATTTCTCCCAAATTAACAAACCTCTTAATATCAAAATCAACAAAGCAAGGGAACACTGAGTACATCACAATCAAAGAAGATTTCTCCCAAATTAACGAACCTAATGTTGTTCGGATTTGAAACACCACTGAGTACATCAAACCGCAAGCCCTTGTTGCCCCCCTTAAAAATTGATGATCAATTGAAATAAATCCAACAATCACTAGAGAGAAGACCATAGAAGGAAAAATCGGAATCGTAATCGGGATCGGTCTTTTGACCGTGGAATCGGAATCGGGTGAATCGGTCGGAATCGGATCGGAAAATCGGACTTTTTTGCCAGAAACTTGTTTTATACTAAAAAAATAGGAAAAAATTGATAAAAAAAATAATTTGTCAACAATTTATGTTTTGACAAATGATTACAATCAAATAATCCACTAATATAATATAATACAAGCATTACAACTAAAAACACACTCTTTGATATAATACAAATTACCATTATTATATATAAATGAGTTCTATTTTCTAACAACAAAGGTTGTATGGTGTGGTGGTAGTTGACTTTGGTTGCTTAGCTAGAGGTCATAGATTCGATTCACGCAGAGCTAAATTTTTTTTGGAGTTTCTTTAATTCACGTTTCGGCTGTTTCGGTGGAATTGGTCCGGAATGGATGAAATTTGTATGGAATTGGACCGGAACGTCTGAAATTGGATGAAATCTATGCTAACCACGTAACTCGGCCTGAAATCGGATCGGTACCGTCCGATCTCGCTCCAGAAAGGCCGATTCCGCTCCGGAACGGCCGATTTTGCCTTCTATGGAGGAGACGGAGACTTACCCGGCAGTAGAGAGGAGAGGAGAGACGGCGGAAGAGCGATGGCCAGAGAGAGGAGACGGAGCAGAGGAGAGACAGAGAGAGGAGACAAGAGCTGTCGAAGCGGAGAGGAAAGAGAGACGGCGGAAGAGAGATGGCCGGAGAGAGGAGACGGAGCAGAGGAAAGTTATTTTTTTGGCTTCGTAGCGCCTGCGCATAGACAAAACCTAACTAAGGCGTGTCCCGACTGTATCGACCGTTTCAAGCCGTATCGGCAAGTTTCAACGCGGTATTGGAGACCATATCAAGAGGGTAGGGACACACTAGCTCACCCAATACGTATCGTTTCCGTATCGGAGGCATGTCGGTGTCCGATATGTGTCTGACATGGGTACGAGCCCATGTTCTCTTCTCTAACTGAATTGGGCAGATTCAATTCCTGCAAATGTTTTAAAAGTTTGAACACAATTTGGTGGTACTTAATTGGGCAGTCAACGGGAAGGTCTTTTCTGTCACAAATTTATTGAGATAACCTGCCAAATGTTCAAAGTATGATTTGAATAGATGATTTAGTCAAATATATATCATTCACTCGATTCAAAATAAACCCCAAAATATGTCACACCCCGACAACAGGACTGACAACCCGCTGCGCTTAACAGTGCAAGGCGTTTCAATTATCATACATAATTATCATGCACACAAGTATATCATGCGAAAGTTCTACTTCAACTCATGTCTTGTATCATTTATAGATATGCAATGCAACTAAAACACTTGATGAAAATCATGTCATGTTTCAACCAAATTCTAAATTGAACACCTTACTTTATTTTCAGATTTTTGCTATAAAAAAATATGATCATGCATCTTGATGCTCTAATCTAAAATATAACACTAGCACATACTACAATTTTATTTTGCCACTAAACTCTTATGTCACAATTCAATTCTAGAATATATTTTCATGCTCCTTATGACAACTCATTCATTCATGCTATGCAATTCAAAAGCACATTGAAGAATTTAATTACAACTAATTTGCAATCGAGTAAACAAGCAAGCATCAACAACAATCAATGGAATTGGCAAGCAAACAACAACAATAAAATAAGTTAGAGAAATCTGAGAATAACTCGAAACCCGCACCTGTTAACAACGGGCATGACGTGACTCAAGTCAGGTTCACTCTTCTGCAAGCATATTATAAAGACCTGTTCGATATAGAATTTATGAACTAATTCCAAACTTAATCATATAATCACTTCTTTATTTTAATGTGTAACTTTAGATTTATAATCCGGTTGAGGTCAGCATAGGAAGCCTACACTAAAGCATTGTAGTTTTCTTCATTCTCTTTTAAGTTTGAGCTTGTCTTTAATTAAAATTGCATACTTAAGCCCCTCCATCTATAAAAGTTTGAGCTCATATTTTCATCGTTAATGATTTGTTATAGAGAATCCGGAGTCCATGAGACATTGACTTTGACTTGTAGGTAACTTGCTAGTGACTTGACTTGGCTTTTCTTTGTAGTAGTGTCTCCTTTTGGAGCTGTGGTTTTATGTGGACAGAAATGCTACAGCTTTCAAGTCATCCATCTACTAACATTTGACCTGGTAAAAGAGCGCACATCCATCTACTAACATTTGACCTGATTTTATGACAATACTTTTTCTAATATTTTAACAGTCGTTGTTGGAGAACCAGGTAAAAATTTACTATTTTATTAATACACTTTAAAACATCCTATGCAAATGATAAAAGCTCGTATGTTTGTCGTTAATGATTTGTTATAAACTACGTACATAAGAGAATTTGAAATAGAGAATCCGGAGTCCATGAAAGGTTGACTCGACTTGTAGGCAACTAACGACTTTACTTTTCTTTGTAGTGTCTGCTTGTGGACCTGTGGTTGTAATTAAGTGGACAGAAACGCTACAGCTTACACCACTGATTCTATATGTTCTTAGGAGGTGAGATGTGGAAAAATAAAGAAGGGTCATTGTCAAAAATAAAAAGGAAGGGCATGGAAGAAGAAGGTAGTACAATATAATAGCGTGCTTGGATTAGCTAATAATTTGTGGAACATAAATTCCTGCAAAAAATGTAGGAAATAATATAATATCAATTCCAATAGGGTTTTAAAAATAGGAATATGCAGAATATCAAAGAGCAGAGAAGTTATAATAGTACTTGCTAACAACAAATGATGGAATTTTTGTAAGGAAGACGTTTGTTGGTGGGGCTAAGTTGAGCAATCAAAGTTCTCTCTAAAACTAGTCCATTTCCGTGTGGAAAAAATAGTGAGTTAGACTAAGACCATTGACTAGGAGCATACAGTCAGAGTAATTTTCACCTCATGATAATAAAAAATTAAATTAGTTATAGATAAGGATAATTAAGTGACCACAAATGATACTGAAATTGACTCCAAAGTCAAGTCAAAGAAAGGAAATATAATGTACATAAAGTTCCGAGGGTGTTGTCTTGCTTGTTTCCATGTATGCAGTCCTTAGAGGTATTGCATTGAATTTTAAGGCAATAACATCTAATTTCCTCCAGCAATCAGCCATGCTCTTAATGATCCACCTCTTCATACAACTATCGTTCATTCTAACATCCATGCCACTTTATTCATCGTCATGTATCAATCCCTCTGAACTTGATTATGATAGTTACAAAAACCTAACATGTAGTGCCGTTCCGTACCCGTTTGGGACAACCGGCATCGCCTTACCAGGCTTCGAGATAGGCTGCCCCAAGGTGGACCCCAGGAGTTCCCCTCCCTTCTTGACCATATCCAACAACATCTACAGAATTCAAGAAATATCATTGCAAGGTTACATAAAGATCTTTGCGGGACCGATTTACAAAAGTTGTTTTGGTGCCAATGGTAAATGGACAGAGTCTGAAGGTTCCGGACGGCTCAATTTAAATGGAACTCCTTTTGCATTATCCTACCGGCACAATATGCTGACAGTTGTTGGCTGCAACAATTTAGTCTCGATAAGAAGACAAGGTGAAAATCTGAAGGCGACTAGTGGCTGTGTCACGTATTGTGACCCTCAGTATACTTTCTTAGGTGGCTCTTGCTCTGGCCTAGGTTGTTGCCAAGCTACTCTTCCAGGCACACTAAAAAGCTTTGATCTTCAATTTGCGCGATTCAACATATCGAATTCAAGTACAAATTTCATCAACTGCAGTGCTGCTTTTTTTGCCCGAAGAGATCATTTCAAATCAAATGAGAGCGGGTTTCTCTTTCAGGGCTTCAATTTTTATGATCCACACTCCTATGACAATAACATCATACAATTGGATTGGGCGATCGGAAACAAGTCATGTGAAGAGTCTCGGAACGACATTGGTTCCTTGGCATGCAAAAATAATAGTAACTGCTATAACTCACCATCGATGGTTGGTTATCTGTGCAACTGTAGCCAAGGATACAAAGGAAATCCCTATGCCGTAGATGGTTGCACTGGTATAATGCATAATTTTCCAGCCCCAGAATATTACCATTGCTTCAAATACATATAATAATTCCTGACAAAATGGTTTTTGCTTTGCTTTTTCAGCCATCGATGAATGTCATGAATCAGATAACAGGTATCCAAAAGTAGGACATAGGGTCTCCCCGCTTCATGATATTGGTAATTTTTTATATTTAATATTAATATTACTTTATGAACAATAATTTAGATGTCTCCAATTAAAAATTGTTTCAACTACTATAGTAATCTCATGAATCTGGGTTGTGGGGAGGATATATTATTGTCCCTGCCAATATTACAGTTGATAAATGATAACAACTAGATCAGCAAAAAAATTAACTTAGTTACCTCCGGGGTATTCTCTTAGTCTCACCGAACTCCCCTGCTCAAAATCATTAACTTCCTCTTTATTTTTGCCAACTTCTCTTAGTCTTGCCAACTCAATTAAACAAAGGTACCAAGAGGGGGATAAATTATCTATGGTTGTGTTCCTTGAAATAATTCAAGTTCAGATGTTTTGTTTATGATTAAACCATGTCATGGAATGATTTTTCTAAAATTAAAGATTCTGTACAGTCAAGTATACAGAAACCCAGATTAATTGTAAAAAATTACAGCTAACCCACATATCAGAATCAGTATGTTGTTGCTAAACCAACTCTAGCAGTTTTGCAGAAAATGATGTAATATATCTTTGTTGCTTTTTTTTTTTTTTAACATGCTTTATTTGTGAATGCAGCTTTTAAATTATTGCTTGGAGCTGGTATTGCCTATAGCATTCTTTTACTATATTTTGCTATAGTCAGGCCTATCAAATTGTTTGGAAAAAGAAAACAGGAAAAGTTAAAACATAAGTTCTTCCTTCAAAATCGGGGGTTGCTTCTACAACAACTAATAGCTTCCCCTGAAGATACAACACCAACGATGAGGATTCTTTATTTACATGAGCTGGAAAAGGCAACAAACAGATTCGATAATGCACTCATTCTTGGTCGGGGAGGTCATGGAGAAGTTTATAAAGGTATTCTGTCAGATCAACGTGTTGTGGCCATCAAAAGGTCCAAAATTGTTGATCGGGCCGAAATCGATCAGTTCATAAATGAAGTAGTCATTCTCTCACGAGTCAACCATAGGAACATTGTGAAACTCTATGGATGTTGCCTGGAGACCGAAGTCCCATTGCTCGCTTATGAGTTCATTTCGAATGGAACACTTTTTAATCATCTCCATGTAGAGGAACACTGTTCCTTGACATGGAAGCATCGGTTAAGAATTGCCCTTGAGGCTGCAGGAGCAATTTCCTATCTTCACTCATCAGCCTCTATATCTGTTTTTCACAGAGACATAAAATCATCAAACATTCTACTGGATGATTATTTCACAGCAAAAGTATCAGATTTCGGGGCCTCAAGATCTGTCCAAATAGATCAAACGGGTGTAACTACAGATATCCAAGGAACACACGGGTATTTGGACCCTGAGTACTATTGTACTGGCCGATTAACCCAGAAAAGTGATGTCTATAGCTTTGGTGTCATTCTAGCTGAATTGCTAACAAGAGAAAAGCCATTATTCTCCTCTAGGAAGTTTGAAGGGGGTAGTCTCATTGCATATTTTAGTTCTGCTATGAAAGAGAACCGTCTCTTTGCAATTCTTGATCCCCAAGTTTTGAACGAGGGGCACATAGCAGAACTCGAAGCTGTTGCCAAAATTTCACAAATGTGCCTGAGAATGAAAGGAGAAGAAAGGCCAACAATGAAGGAAGTGGAGGTACGGCTCGACGCCTTGTGGCGGTCCAACCAACAACACGAACATCCTTGGACATCTCAAAGTTTGGAGGAGAGGCAGCTTATGCTACCTGATTACACTGCAGAAATTGACACAACCTTGCAATGCAGTTTTGAAGAAGACCTAGAATCATCATCTTATTTCCCTCGGTAAATGAACTCGATCTTTCAGGTATAATAAGGTGATTAATTATCATGTTTAAGTTGTAATGTGAGTTGCTCATTACTTAATAATGTAATTCATTATCTTTCCTTATATTCCTGAAGAAATTATGTATTTTTGTTAAATCTATCTTGATGTTTTGTCTTTATGTAATACTATTGGTGTTCTAATTTAGCTGATGTAATTTGAATATTGAGTTTGAATCAATTTCGAACTTTTATATTCTGCAGTGCACCGATTTCTAGTTATTCATCTATAATAAATTAGTAGCAATGTTGTTAGATTCCTGTGGTGGATCTCTAATAATTTAGGCTGGGACATTAACCCCACAAACTCCAATTTAGTGTCCTTAGGCTTGCATTCATTGTTCAATAAAATAATGCAGGTGTTGAAACTATACTGATGCCAGGTTCAATGCAAAACTTCAGTTTTACAAAAGTAATATTTGATAAAAGCACCTAATAGTGAACCCTGAAAAACTGGATATTAAGGAGAACCATAATTAGGTGACGCATCACCTCCCGAAATGTATTTACAAGGTGAATTCTTAATTCTTAAAACTCAAAAACTCGCATCTCTTAGTACCGTCAATTCAAATCCCTAATAAAATTTGCTACAATATATTTATTTTCTAATTTTGCAATTTTCATCTTCTTATTTGTGGCCAATAATTAATTTTGTAATAATTAAATAGTCATTGTTAGACAACCACGTAAAAACTTGCTATATTTGTTAATACAATTTCAGACAGATCCTACAAATGATAAAATCTCGTAATTTCATCATCAATGGTTTGTTATAAAGTACATATTAGAGAATTTGTAATAGAAATCCGGATTCCATGAGACATTGAGTTTGACTTGTAGGCAACTAGTGACTTGAATTGGATTTTCTTTCTAGTGTCTTCTTGTGGTCCTGTGGTTTTAAGTGGACAGAAATGCTAGAGTTTTCATGCCACCCAGCTACTATCATTTGACCTGGTCAAAAGGGTGCGTGCACCACTGATTCCATATCTTCTTTTGGGTGTTTTGGGCTAGTGTTGTGCTTTGCATGGTAAGGACCACAACACATGCAAACAAAGCAAACATTTTTCCTACAGAAATGTTACCCTACTTAATTAAATGAAATTGTTCTATAACCTGGTGATCAGGTAATAGTTTAGGTTTACAAAGGGGTTAATCACTGAGGGGAATTTATAGGTAAGGGATCAGGGATGACAATGTGCAGATAGCTACGCAGGAAAGCTCGGAAACGTCAAAGGCGGCTTTGCACTAATATCATTAGACTAGACTAATTACTGTAAAGAAAAACGGTAAAAAAATACTGAAAATGAATGCATCAAAATAATTTATAAACTTTCCATTTTTTTTAACACTTGTCTTTGTTCTAAAATAAGTTCAAAATTTTATAAATTGATAAATTAATAGATCAATTTTAACTGTTTAGATCCGTCGTTTGAACCCATCATATATATTTTAGAGTTAAACTTTCCAATCCCTGTGATAAATTTATAAGCTTAACTCAAATTTAATTGCCAAACACAAATGATCGATGGAATTATATATTCTCTATTAAGAAATACATTTGTTTGTTGGTGGGGCTAAATTGAGCAATCAAAGTTTTCTCTCTCTAATACTAGTCCATTGCAGTGTGGAAAAAAATAGTTGATTAGACTAAAACAATTGACTAGATGCGAATTCAATCAGGAGGAATTTTCACCCGTAATTGGTGGACAAACAAATTACCTCCAATATGAGAACTTATTAATTATTTTTTGTTTTTCAAGGGGAGATATTTTTTTGTCCACGAATTAGAGGTGAAAATTCCTCTTGACTGAATGTTCCTAGTCAATGGTCTTAGTCTAATTACTGATCACTATTTTTTTCCATACGGAAATGGACTTGCTAGTTTTAGAGAGAGAAAATTATAATTGCTCAACTTAGCCCCACAACCAACATAAAATATCTTCCTTGGTAGAGAAAAAAATCCATCATTTGTTGTTAGCAATAAAATTTGAATGAAGCCAGTATAAACTTAAGCTTATCACAATGATTGATTATAAGGTTAATTTCAAAAATATATTTAATAGGATTGAAATGACAAATCTACATAATTGAAACAAACCTATTTCATGAGTGATCCATTATGGTCTCTATTTCATGAGTAATTGAAACAAATCTATTTGAAAAATATATTTAATAGAGACTCTAGAGTGGTAGGGAATCTGTTAGCAGATCCAGTTTTCACCCAATAAAAGACGATAGTTCTGTAGCAGTGAAAGTTACATTTTAAATTTATAAAATTTAAATTCATTTAACACAAAGCCAAGTAGTAAAAAATTTAAAGATTTGTGTGTCTACTAATTAACTTTTAAATTCATTTAACTTTACACTAAATAACATAAAAAAATTAACATGTAAACACAACAATAATCTTTGTTCGTACACAAACTTGCCCTCAGACGAGACCCGCAGCTACCCAAAAAATTATTCATTATGTCAGTATCCTTCGTTTTTAAAATCCCAAAGAATTTTTCATACTAATTACGAATACAAAGCCTGAATTTATATTTACTTTTTATTTCATTTTGTTTAGCAGTACATCCTCGGTTTCTTTATTCAATTTCATTCAAAGGTTTAAATAGTATTTATTGCGTCATAGCGGATCGGCAAAAAAATAATGCTATTGTCATAGCTTTTATGGTCCAAAAATGCTATAGCGCCGCTATGGTGCACTATTTAGAACCCTGATTCCATTACAAATTTACAATATTTATTCATCTGTTCAATGATACATCTGTCTATAAGTGGTATCACATATATATTAAACATATCTACCAAAATGAAAAGGAAACAATTTTCATATCAACAGATTAGCAAAATCTATTGATCTTATGCAGGCGTCTACCCTGTTGCATGGTTAAAACTACGAACAAAACCATTGATCTTACGCATATGTCTCTCTTGTTGCCTGGTTACAATAACTACGAACAGAACCATTGATCTTTCTGAAAAAATATACAACAAAATTTACTACAATATCTCAAATTCAAGCAAAAAACCATAAACTTATCTCAAATTTACTACAGAAATTTTTTGCAGTTTCGACAGATTTCGAAATTCCTCTGCATGGGGTGTAGATTTTGAAATTTAATATTTTTTTGGATATTAATAAAAATCTCGGGTTCAATCCTTCATGAAACATGGGACCAAGTAAAGCAACAGCTAGCTACATATTTTGATTCATGTAAAATGATGCAGAAGACTACAAGTCTGAAATCTAGTTCCTTTAAAGGTAACAAAAGAGTTAAGGGATATATTAAATATAACAAAGAGTGTAGATGTAAATAGGAAATTGAAGAAGTCTTTCAAGATACAGAAAAAATTAACCCTATTCTAATAGTCATAGTTAGACAACCACATAAGAACTTACTATATTTGTTAATACACCTTAAGACGGATCCTACAAATGATAAAATATGATCTTTTCATCGTTAATGATATGTTACGGAGAATCCGGAGTCCATGAGACCATGACTTTGACTTCGACTTGGCTTTTCTTTGTAGTGACTCCATTGTGGACCGGTGGTTTTAAGTGGACAGAAATAATGCAGTTATCAAGTCACCCATCTACTAGCATTTTTCCATGGTAGAGAGCATGCACCACTCATTCCATATCTTCTTTGTATATGATTTCCTGAGGAGTAGAAAATAAGTTCACTGGATGAGGGATACACAGGATTTACATTTAATTCCAACTTTTCATTTTGATTTACAGGAGTAAAAATCAGAGTGGCTTTGATAGCTTATGTACGCACAACTTGTTGTAACTGTGTTTTTCAATGTGTCAATGAAAGCCTAAGGGCATGAAACTTTGCAAAAAAAAAAAGGTCATTACCATAAAAAAGAAGGGTAGGGCAATGAAAAATAAGGTAGTAAAATATAATGGCGTACCGGGATTAGCCAAAAATACTGTCGGAAATAGTATAATATCAATTTCAGTACCATATTGAGCAATTAAAGAGCAGAGAAGTTATAATAGTATTTGCTAACCACAAATGATGGAATTTTTCTAAGGAAGACGTTCGTTGGTGTGGCTAAGTTGAGCAATAAAAGTTTTCTCTCTCTAAAACTAGTCCATTTCAGAGTGGAAAAAATAGTGAGTTAGACTAAGACCACTGGCTAGGAGCATACAGCCAGAGTAATTTTCACCTCATGAGAGTAAAAATATAATTAGTTACAGATAAGTATAATTAAGAGACCACAAACGATACTGAAAATGACTCCAAAGTCAACAAGTCAAAGAAAGGAAATGTAATGTACATAAAGTTCCATGGGTGTTGTCTTGCTTGTTTCCATGTATGCAGTCCTGAGAGGTATTGCATTGAATTTTTAGGCAATAACATCTAATTTCCTCCAGAAATCAGCCATGCTGTTAAAGATCCACCTCTTCCTACCACTATTGTTCATACTAACATCCATTCCACTTTATTCATCCTCTTACATCAATCCCTCTGTAAGAAATGCTGATGGTTCCATCCACCCAACATGTGGGGCGATTCCGTACCCGTTTGGCACTGTCGGCATTGCCTTACCAGGCTTCGAGATAGGCTGCCCAGAGGAGGTGGACCCCATGCTTTCCCCTCCCTTTTTGTCCATTTCCAACAAACCCTACATTATTCATGAAATATCGTTACAAGGCTACATAAAGATCTTTGTGGGACCGATTTACACAAGGTGTTTAGGTGCCAAATGGACGGAGTCCAAAGGATCCGGATGGATTAACTTAGATAAAACTCCTTTTGAATTATCTTACCAATACAATGTTCTAACCGTTGTTGGCTGCAACAATTTCGTCTCGATAAGAATACAAGGTGAAAATATGACAGCGACTCGTGGCTGCGCCACCTTTTGTGACACTCAGGATACTTTGTTAGGCGACTCTTGCTCTGGCCTAGGTTGTTGCCAAGCAACTCTTCCAGGCCCTATGAAAAGCTTTGATCTTCAAGTTACTCCATTCGGCGTATCGAATTTAAATGCAAATTTTATCAACTGCAGTGCAGCATTTTTTGCTCAAACAGATGATTTCAAATCAAATCAGAGCAGGCTTCTCTTTCATGACTTCAATTTTTCTGATCCACTGTCCTATGACGATAACATCATACAATTGGATTGGGCAATCGGAAACAGGTCATGTGAAGCTTCTCTTAGGAGCGAGGTTGGTCCCTTCTCATGCAAAAAAAATAGTCACTGCTATGACTCACCGTCGATGGGTGGGTATCTGTGCAACTGTAGTCAAGGATATGAAGGAAATCCCTATGCCGAAGATGGTTGCACAGGTATAATAAATAATTTTGTAGCACAAGCAAATTAACATTGCTTGAAACAGCATATAATAATTCTGACAAAATGGTTTTTACTTTGCTTTTCTCTAATAGTTTATGGTATATATTTTGTTTGTTCTGTAGATATTGATGAATGTCAGCATCCAGATGTGAATCCCTGTATTAGATACTGTACCAACACACAGGGCAGTTTCACATGTGGTTGCTCTTCAGGAATGACTGGAGATGGAAGAAAAGACGGAAGCGGTTGCAAGAAGGCATTTCCGCTTGGTTTCGTTTTGGGTATGCAATTCTTATCTTCCCATAAAATATTCTTGAATAATGAATGCAGCGTGGTTTTGAAAATCGGCCGATTCCGAGTCAACTCGGAATCAGCCGTGTCCGAGCCGATTTTCACCCGAGAACTCGGACCGTGCGATTTTACGGCAAAACTCGGATGAACAGTGCTTGACTCGGCCGAGTCAAGCCGATTCAACCGAGTTGAGCATATTTTTAGGCCAAAATAGCCGATTCTCACCTACCTGGACCGAGTTTTGCTGAGGCGGAGGCGTTTGAGAAGACGAGGATTTGGGTGATTTTGGCGGTCGTGCGCGTGGGAGAGAAACGAAAGGGGAAGGAGCGTTTCCTTCTCCAGGAAGCAAAAGAGGAGAGGGCGCGGGGGTGGGGTTCAATAATCAGCGAGAGAGAGGAAGAGGTGGGGCTGCGGAGTCAGAGAGGGAACGAGAGAGATAGAGGGGTCTCTGGTCCGATAAATGGAGAAGAGGGAAAGGAGTGGGGGCCAGCTGCAGTGAAAAAGAGAGAGGGAGAGTGAGGTGAATAAAAGAGGAGCTACTTTGTGATCAGTGCTGATCGGATCGAATGGTCAGAAGTTTTCAAATTTAATAATTGAGTTTCATGATTAAATGAGATCAATAACTTCTAATCGATCAATTTAAAATTCAACGAGAATTTTCGTTTAAAATTCGTATAAGCATCCGTTTTACTATTAGACTTAATTAATTAATTAGATTTCGCGATATAATCAAATTTGTAACACTTCACGAAATCTAAGTTAATTTATCATCATATCTAATTTTGTTAAATTACTAATCATTTACGTAAATATATTTTAAATTTATTAACGTTTTAAATTTGCATAATCAATTTATAAAATAATAAATTTATAAATTGATTTCATAATCACCAATTTATATTCTAATTTATTAACTAATGTCTAGCTTAATTAATTAACTAAAACAAGTTTTTTATTAGTTGAAAATTTTGATTAATAGTCATTTAATTGAGATTAAAATTTACGGGATATAACATAGTGTTTGAGTGTAATATTTTGTCTTAATATAGTGTTTGATTATATAATTAGTGGATTATTTGAGTGTAATATTTTGTCTTAACATAGTGTTTCTACAAATTATTTTTTTACCAATTTTTTTCTATTTTTTGGCTACAAAACAAGCTTCTGGCAAAAAAATCCGAGTTACCGAGTCAACTCGGCCGATTCCGGCCAATTCACCCGATTCCGATTCCGATTCTGAGTTTCAGAACCATGGATCGTATTGAAATTTCAAGTTATATCATTCTGATTTCTGTTGGAGCAATTCTGGCCTGGGTAGTGGAGGATTGAAGTTATTTCGTGTTATTAACTTAGCAAATTAATTTTATTGGAAGATATTTATATTTTTAATTTTGCATGAAGTAACTAGGACATGTACGACAAATAAATGCGGAAATTAGCACTGAAAGAAAATATTCTGAACAATTTTGCAGGTTCAGGGTTTGGTTCCTTGTTCATATTGGCTGCTGCAAGTTTCTTTACCTATTTGACTTTTCAGAAGAGAGAACTCACAAAAAGGAGAGCCAGTTTCTTCAGACAAAATGGAGGGCACGTGCTGAAACAACGATACGGTGCTCAAGGAATCGATCCAAAAACGAAGATTTTCGTGGAAGAACAACTCAAAAAGGCTACAGATAACTACAATGAGAGCCAAGTTCTTGGCCGTGGAGGATTTGGTACTGTATACAGGGGAATCCTGCAAGACAAAAGTCTGGTTGCCATAAAGAAATCAAAGCTTTCTGAGGAAAGCCAAGTAGAACAGTTCATAAATGAGATTATCATCCTTTGTCAAATAAACCACAGAAATGTGGTCAAGCTTTTGGGTTGTTGCCTAGAGACTGAAGTCCCGTTGTTAGTGTATGAATTTTTACCTAATGGAACGCTGTTTAACCGCATCCATGATCCTATTCCTTTACCATGGAAAGATAGACTGCAAATAGCTGCAGATATTGCAGGAGCATTGGCTTATTTGCACTCTGCTGCTTCTCCACCAATCATCCACAGGGATATTAAATCAGCAAATATCTTGCTAGACGAAAAATACACCGCTAAAATATCCGACTTTGGTGCATCAAGATCGGTGCCATTTAACCAAACTCATGTAACAACGGTTGTACAGGGGACTTTTGGGTATTTAGATCCCGAGTACTTTACTACGCATCAGTTAACAGAGAAGAGTGATGTATACAGTTTTGGTGTTGTTCTAGCTGAGTTGTGGTTAAGGGAAAAGCCAATCTCCCCTGATAGACCGACCGAAATCCAAGGTTTAGCTGAATATATTAACATGCTTTTTAGCCAAGGCCAGCTGGCGCAAATGATGGAGCCTTATATAATAGAGGAAGCTGGTTTTGAGCAAATAGAAGCCATTGGAAAGCTTACTAACAAATGTTTGAGCTTGAAACGAGAAGAGCGGCCAACGATGAGGATAGTGGCAACCGAATTGGAAAGGCTCCGACAAGCCATAGAGCAAGAAACAGCCCACTTTGATACAGATGTGCTTGTGCCATTGTTGTGTGGGCCCAGGATGGAAGAAAATTCTATTTACTTGGGTGGTAGAGAGGAAGAAGTGACTAGACAGTATAGTCTAGAGACTAGCATGCAATATTCCATGGAACTGACGAGATGATTTACTTGAGAAACTTCCTGATCTTTTATTGTCTCACAGACTTTTTAAGGAAACAAAAAACTACTAAATTTTGTACAATAATGAAAATGACTGTTGATCTTTCTTTCTTGTATCAGCACGTATGTTGCCTATGTGAACCTTCTGTGGTGTGTTTTGAACTAGTTTTATTTGTCAGAGCCATAATAAAACTATCTATATAACCTTCCTTTTGATTCGAATTTAGCAATTAGCTTTCCTTTGAAATGTAAATGAGATGGTAGCAGATATGAAATGAGTGGTTAAGCACCGAACAGTTGCAAATTAATTAATACAATGCAAGGTAGTGCATTTGATAGCACAAAGGAAACTGCTGAGACTGAGTCAACTCGGTATCGGCCATGTTCGGTCCGAGTTTCACCTAAGCCTTGTGCCTGTGCAATTTTTAAGCAATACTCGGATGAACGGTACTGTTTGAATCAGCCGAGTCAACCCGATTTTCAGACCGAGTCTGGCCGAGTCAACAATTCTTCAAATATTTTTTTTCAATTTTTTCAATTATCTTTAAATATTTCCTCTTCTTTTTACTTTTTTTTGGCGGTAACTCTATAGGACTCTTTTCATTACTAGACAATGCCTATAGCAAGATTCTTTTAATACGGAGGCTGAATGGTATCGTAGAATAAATAGAATAGTAGTGATATTATTGTAGAGAGCCAAAAAATGAACAGTGGTGAAAATCGAGTTGTTGTATTAAAATACGAATAGGGATATTAAAATAAATTTATTCTATTTGAGCGCCTATGTCCAAATTTAAAATGAACAGTGGTGATATTCTTCTACAATACCGTTCAGCCTGCAAATAAATTTACTATATTTCCAGGCCGAGTCAGCCATTCTTCATTTTTTGGATCTGTAAAACAATATCCCCATTCGTATTTTAATACAGAAGACGATGAGATGATCCAGCCAGCTCGACATAGCTTCTGGCAATCAAAAATGTATTCTATTTGTAATGCTTGTATTACATTATATAATTAGTGGATTATTTGAGTGTAATATTTTGTTTTAACATAGTTTTTCTACAAATTATTTTTTTACCAATTTTGTCCTACTTATTGGCTACAAAACAAGCTTCTACCAAAAAAAATCTGAGTTTCCGAGTCAACTCGGCCGATTTCGACCGATTCATCCGATTCTGATTCCACAGTCAAGAACCCGATTTCGATTCCGATTCCGATTCCGATTCCGAGTTTCAGAACCATGTCAATACAGAAAGTGTATCAGTGAGGCTATGGTGCTATGCATGGCGCGGATTGGTCCGTACTATGGATCAATATCTTCAATTTCAAAGTTCAAATAGTCAATCAGAACCGTTCAACATTATATTCATACAAAAATATACTCGCACATCAAATTTCAAAAAATTTAAAATTTTATTTACTTTTTTTTAAATAGTTATAAAATCACTAATTTTGAATGGTCTGAAATTTTTAGATCAAGTGATTTTCTACTTATCTAAAAAAATAATAAATTCTGAAAAATGTAAAATTTGATCTACATGTACATTTTCATATAGAGATCATATTGAAGATTGATTCTTTAGACTTTGAAAATGAAAATATTGATCCATAGTACGGACCAATCTGTGATATGCATAGTACCATAGCCTCACTCAAAATATATATGATATAATCATATACTAAGTTCACGATCAAATTTAATTATGACTGAAGAACATATAAACAATAAATACACAATAATATAAATCCTAAATATGTAAAATAGATAATCTTGTATTCAAAATATATATGACATATATAATCATATTTTCCAATTCTGCTCAACATATAGAAAATATGGCCTCCGCTAATATTGGTCCAAAATAATTCAACACTCTTTCAAAATTAAATACAACACTAGGTGTGTAAAGAAAAATTATGTTGATTCAAAGGAGAAAAACAACTCTAACTTTGCATGAGAAAATGATATCTTTTAGTTCCACTGTCGGTTTTTTTTTTTTCCTAATTTACCACAGCCTGAGAAGTAACATACAAATCGTTTGTACATTCAACAAATCTAACATAACGGGCTCAAATTATTTCTAAGCATACAATATATGTACCTTTTTTTTTGTGAAGTACGTACATTACTTGTATACTAGTATTGTGCTCGTGCGTTGCAACGAAATATATAATATAATAAGATAACAAAAATAAATTCTCATACAAAATGACAAATTTTCATAAAAAAACAAAATTAGAAATATATTCTAGATTTATCACAGTAATATGTATTGAAATAATTAAGTAATATGTATTGAAATAAGGAAGTAGATAAATAAGGAAGTGAACAAAAAATTGATTTGCATTGTGATCCGCCGTATAGAAAATATCAATTGGAGATGGAGAAATAAGGAAACAAATAAATAAGGAAACGAATAATTATATCGCTAAATTTTAGAGTCTGTTTAATTTTAATTGTAACGCATCATGTGGCGGTATGTGTGGCGAGTATGTTTGTAACTAATTAAATTTAAACTTCTACGCATAAAACATATGCATTTAATCAAAAAAAGATAGATTATGTGATTGGAGAGCTGAGATTAAATCTAAAAATTAATCTTTCAATCGTAGCCGTTGACGGATCGGACACCCAACGTGCTTAATAATGGAATGGAGATTTGTAGTACTGCAAGGAAAGAGTTTTTTCGTTATGCACTATGAGATGGTATATATAAATCAAAACTAGTTGACTTGTAGAGTAATTAGTAATACATACCCCCTAATCCTGGAGAGACTTCAGTGTTCTAAGGCACCAAGGGGCTGGGACTGGGTATGAATATTGCACTCGAATGGAAGGATTCTCTTTAGATAACGTCTGCAAATTATTTTTCCAATTAACGTATGGAATTCTAGTACAAGCAACGCAAAATTCCAGCAATTCTTGATTCAAGACGATTTTTTTCCTCCTTTCAGTCTTATTCCTCAAGTTCGGAAACTTGAGGAAAAAGTTATGTAACTCTTCATGTTGTAAAACACGTAGTAAAATAATTTTCTTAATTTCTTTTCTAACATATTTTATTTATGTACACAGGTATGACAATAACGCTCGGATTAAGTCTTGCCGTGGTCATGCTTTTATCATATTTTGCGATAGTCAAGCGTGTCAAATTGTTTGAAAAGAGAAAACAGGAAAAGTTAAAACATAAGTTCTTTGTTCAAAATCGGGGGTTGCTTCTCCAACAACTAATTGCTTCCCATGAAGATGCTACACAAAATATGAGAATTCTTAGATTACATGAGTTGGAAAAGGCAACAAACAGATTCGATAATGCACTCATTATTGGTCGGGGAGGTCATGGAGAAGTTTATAAAGGAATTTTGTCGGATCAACGTGTTGTGGCCATCAAAAGGTCCAAAATTGTTGATCCGGCCGAAATCGATCAGTTCATAAATGAAGTGGTTATCCTCTCATAAGTCAACCATAGGAACATTGTGAAACTCTATGGATGCTGCCTAGAGACCGAAGTCCCATTGCTCGCTTTTGAGTTCATTTCGAATGGAACACTTTTTAGTCATCTCCATGTGGAGGAACATTGTTCCTTGACATGGAAGCATCGGTTAAGAATTGCTCTTGAGCCTGCAGGGGCAATTTCCTATCTACACTCATCTGCCTCTATATCAGTTGTTCACAGAGACATAAAATCATCAAACATTCTACTGGATGATTATTTCACAGCAAAAGTGTCAGATTTTGGGGCCTCAAGATCTGTCCAAATAGATCAAACAGGTGTAACTACAGATATCCAAGGGACGCATGGATATTTGGACCCTGAGTACTATTATACCGGCTGCTTAACCCAGAAAAGTGATGCATACAGCTTTGGTGTCATTCTAGCTGAATTGCTAACAAGAGAAAAGCCATTATTCTCCTCAAGGAAGTTTCAAGGTGGTAGCCTCATTGCATATTTTAGTTCTGCTGTGAAAGAGAACCGTCTCCTTGAGATTCTCGATCCCCAAGTTGTGAACGAGGGGCACATAACTGAACTAGAAGCTGTTGCCAAAATTGCACAAATGTGCCTGAGAATGAAAGGAGAAGAAAGGCCAACAATGAAGGAAGTGGAGGTACGGCTCGAGGTCTTGTGGCGGTCCAACCAACAACAAGAACATCCTTGGACATCTAAAAGTTTGGAGGAGAGGCAGTTTATGCTTCCTGATTACATTGTGGGAATTGATACAACCTTGCAACGTAGGTTTGAACAAGAGCTAGAGTCATCATCTAAATTTCTCTCGGTAAATGATCTTCGTTCGATATAATAATGTGAGTGATTATCAGATTTTAGTTTTATTGTGAATTGCTCCTTGATACTTGTAGTTCTTTATCTATTCATATATTCTGAACAAATTATGTAATATTCCTAAATTTATATGTTTTTTGTTTCTGTATTACTATTGGTGTGCGTTTTTAGCTGATGTAATTTGTATAATGAATTTGAATAATTTTCAAACTTTATATTCTGCGGTGCACCTATTTATAGTTATTCATCAGTTATGAAACTTTATATAGTTTGTTAGATTCCTGTGGTGGATCTGTAGTAATTCAGGCTTGGACCTTAACACCGCAATATCCAATTTAGAGTACTCAGACTTGCTTTCACTGTTCAATCAAATAATACGGGTGTTGAGACTAACAATTGATGCCAGGTCCAATGCAAATTTTATGTTTTACAAGCAAAATTTGGTACAACCATCTAATAGTAAGACCTGAAAACTTGGAAGGGAGAACCATAATCAAGTCACACATTGTTAAAACCTCGTATCTCTTAGTACTATCAAGTCACACATTGTTAAAACCATAATCAAGTCACACACTGTTTTACCCGGATGTATTTATAAGGTAAATTCTTAAATCTTAAAACCTCGTATCTCTTAGTACTATCAATTCAAACAACTTGATTAATGATTCATAATTCTTTAATTTAAGCGACACAGGAGTAAGTTCAAATTATGATATACAAAGATCTTTTTGTTACTTTTCTTAAAGTTGAAATGTCAACAAGGATTTCTCAACCATAAAATGCATGCTACAATTCTGTTCCAGTGAGCTATTGGTACATAAAGTCATAAACTAATTTTAGTTGGTTCAATATCTTGGCCATATGAACATCATACAAATATCAAATAATTGCACAAAAAGAATTACCAGACAGTTGCTCATTGCAGACTGAAGAAAACATCTTCAAATAAGTCATATTATTCAGACGAGAAGTCACCAGGTTAAAATGATTCAAATGACAAACCCAGCAGAGTCCTTTCAAATACAAGCCTATTAGAAGTAAGAAAACATTGGGGAATTTGAGATCTTATGAATGATAAAATCTTTGTATATATTCATTCAGTTGTTAATGATTTGTTATAAAGTACATGAGAAAAATTGAAATAGAGAATCCGGAGTCCATGAGACGGAAACTGGTGGACCAACTGAAATTAAGTGGACAGAAATGCTACAATTTTATACAATATATAAATGCAATAAAACCTAGAATTAACTAAGATAATAATGTTAGGGTAAAATATCCTATACTAAATACTCAATTCTTGCTCCTTAATATATATAGCCTGCAAAACATAGCTTACTAATTCTAACATCCTCCTAAATCAAGTCTAATGAAAAAATATGATGAGATGAGAGACATACATAACAAATAATACAATAATAGATAGATGACCGTGCAATCCACAAACAATAAAGTTAGTTGATAATGCCTACAACTTTTGTAAATGGAGCACCAACAACATAAAAATTGATTATCTTCCAACTTTCACTGTCGAATTTTGTTGATATGTTTTCTGTTTACCTCTGGTCAATGCAACTTTTCAGCACGCTTGTAGTTTAACAATTATAACGATTGCAATATTAATTTGTTGGATTATTTGACTGAAGACTTTTCTCTCCTTCAGATAGGGTGGCAAGGGATTGGCCTGCGTTTTTTTGTTAATATTAAATTGGTTGAACCATATCTCTTTTTCTTTCCAATTAGACATGGTATATTTACACAAATTGTTTGAACTGACTTCCGGTGTTTATCTCCAAGTTTGGCAACTGATTGTAAAGTAAATGATATCAAGCAGATGGAGGTCAGCTGGGCACGACCCATTAGTGCACCCGACCCAAACTGACTGATCAAATTTATTTGTACTTTTCCTTCTGCTAATTCATTCATCTATCGAGTAAAGTTTCCATAAATCTTTGATCTCATTTTTCTCCTAATCATACACGGAAGCGAGAAAAATAGGAACATCTATTTTTCTGTTTTTTCTGTCAAAAAATTATGTGTTCAGTTTTGTACATTTTCATGAAATGTTTCAGCACTTTCGGATCACGATTTTTGCTACTCAAAATCAAATCTTTATACCTAACATTCATCATGCTGACCGTATGATTTGGAAAAGACAAAATTTGTTTGTATAGTTTAAGAAGTTCAGTTCCATTCATTTTCAATGCACAAAGAACAAGAATAGAGTTGTTAATGATAATTTGTTATCAAGTACTTGGGAGGTTTACTTTGACTTGTAGGTAATGACTTGACTTGGCTTTTCTTTGTAGCGTCTCCTTGTGGACCTGTGGTTTTAAGTGGACATAAATGCTGCAGTTTTCAAGAGCGCGTGCACCACTGATTCTTCCATATCTTCTTAGGAGGTGAGGGCATGGGAAATTTTTTATCCATAGAAATGATTAAATCTAGACGTACAGAAATAGAAAGAGTGCCTCATTTTTAACAAATATAGAAAGATTTGACTCATTGAGTCAGATCCAAATATATGGACCTGACTCAATGGTCCAGATCCATTGGTATTTTTTATTTTTTTTAATTAGGCGCAGATGGGAACCGTTTAATATATATCAATGGATCTGGACCATTGAGTCTGATCCATATATTTTGGATCGGACTCAATTAATCAGATCTTTCTATATTTGTTGGAAACAAGACACTCTTTCTATTTCCGAACATCTGAATTTAATAATTTCTAAGGATAAAAAATTGCCGAGGACATGAGGGGCAGAAAAAAAAAGGGTCATTGCCAAAAAAAAAAAAGAAGGATATGGAAGTACTCTAAAACTATACCAAAAAATATACAGTCATATGTTAATCCAATGTTTTTAAGTGACATAAAAAGATAACCTTTTCACTGGTTTAAATAATAAAAAGTTATTCTTTATCTTATATTTTTTTATATAATTCTTAAAAATTTAAAAGCAGGATGTTGTAGTTGGTAAATAGTTATATTAATTACTTTAAATTGTCCAGACAAAGATATGTTATGACTACTAGGATAAAATCTACTCCAAGTCTTTGCAAGATTTGAATTTTTTAGGCACTCTAGAAGTAGCAAAATATATAACTTATAAATGTTGAATACATTGTAACATTTCATGCAAAACACTATATGTACCGATTCACTATTATATTAATTTCAGGTACACAATTACCCTTTAAATCAGAAAGGTAAGTGATAGAGCCTACTAAGAGCAGCCCAATATTAGCCCAGAGAAGCCCACATTAACAAGTCAATAGTGTTGCCGTGTTGTGTTGGCTACTTAGATTCCCATTTGCCCTTTTTTATTTCACTTGGCTGGCACCAAAATAATCTACCTAACCTGACATGGCTTGCTCTTAATTTCTTCAAGACAATCATTTTGTAGTTCTGATCCAATGCACTAACATTAACGCCACAGGTCACCCATTATCGGACTCAATGGAGATGTCTCTATTAATTAATACCAAAGTGCTTTAAATTTATGCAAGGTTGATACTCTATATTTAAATTTTGGATTCAAATATAGTTGACGTTTTATTGATTATGAATTCCAATTTTATAGAGTACCAAATTTCTATATTGAGTGAGGCTGGCTATGGTACTATGTATAGTGCATATCAGACTGTATTATGGATACATATTTTTAAGTGGCTGATTGATCAATTATATAATAATAATAATAATGAGGAGGGATCCAATTACAATTTTTTTTGAATTTTTGTACTATTTATTAAGATGGTTACAAAATTGTTGTTTTTCAATGGTCTGAAAACAACGATTTTGTAACAATCTTAATAAATAGTAAAAAAATTCAAAAAAATGTAAAATTTGATCTCCAATCACATTTTAATATATCCATCATGTTGAACAGTTTGGATCGACTATTTGGACTTTGAAAATGGTAGGTGTCAAAGTGTGTCAAAAAAAAGGTGTAATCCGATCCCTCCTCAATAATAATAATAAGAATAATAATAATAATAATGATAAGAGATTGGCTAATATACCAACGTTGGTATAGAGCAGTTCGTTATACCAAATGGGTTTTGTGATTTCGAAGTCCAAATAATTGATTTGAAATGCTTAACGTATTCTCCATATTAAAATGTGCTTGCAGACCAAAATTTACATTTTTTGGAAATTTTTTACTAGTTTTTTTGGATTTTTGAAAAACACTGTTTAATATGGTAAAATAATAATAAAAAATATATATTTAAGAGAAGAAAAGAGAAACCGTTGACTTATAAGTCACTGTTTACTTATAAACCGTTGACTTATAAACCATCTTTTTAAGAGAAGAAAAGAGAAAGAGTACCACAGGTTCTCAATGTATAGAAGGATCAGTGGAATTTTTACCTATTCAAACTTTAGATCGGTAAAATTAAACTGATCCAAAGAATTATGATTTTCTTAAGCTCACCAAATTCTTTGGTGAGCTCAACTTGAAAACCTATCAAATGAATTTTAATGATGAATCCAAACTGTTGAACCAATCTACTTCACGAATCATGCGTTTACATGTCAAATATATAAATTTAAATTAATTTAGAACAAAGTGAAACGGTAAAAAAATGAAAACTAAATGTATTAAAATTATATAACTTATAAACATTGTTTTTCTGCCGCTTGACTTTGTAATAAATTAATTCAAAATTTTATAAATTTGACATGTAAACGCATGACTCATGAAGTAAATTGGTTTCAACAGTTTAGATTTGTCATTTGAAGTTACTTCAATATGTTTTGAAGTTGAGTTCACCAATTCTTTGGTGAGCTTAAGAACACCATAATTGTACTCACAATTATTTGACATTTATAAATGCGAAAAGAAAGCGCTTCATATTGAATTTGATATTTTAGTAATATTATTTGTTAAACTTTAGTTATTAGCAGTGAACACAAAAGTGAGGAGGATTCAAATGCCTCCATTTTTTGGGCTTCCATCATGTCTCCTTTTTTTTTCTAATAATAAAAATTATGGAAGTAACATGTCAATATAAAACCGTTAGATGTGATCTATTATTTTCTCCACATATACATAAGAAAATATCACCTTTTGATTTTTGTTTTATATTAATCAATAAGTTGATTCATAAAAAAAAACATACATAAGCTATCCACATTGGTGTATTTTTACAAGCTCAAGATAGTAATGAAAACAAAATCGAAATGTCATGATTTTTTACGTGTGCATAGATAAAATGATATAAATCATATCTAATGGTTTTATTTTGATATTTGAATTTTAAATTTTAAGTTATTTAGTTTTAAAAATGAAAACATTATAAGACACAAAAAATAAAGATATTTGAAATCTCCTCAAAAAAAATTATTTACTACGTACTTAAAGAGTCGCACCGGATGATACATTTTGTGAGTAATCTAGGAATGGGAAAAAAAATGAAGGCATCAATGGACGTATGTCATGTTATTTACAAGCTTTAATTTTATTTTTTTATATACAAATTATATATAAATATTGCATATGTCTATAGTCCGTACGTGCTTAATACAAAGTATGTTACATTTTTTGCACTCTAAAGAAAGTTATTTTGCTTCGTATACTAAATGCAACTTTTTTACGGTGGATTCAACCAATGGCTGTTTATAACAAATTCATTTTTCTTTATCTACCAAAGATAAATTATTTTAGAAATAGAATAATAAAAAAATACAGCATTTCTCGGTCACGAGTCAACCAACCACCCACTAGACAAGTTTGTCAAAATAATAATATTTAAGCGACAATATCGATAAGGGAAAGGGAGCACTTCCTCGGTTTCATGCTGAACACATGCATGCATCTTGCAAAAGTTGATAGATTTTGATTATAATATTCTTTCCAATTCAGATCTGAAGACTGCTGCTCTTTCCTCACTTGACTTCTCATTTTCACAACTCAGATCTAAAGAACAGAGCATACCTAGAGTCCACACACACTAGTTACGTACTTGCAAAATGGCAGGGAATTTGATAACCTCTTTGCTCTCTCTGGCCACCAATTTGCTCCCCTCAATTACTGCATCTGCGCACGCTCCTTCCTCTTCGTCAAATTCTAATAATTCAGAAAAGGACTGTGCTCGTGCTGCTGAGAAGGATCTGGAGAGGCTGATGCGAACTCTGAAGTGGATCAAGGCAACGCTATATGATGCTGAGGAGAGGGAGATCATGGACCGCTCAGTCAAGTTCTGGCTCAAGGAGCTCAAGAAGGTTGCTTATGATGCTGAGGATGTGCTGAGCGTGTACCAATATGAGGTCACACGCGTCCGAGTAAAGGCAAGAAATGCTTCTGAGGCTTCCGGTTCTCACAAGAGAAAGCAGATAGAGGTTAGTAACTTAGTACCTTGTGCAAATAGAAATTTAAAGGATCTTAATTACTTATGAGTGTTACTAAATGCAATTTTTTTTTCTTTTCGTTGGATTGGCATCCACTGTAGTGGTCACTTGTTTTATAATAAGCTTTTCAAATCTAACAACAGAGTGCCAATTAATTCCTTAATTATCATCGTCAGTTAAAGAAATACGGAATTTGACATATCTAATAAATTCCTTTTTGGACAGTACATATATTGTTCCAATCTAATGTGTTGGAGTATAATCAAACAGTTGAGCATACATGTAATATAATTCTGAATTGTATATTGTCATGTATGATTGTTCTAATTAAGTGAGATATAATATGGAATTAAGGTATTTAACAATCTATATATTCAGTAGGATGTGGTTCATTAAATTGGTAGAACAATTTGGGCAAACATCAAATCATTAATGACCTGATTTTGAGAATAACAAGTAACAAGAACCGCAGTCTGTTGAGTTGTGGGGGGCGCACAAAATATTTCGATTAAGTTGGCTGATAAGCAGAGAGTTTTGCAGCCACACGATTTTTGATGCGGACCGCACAAAATACCTTTTTAGAGTTGGCATATAATCATAAAATTGTGCGGGCCACATGGATTTGTGCAAGCCGCACAAAACATTGTTAAATCTAGAAAGTCGGTTATTCAGTGAAAAGGCAGTTTTGTAGACACGTCTGGCTGTTTGTGCTGCTGCAAGGATTTTATACGAGCCGCACGCGCAGTGCCAGATATGTTACCCTATATAAGGATGGATCCCCAAGGCACAAGATAACACACACAACTCAGTTTTCTAAACAAGAGTTATTTTAAACAGAATCTGAGTGCCTTCTCTTTTCTTTCACCATCAAAGATCTAGAGAGGAGAAATCTATTAGGAAACTTGGAACGGATTATTGACATATATACATATTTTATTACTTTCATAGATGACTATTCAAGATATGCCTACATATATATATATATAATTAAGGAAAAGGCTCAAGTCCTAGATGTGTTCAAAAGTTACAAAGCAGAAGTTGAGTTACAACTTAGCAAATGCATTAAGGCCATTAGATCTTATCGTGGTGGTGAATACTACAGCATATATGATGGATCAGGTGAACAATATCGAGGGCATTTTGCACAATTCATAGATGAATGCGGCATTGTGCATCAATATACATTGCCTGGTTCGCCGGCAATGAATGGTGTTTCTAAGAGGCCCAATAGAATGCTTAAGGACATGGTAAGGAGTATGATGAGTCGTACCACTTTACCACAAAATCTATGGGGTAAAGCCTTAAAAACAGTAGCATATATCCTTAATAGAGTACCCACTAAAGCATTTAACAAAACCCCATATGAAATTTGGAACGAGCAAAATCCTAATTTGAAACATTTGTGTGTATGGGGATGTCCAGCTGAGGCAAGGCCTTATAGGCCACACAAATAGAAACTGCATGAAAGGACAGTTAGTTGTTATTTTATTGGGTATCCCGAGCGATCAAGGGGTTATAAGTTTTATAATCCCACAGAACACTCAACTTTTGAGTCAGGAAATGCAAAAAAAATTTAGGATGTTTAGTTTGTGGGGGGTGATACAATAATGGATTTTGAAATCGAAGAGGAGTATGCAAATATTCCCACAAGTGTTGTGAGTTTTGTGGATATTAAACCCATTTTAACTCAAAACACAATTGTCGAAAACGAAACCATTATTGAATACCAAACTCAACAAGATGAAACAACACAAACAGAAATTCCAGCGCCTTGTGCGGCCAGATTGTTGTTGGCCAGATTGTTGTAGACAATGTTGGAAACCCTCAAGAAAATTCAGAAGTGCCAATAAGAAGATCCACTAGAGAGAAAAGGTCTGCAATATCTTCATATTACGTAGTTTACCTTCAAGAACATGAGTTTGATGTTGGCGTGTTAGAAAATGACCCCATAAATTTTAACAAGCCATGGAGGACTCTAACTCTCACAAGTGATCGATGCCATGAATGAAGAAATAAAATTTATGGCTGATAATGACGTTTGGGAAATTGTCCCATTACCTAAAGGTGCGATACTTATTGGTTGTAAATGGATATTTAAAACCAAGAGGGATTCGAAAGGCAATGTGGAGAAATATAAGGCTTGTCTTGTCGCTAAAGATTTTACACAAAAGGAAGGCATCGATTATAAAGAGACTTTCTCTCCAGTTTCATTGAAAGACTCTTTAAGAATTATATTGCCATTAGTTGCGCATTTCGATTTAGAGCTTCATCAGATGGATGCTAAGACAACGTTTCTAAATGGTAATATTGAAGAAACGATCTATATAGTGCAACCAGAAAACTATGTGTCGGATGACGCACAGTCTATGGTGTGCAAACTTTAGAAATCCATCATTGGACTAAATCAAGCATCTCGTCAGTGGTACTACAAATTCCACAATGTGATTATCTCATTTGGTTTTGAGTCAAATCTAGTGGATGAGTGTATATACCTCAAGTTCTGTGGGAATAAGTTTATATTTCTGGTTTTATATGTGGATGACATATTGCTTGTCAGCAATGATATAAATATGTTGCAAAAGACTAAGAACTTTCTGATGAAGAATTTTGAGATGAAAGATCTTGGTAATACATCTTTTGTCCTAGGAATTGAAATACTGAGAAATAGAACCCAAGGTATATTAGGTTTATCCCAAAGAAATTATATCGAAAAGGTTCTCATTAGGTATGGCATGCAAAACAGTACACCAGGAAATACCCTTATGGCAAAGGAAGACAAGTTTGGTCTAAGCCAATGTCCTAAGAATTCTTTAGTAAAGTAAGTAATGCTAAAGTATCCATATGCCTCAGTTATTGGGAGCATCATGTATGCGCAAGTGTGTACGCGTCTAGATATTGCGTTCATCACTGGCATGTTGGGCCCATACTAACTTAGGTCTAGATCATTGGAAAGCAGCCAAACGGGTCTTGAGGTACTTGAAGCGAACAAAAGACCACATACTCATGTATCGGAGGTTGGATCAGCTAGAGGTCATTGGGTGTACTGACTCTAATTTTGGAGGATGTCAAGATAGCATGAAATCGACATCCGGCTACATCTTCATGTTAGCTGAATGAGCTATTTAGTGGAAGAGTGCTAAATAGTCACTGATGGCATCTTCCACAATGGCCGCATAATTTTTTTTTTTTTTTGGTCTCTTACATGACCCGTAGGTCTACCTTGTCCTTTGCCTAACAAGGTCTAGAAATTCAACTTCATTCCCTGTTCTATTCCAGCCCTCTAGTCTACCCCAGTTTGCCAAATTGTGTGGCAAGTACATTTCAGGATTCGACCTTCCACAGTAACTCGTTTTGTAACCAACCCCCTGCTGCACCTGTAACTCCCAAATCTTCCAAACCTCATGGAAAGCACGCCAATCATGGATGTTTGGTTGTGAGTGAGCCAGAGCTTGAACTATCTCTTTTGAATCAGAGCACACCATACCACGGAGATAGCCCTCTTGTTGCAACATCCTATATCCCTCGAGAACTGCAAGTGCCTCTGCATGAGACGCACTGAGAGCTTGGACCTGTTTGGAAACCCATGCTATTGTATTTCCTCCAGAGCACAAGTGCACCCCAATGCCCGCGCCATTTTCTTCTGACCAGGAGCCATCAACGTAGCAGGTAGCATTTCCGGGTTCTGAGCCCGATTGCACTCCTGGCTGTGCGGTATTGGTACCACACTGTAGCACGTCGCCGCTTGACATTGCTGAAAAGTTTGATTATAGTATGCCTGACAAGCCAGTAGTTCCTGTGTTTTCCCCCCAAGTACTGCATCATTTCGCACACGCCAGATGGCCCATGCCATGCAAATAAACTGTGTTACCTGTAATTCTGACAAAGTACCATGGATTATCTCCCAAATCTGTCGGAAGCTCCCTTGTATTTGATCAGAGCGGATACTCATTGGAGATGCCCACCAGGCAGCTCTAGCAAAGGGACATCCGAAGATTGCATGGTAAATTGTTTCCGTTTCATTGTTGCAAAGAGAACAGATAATCGGTATTGTATTGATTCTTGCTCCTACTATGCCTCTGACAGGAATTGCATTGCGAACGCATCTCCAAATGAAGAGTTTCAATTTGGGAATCAGCCCCCTGAATTTCCATACCGAATTCCAGAATGCTTTGTCACTTTCCACCCCAACATCCCCTTTTATCATCTGGTAAGCCTTTTTAACAGAAAATTTGCCATCTTTTGAGTATGTGAAGCATAGGGTGTCTGGGACCCGAGCATCCTGAGCGATTGAGATAGAGGTGGAGATGTGAAGAGCCAATAGAAACCCGAATACTGATTGGAGTTTCTGAAAATCCCAAGTATTTGTTTGGGGTTCAATTAAGTCTCTAACCACCATTTGCCTTTGCGCTGCACTATTCGGTTGAAAATTCTCCCATCCCTGAAACCAGGGGTCCCCGAAAACCCGAACGACAGAGCCAGTCCCAATTTTCCAAGTCAGGTGCTGGCTCAGCTGTGGTTTAAGTGAAATTATGTTTCTCCAAAGGGGGGTGCAGTTGTATGTCCTGTTGCATTGCAGAAAACAAGTTCGAGGGCAGTACTTTGCCTTAAGGATTTGCGCCCAGGGAGAATTGCTTCCATTTGCTATTTTCCATCCCAATTTTGTTACCAAGGACATATTCATCTCTCTTAGGCTTTTCAATCCCAGACCCCCCATACCCTTAGGGGTAGCCACCTCAGCCCACGCAACATAAGCCAGATGGTTTTTCTGAGCATCCCCCCCCCCAAAAAAAGTTTCGAATGATACCTGTCAGCTTCACTAGAGTCTTGGTAGGAAGTAGGACGGTACCCATCGCATAGACCGGAATGCTTTCCATAACTGACTTGATGAGGATCAGCCGCCCTGCATGAGTAAGATATTTCGCCTTCCATGAGTTGAGTCGTTTCTGAAACATTTCCACCAAGTACTGAAAGGAGCCAGTGCCATTGACCTTGACCGGACATCCCAAGTATTTTTCGTTGTCAGATGCCTCCTGCACCCGAAACCTGTGCAACAGAGCTGCCTTGCCTTGATTTGTTGCATTGTGAGAGAACCACACCTTTGATTTGTCAGGATTGATTCTTAAACCTGTCAAAACAGAAAAATTCGTTAGTGTGAGGTGGAAGTGCTCCACCTCTTCTTCCGTAAGTGTTCCCATTAAGATCAGATCATCAGCAAACATTGAGCACGCCATCGTTGGGGCTGAGGGAGTGAGTTTGAGCCCCCTGATTGATCCAACCGCCATCTTCTGATTGAGCCATCTAGCAAGTGGGTCCATCGCAATAATGAAGAGGTACGGCGACATTGAGCAGCCTTGCCGTAACCCTCTTGTTGGTTTAAAGAACCCGTCACCTCTTCCATTTTATTGGATTGTGAATTTAGCAGATTGCACGCATGCTTGAACCCATTGACAGAATCTTGCTGGAAAGCCGTATATCGGCAGTAGGTCAAATAAGTACTCCCATCGCACCGTATCGAAAGCCTTAGCTAGGTCGGCCTTGAGGGCAAAATGACTGAAAATTCCCCTTTGGCTCCGGAAAGAGTGTATGATCTCTCGCAATAAAATGACATTTTCAGAGATTTCTCTCCCCGGAATGAACGCTGTTTGTGATTGTGAGATGATGGAGTTCATCCAGGGTTGCATTTTATAAGCCATGAGCTTAGAGATGACTTTGTAGAGGAAATTACAGACGCTGATAGGTCTGAATTCTGAGACCTTTGTTGGAGCCAGCACTTTAGGAATCAGAACCAGGGAGGAGTGCCCAATCGATTCATTCATCAGACCAGTTGTGAAAAACTGAATGACCTCCGCCGTAACCACAGGCCCAAAAGAGACCCAATTCTCTTGAATCAGTGAGGCTGTGATGCCATCAGGCCCCGGGGATTTCATGGGGCCCAATGCAAAAACAGCCCTTCTTATTTCTTCATTTGTCGGAATGGAGTCTAAGCATGCAGCAGATGCCATCGGGATTCTTTGGATTGTTGCGGCCACTTCTTGAGGGATCGTTGTCATAGATGGTAATGACTGATCCTGTGTGTAAATTTTCCTGAAGTGTTGAACAAATTCCACTCTAATCTCGCGCATTGTTACCGCCCAGCCCCCTCCTTCTGTTGCTATCGCACTGATTCTATTCCTCCTCCTTCTTACCTGTGTTGTGGAATGGAAGAACTTTGTGTTTAGATCTCCCATGACATTCCAATTCAAACGTGAGCGTTGCAACCAATACATTTCCTGAGCTGTGATGTAGAGTTGGTACTGCTGTTGTAGGGATTTGATGCGTTCCCTAACTTGATGAGTCTGACTAAGAAGGATCAGAGTCTCCATTTCTTTCTCAATTTTCTTTAACTCCCAGTTCGGATCCTTTGACCCTTCTGACCACAGTTTCACTTCGGCTTGAAGATTCTTGCATGTTTCTTTCCATGAGCCCCTTCCTTGGTTTGCCGCCTTTTCGCAAATTGCTTTAAAATCGGGATGTTGAGCCCACCATTGCTCTACCCGAAAAACTTTTGGACCTTTTCTTTCCATCGGCTCAGTTCGCAGCAGTACCGGGAGGTGATCACTGTTGTAATTGGGGAGATGAAAAATTTTTGAGTTTGGGAATATGCTTATCCATTCAGAAGTCGCAATTCCTCTATCAAGCCGTTCCAGGATTAGATTCCTGCCGCCTTGGTTGTTTGCCCAGGTGTACGCGGGTCCCGAATGACCTAAGTCAATGAGACCCGATTGTTGAATGAAAGCATTAAATCTTCGGTTTCTTGCCTTGAACTGAGAGGTGCCTCCTTGTTTCTCTTTTTGGTTTGTGATACAGTTAAAATCACCAATAGCGCATAGGGGCAATCCAGAGTCAGCAATATGATGTTGGATCCTACTCCAGATATACCCGTTTGCTCTATCTTCACAATCCCCGTAAATCCCACAAAGAATCCAAGGGTCTGAGAGTTGGTGAAGCCTTATTCTTGCAATAATGAAATACTGAGAAGTTTCTAACACCTCAACCGAGACATTATCGCTCCAGAGAAGCCATAATCCCCCTCCCCGGCCTATGGAGGGTACGATCTCAGCATTGGTTAGGGGCAATTTCAAAATTCGTTTTTCTGCCTTTCTCCTGGAACACTTAGTTTCAGAAATAAAAGCTAATTCCGCCCCTGTGCTACGGAGGTAACGCCGGACGGTTGGAACTGTCGCAGCCCTCCGCTGCCGCGACAGTTCCATGACAGAATACTCATAAAAACCCCGGCGGCGATTGAGGCCTCGCCGCCTTGGCACGTTTAGTAGAAGCTGAGTTGGGTTCACTCTCATGGTGGATGTGGTTTGAATCATGGTGAGTGATGAGGGAGATGAGTTCAGAGGAAGGAGAAGGGTCCGATGGGTTTGGGTTTATTAAATCCTGTAAGGAGCGTTTGAGGTTGGAGTTACCCTCCTGGTTGTGAGTTCGGCCGGTTTGGTTTGGAGGCTTTGGGGCCGCATAGCCCTGGGGAGCAAGATCTTCACGCGGAACCAATTCTGGGCTTATCATCCAGGGCCCAAAAGTGGGATTTAGGATAGTCTCAAATTCTGGCCTGTTTTCGTTGGCTGGCAAGTGCTTAAGTCTTTGCAGTTGCACTCTGTCTGGACATGTGCTGATTTCATGGCCCAAGGAACCACAGAATAAACAGATTCGGCCCAATTTTTCATACACTACGTAAGCTTGGGAGTCGCCATAGATTGGGTGTAGGTATTTGACTCTATCTTTTAGCGGACCAACAATTTCCACCTGGAGTTTGGCCTTGATGAACTGCCGGCCACCCATATAACCCCTGACCGGATCTATGATTGGTTTGCCCACTCTCTTGGTAATCAGTGCGAGACCCCTATCAGTGAGGGTTTCCAGGTGGGGGCCGTGGAATTGGACCCATAACTCTGCTGTGTTGATTTGTTCTAGTGCATCGGAAGTAGAGCCGCATGGAGCAATGGCCACCAGGTCTTGACGATAGAACCATGGCCCTTCATTGGTGATTTTGACAACCTCCTTCTTTGAGCTGCACTGAATCAGATAAGCACCCCTTTCTTGTTGTCTGAATGTGGCTGAGGGGTCGAGGTCCCAGGCACGCCTCATGTTTTTTTCAAACTGAGCATCAAAGGTCATACGATCTGTGCATATCCTGGCGAGAACACACAGATTCCAATCTCTTGTGACTACAGCCTCTTGAGGGATTGCAACCGCCAGTTCTAGGCTAGATTCTCCAGTTTGAAGGTCTGCAAATCTTCTTATTAGGAGTTCATCCGCCGGGTCCATGAGTAAGGGCTGTTGTTTCTGTTTGGTTGCCGGAGGGAGGCGATTGTAGGAGGAGGCTACAGTAGGGTGGTGATTATAGAGATATGAGAGAGAGGTTTTGAGCCCGATTTTCACTAGTGGATGAGGCCCTAAGATTGATTTGGTAAGGAATGGCGGCTGTGGTGGGTTGTGAAGAGTCTTTTGCTGTGGTTTTGGTTTTGCGTGAGGTTTATAGGTGATTTTTGGCGTGTGGCACATGATTCGGAAGGTTCTTTTATTTGCCAGGATGAAGGATAGGGCGACACCTGTCATTTGGACATTAGTGGTGATGGAATGACTAGGGATGCAGGAGGCGTGCTGGAGTGGTTGGTATGTTAGCGGGGTGTATTGTAACGGCTTGGTGTAGAATTTTGTGGACTTTGGTAGCTTTTTGGCGTGAAGTCCTTTTAGAAAGGAGGAGCACAGAATTGGCCATAGAGTTGAGAGGGTAAAGGAGCCAGAGGACTTGCTATCATCACCTCTGGTGTTCTCTGAGGTCCTTCCTATTCTGATGTGTAAGGGTCCGTTGGGGTCAGGTTTTTGTTTTGGTTGAGCAGGGTTTCCTGAGCTTGGTGTACGCCCACCTCCTGTGGGCCGCACCGTCCTGCACGCCGCCCAAAAGTTGTCATTTTTCGGCGGTGGCAGTGTAGTGTTTACCCTGAGCGCTGTGTATGCCTGCGCTAGTGTAGAGCGGTTTGTATTATCCTCCTCCTGATTGAAGAGGTGGTTATCCCTCGGCCAACCCACGTCTAGTTGTCTACCCCCTGAAGAGGGGTCATACCGGGTACCGTTGGCTCTGTACTCACTAAGCGACCAGCCCAGGACAGCAACCGTGCAGGTCCTCCATTGATCATCGTAGTGAAGCACTAGGGTCCGGGGTATGAGGGAAGGGTCGATGGACCGGATGGCTATTCTCAAGGTGGATCTGTCAGACGCTAAGGTATTCTCATCATCTACATATATTGGGGTTCCAAACCCAGCCACTGTAAGGTAGAAATATTGTGGGTGCCATAAGGTAGTAGGGAAGTTGTGGATCTGAAGGTAGATTTTGAAAGTAATGGGGTTCAAGTTCCAGCCCTCTTCATGGTTGAATCGCCAGAGGTGTATGTTTGCGTTGACAGACTATAGCAATAGTTCCTCTAGAACAAGATCCCTGTGCAGGAATTCCGGCAGGAGGATTTGGTAAGCTTTGTGGGAGAGAGTGAGAACCGGGTAGTGCGGTGGGATCCCTCCATATAATTGCACTAGTTTTTGTTGAATAATTGCTGGGTTTCTGATTGGGGCGTTGTATAGGAAGCAAGCTCCCAAGGAATGGTTGGCATCATTTTCAAGGAGGGTGCTATGGGGAGTGCGCGGGGCAAAAACATGTGTTGTTTGACTGGGAGGGCCTGTGTTATACAGGTAGGGAGCTTCCATTAGATTGAACTATGAGCTGGCCATTGAAGTGGGAAAATACGCCATAAGATAATCAGAGGAGGAGAGGAGAGAAGAGGAGAGAAGGAGAGGAGAGGAGAGGAGGAGGAGAGGAGAGGAGAGGAGAGGAGGAGGAGAGAAGGGATCAAAATTTTTATTGCATGCTATGAAGCATCGAATCATGGTGTATGGCTTCAGAATTTTGTCACTAGGCTGCGTATAGTGGAATCTATTGAGAAACAACTAAAATTGTATTGTGACAACAATTCAACGGTGTTATATGCGACTAACAACCGAAGTTCATCAAAGTCCAAGTACATTGACAATAAGTTTTTAGTTGTAAAAGAAAGATTACATAATGGTCAGTTATCCATAGAACATATAGGGACAGACTCCATGTTAGGGGATCCACTTACTAAAGGATTACCACGTACCCAATAAGTTTGAAGAGCATGTTGCTCATATGGGTGCAATTTATGTCAGGGGAAATTCAGTTTTAGTGGGAGTCTATTATTTATTTTGATGTTCTAGTTAGTTATTGTAATTTGACAATCTATGTATTCAATAGGGTTTAGTCCATAAATGTCTAGAAAATTTGGACAAAGAACAAATCATTGATGGACTGATTATGAGATTTACAAATAATAAGAACTGTTGTCTCGAGAGTTGTGCGGGACGCACAAAATATCTCGATTAAGTTGGCTAATAACCAGAGAGTTTTGCAGCAGCACGGTTTTCAATGTGGACTGCACAAATTTTGATGCGATTGCACGGTTTTCGATGAAGACCGCACAAAATACCATTTTAGAGTTGGCATATAGCCATAAGTTTGTGCGAGCTGCACAAAATACTGTTAAATCAGAAAAGTCAGTTATTCAGTGAAAAGGCGGTTCTGTAGACATGTCTGGCCATTTGTGCGGCCGCACGGATTTTCTGCGAGCCACACGCGTAGTGCTAGATATGTTACCCTATATAAGGATGGATCTCCAAGACACAAGATAACACACACAACTCAGTTTTTTTAACAGCAGCTATTTTAGACAGAATCTGAGTGTCATCTCTTTTCTTTCACCACCAAAGATCTAGAGAGGAGAAATTCATTAGGAAACTTGGAACGGATTTCTCAAAAGCGTGTCTTGGTATCTTGGAAGACTTAATCCATGACCATACGACGTAAAGGCGAGAAGATGGCTTCTTGCCATTGAAGACTTGTCTCGAGCACACGGAGATGGCTCTTCGCAATTGAGGAATCCATAGCCAATGTTATGGAATTAGGTATTGTATTCCGCACTTATGATTTATGCTTTGGGTCTCTTTAGCATAGGACGGTCCTTAGGTTAAGGTGGGGAACTGTTTCTCCATTCCCGGGATATAAGTGTTTGAACCTAGATGAGATGTAATTTTTTTATTTCTAGATAAGACGTAATTGTTTGGCTTTTATGATTCTCCAACATAATGAACTTGTATCTGTAACTTATTTCTGTACATATTCGATTATTGGTTAAAAGTCGGAGGTCAATTTGCAATATTCAACACTCGCTCACATTGTAGGCGCCTTGATACCTTAATTATCATTTTCAGTTAACTACTTGTGAAATTTAGCATTGTAAATCATTTCTTTTTTAACAGTACATTGTACCAATTCCTGATGGCATTGTTGGTCGGCTTAACCAAATAAGAAGTCGATTTGATGAAATAGCAAAGGATCGTGAGGCTCTTCAATTAAGAGAGAGTGATGGGGTGAGGCGTCCAAACAATAAAATTTTACGACCCCCAACGGGTCACATGGTGGATGAGGCAAACATTTTTGGCAGAGATGCCGACATTTCAAAGGTCATCGATTTCTTACTAACTGAAAAAGAAAAGTCATTCTCAGTCATTTCAATTGTTGGCAAAGGTGGGCTCGGAAAAACCACCATTGCCCAACTTGTCTACAAAGATGAGAGGGTTTCCCGGTGCTTTGATTTAAATGGGTGGGTATGTGTCTCCGAAGAATTTGATGTTAGGAGACTCAGCAAAGCAACCATTGAATCATTCTCCAAAACAGACTGTGGTTTAAGTGAGTTGAGCCAATTACAAGAAGAGCTTGCAAAAATTGTTAAGGGAAAAACAATACTACTTGTTTTAGATGATGTGTGGAACGAGAATCAAAGTGTTTGGGAGTTGTTTCAGGTTCCTTTTCAAGAAGCAAAGATGGTCAGAATTCTCATGACAACAAGAAATAAAAAGGTTGCAAATGTCATGCAATCAACGGTCTGTTTTAACCCAACTAACTTGTCTGAAGATTCGTGCTGGCAGTTATTTCAGCATTATGCATTTAGTGGTACAAGTTACCCCATGCCAATACACTTGGTAGATATGGGAAGGGAGATTACAAGAAAGTGTGGTGGGTTGCCATTGGCTGTGAAGTCAATTGCAAGCCTCCTTAGGCATGAAACAGATGAAGAGGTTTGGATAGAGGTTCTAAAAAGTGATCTTTGGGAAATAAAAGAATCAAAAGAAATGATTTTCCCCGCACTTCAGATTAGCTATGCTCATCTACCTGCCCATCTTAAGCGGTGTTTTTTTTTTTGCTCAATGTACCCAAAAGATTACATATTATTAAAAAAGGAATTGATAGAGTTGTGGATCGCTCATGGGTACGTCGAGTCCCGGAGCAATAGAAAAATCATAGAAATTGGTGTTGAATATTATAATGAGTTAAAAGAGAGGTCCTTTCTTGATGATGCAACTACAAAATTCGACCCACTTTCCAAAGAATATTGTAAGTTGCATGATATAATCCATGATCTTGCTCGACTTAATTCTGAGAATGAACACTACTCGGTGGAGATCAATCAGCCATTTGATAGTCCAGTGGGAACTGTTCCGCAAGAAGCATACCATTTATATGTAAGAGGTTCCATGGGATATGTAAATCAAATTCCCCAACAAAATATGAAGGGTTTAAGGACTATTTTTATGGTTATCCAAGAATGCAACGGAGATTTTGAGTACGGATACTGTACAAACTGTACAAAGGCAATTGACCTAAATATGGAGTTGACAGAAGATTGTCAAGATTGTTTGGGAGATGTAACCTTGTGTAGCCTCACTAAATTTGATGTGCTCAGGGTATTGACACTGCAATGGAATAATTTGACAAAGATTCCCCACTACATTTCCGAGTTGAAACATCTTACCTATCTAAGTATTTTTTCTACACGTCTCAAAATGTTACCATTATCCATTGGCCTCCTTTACAACCTACTGGCTTTAGAAGTTGAGTGTGAATCCCTTGAATATTTACCTGAAAATATCGGTGATCTTGCTAACTTACAGTTTCTAGATATATATTCTGTTGGCAACCTTAAAAAGATACCAAAATCACTCTGTTCACTTACTAACTTACAGAAATTATCTATTGATGGTCCTTTTTTGGATTATGTCCCTCATGGTCTCGTTAATTCTCCGTCATTAACAAAAATTTCAGCATATTGGAGTGTTAGAACTATAGGTTGGTTAAAGGATATGAAGGACCTTGAAGAAAAAATCTCTATTGGAAGCTTAAAGAACATCAGTAATTTAGAAGATGCCAAGCGTGCTAACCTGAGAAATAAGTGCAAACTTAAGATTTTAGAGTTATGCTGGGATGATGGATTTGATGATTTTGGCGACGGCGACATGTACTCAGAGCTGGTATTACATCTCATACCAGAAGCTTGTGAGGGTGGGATAGTTGGGGCAGATGATGTACTTTTATCCTTATTAGAATGCCTCCAGCCACATCCTAACCTCAAGACACTTCGAGTAAAAGGTTATCCTTCTGCCATAGTACCAGGATGGATGAGGGATCCATATTTATTGCGGTCAATTGAAGAACTCGTGTTAGAACGTTGTGGCCATATTCAATCCCTTCCATTCAGCAATCTGCACACTCTCAAGTACCTCAACATTTATGAATGTTCTATCCGAGCTATGCAGCTGGAGCAGCTGCCCTCCCAACTTGAAACTGTGGAAATTTCAAGGTGCGACAACCTGGAGTTGATTACCGGACTAGGGCATCTGGATATGTTGAAAAAACTGGAAATTGATTACTGTGAAACCCTGAAATCAGTAACAATGGATGGACTGCAGTTTGGTGATTTATCTCATGAAATGCCATATGAGTTCTACACTGAAATCACTAACATTTCATCACTTACAAGAATAGAAATCAAATACTGTAAATTGCTTTGTGTTCTACCATATGGGTTGATTACATCTGGACCTTGTTATGTGCTTGTCCGTAGTTGCGGCTGTCCTGACCTTGAAATTGGACGTCGGCAATAAATTAAATCAGGTTCGTAATTTTGGATCACTGATTTTTTTTTTAATTTTCTGTAATTAATCACAAGTCTTAGTAGGATTTGTCGGCTGATTAAATTGCTCCTGGTTTGACAAATGAACATTAAATTTAATATTAGTTGTTTGTTGCTGCTAATAAGTAAGCTCTTGTCCAATTAATTTGCATCTTTTTTTTATGATGTCTTTCTTTCGCCCACGAGGACTCCAATTATATTCCATATATTTGATTCTTTTTGAATTCTCACTAATTATTATTTAAAATTCTGCTCTTTTGTAGGGTCATTTCTTCAAAAGCACCAACAAGGCCCGGTCAGCAGTAAGATGGGTTTTTTTTTTGGTCGGCATTTGGGGATTAGATTGGAGTTTCTGCTCTTTTGAATGGTACCATAATGAACATTTTTATTTTTATTTTTTTTGTGGGCCTTTGTAATGTGCTCTGGATGTTATGTTTCCGTGATAGATCACTGGTGTTAATTGTCTTTATGGCATACTCGGCTAATAAATTGCAAAGTTTAGTTAATTTATAATCTATCGACTGCAATGGCATGCAATCTTCCATGCAATTATTGATTTTCTCTCAAGTTTACACTGGCATGACGTGGCGTAACAAGGTAAATGATTTGATGCATCAAATGTTGGAACTTTATTTGAAAACTCAAAATTCCAACTCAATATATTATAATTGATTAAAATATCCAATTGTAATATTTCCAAACTTGAGTGTTAAAATGTAAATCTCATATCTAATAAATTTGAATTCCGTTTGTTTTCTCTGAATGGTTAAAAAGTCATTAAGCCAAAAGGCATTACTTGAGGATCACCTTTAATTGGTCTCATTAATCTCATTTTAATGTCTGAATTAGCGAACCTCCTCATACTCTCTCTGCTCAATTTCAGTATATATATGTACGCATCTCTTAATCTCTCTGAATATGGGTATCCGAGAAATAAAATACATAAGAAATAAAATATGTTTCTTTGATTAGCTCCCACAGAAAGCTCTCTTTGATTTATTTTCCATTTGTATTTTATCCCAATTAATCAAATTCTGATCTATACTGGATATTGCGGAGTTATCGTCAGTTGCTTCCATGGTGTGCCTAACGAGCAATAACTCCGGATTATCTTGGTTGCAGTTCCATCTTGCATGATGAGACGGAATACGCTTAAGGACAATGTTTTGCACAATCCGGGTAACTCTATTTCAATTTGATTTATTATAATTAATTTATAACTATTCTGAAAATTCTGAAAATTTATCCCAACATCAAACACCGTCCATCCGCTTGTTTCATGCATCGATCTATTCTAACCCATAAAACCTAGGACTAAAGTTGAAACAAGTACTTCTATGAAGATACTAACCCATAAAACCAGACATAACACCCACTAATTTCAAAATTAAATTGTACTCTCTAAAAACAACCACATAATTTGAGAAGTTTTTATCATAATTGTCAAGATATATAACTCATTGTCAAGAAATTCTCACTTCTTTAAATATGTATCCTTCATATATAAAACGTTGGACAATATTTAGAGCATGCATTTGAATTTTCAGAACTGAAATGATTCTATTAATTAATTTCTCATGTCCAATGTGGCCATGGGAGCTAGTTTTTTTCTCTAATACAGAGTAAAACAATAATTGTTTTATTTATTTAATAACATACCAAAAAAATAAAATATACAAATTAAGAAACAAAATTGATCATGAATGCTGCTCTATATCATGCCTTGTCATTTTGATTTTTAATTCATGTGCACTCATTCCCATCTATGGTCGGCCGGCAGTAAGAAATAGTCTGGCGTGAGGCCCCACAAATTAAAATCAGCTTCTTCAATTACCCATGTGTCATCTACCTTTAATTTGTGGTTTACCGAACCATTGCCGTACCGTAGCATCGTACCAGTCGTGTGTCCAGTATGTGCAATATTTATCCCATTTATATTCCTGAAAAAAAATATATATACTGTTAGTTAATGACCATTACCTCCGATTCACATATAATCACTAATAACAGACTCCGAATGGGTTTCCCAAAAGACAGCGCTGTCTCCGCCATCACAAGAGGGGCTGAGTCTGGTAGGGTTCTTTATGCAGAGAAGCTGAGAGTCCTCGAGCTGCAGATGGTGTGGTGTATCACCTGAACCCCGTCCGATCTTCAATCCTGAAATGCTGCAGGACTCGCGTCAAGTTTGCAAATGAAGCATTCCGCCTTGCTTATTGTCTTCTCTCTGTTACACACTGCACTAGAGAATATATTGGCTGTAGATCATGTGTCCAATCAGTGCTTATTTTTACTTTTTTTTTACCATGATAGTTAATTGCATTTTAAGATTAGATTTTCAAAGATTTGCTGGTTTGTAATGTGTGAACTGTGAAAGTAATGAAACAATTAAATTAGTTTTTATTTTTACCTGGAGTGATAGGTGGAGCGGTCGTGGCCCGTGGGGAACCCTTGGTGATGCACGACCGCTTGACGGTGGTGGTGTGCAAGAGCAGTTTGCTTCACATATCAAAAGTGATAAGTGTCGAAATCACAGGTGGTACCGTGCAAGAGCTTTAGCAAAACCATAAACAAATTGCATATCGTGTGGCGCAGTCATGAAGGACATAAAAAGTGAACTAGAAAAGCACGGATCATGACTGTCCCTGTCTGTTGTGATATTGACTGGCTTCATAGGTAAAATCCTCACAGGAATTTAATCGAGCAAGTGATGTGCACATGATTAGTGGTTTGTGCCAACAATCTGGCAAACCAGGTGGATTTTGATATGGCTTTGTCACTGGGAAGCCTTTTGAGACGTGAAGCGGCACTCAATGAAGGCCTATTACAAATACTTCATTGAGCCCAGTAATTAATAATCTGAGACAAGCAGGAGGGCTAGGCCTTATGGGCCGTTGTAGCCCAGTAATAATTAATATATTGACACACGTTAATTACATGCTACATGCCAATTTAAATAAAGTTAATACGCATCGCACTATCATAATTCATAAAGTATAATGAAAACATAATTGACGCTCTAAAGAAGGTTGCCAAATTCAATGATTGTCCTATTAACACGTTTTTTAATACCATCTAGGTTGACAGATGGAAAGCCACGGAATCTATATAGGAGGAAAATAAAGTAAAAGCTTCAAACTTAAGAGGAAATGAAACGGCCAAATTTTTTATTAATATCGACCATAAAATAAAAAAATTACAAAAATATCCATGATTTTCTGAAAATTTTATAAATACCCAAACTGTGGTTGAATGTTTTTTAGACTCCCAGGGAGTCCTAGCGGTCCATTTTGTTTTTGGAAAATTGAGGAGTAATTAAAGAGTAATTGAGGAGTACAATTTTTCATCAATTATTTTCTTAAAATGATAGAACAAAACAAAAATATTGTATTAGTTCAATTAAAAAAAAATGAGGAGCATCCTTCTTTCAAACGGGCGTATATGAATGCTCCAACAATTATACACAGTTTTGCTATATGATCCGTGTATGATGAAAGAAATACAAACTTTTTCACGTCATAGATCCGTCCCTTCCTGTTATATATGCATCTCTATATATCTTTTTGTAAGTTATTTCTCTCATTTCTAAAGCACATATATGCAGGTTGTACATGTACTTATATCAGACATCTCTCGTAAACATGCAAGGATAGGGCAAGGAATAAAGCAAGAGAGACGATATTTTCACCGAGAAGCGTGAAAAATGATGTAGAAACTCCAAACAGGAATATCTCATAGCTCGAGTGTCCGATTTCAGCATATGACTATTTTTCGGAAAGTTTGCGAGATGAAGGTATTGATTTTGACTGCGTAGCAGTTATCGGAATTTTAGAATTGCAAAAAAGAAAACGGAAGACCCTCAAAAGCTTTTCATTTTTTGCAATAAGTCTCAAAAGTCTCAAAAGCAGTTATCGGAATTTTAGAATTGCAAAAAAGAAAACGGAAGACCCTCAAAAGCTTTTCATTTTTTGCAATAAGTCTCAAAAGTCTCAAAAGCAGTTATCGGAATTTTAGAATTGCAAAAAAGAAAACGGAAGACCCTCAAAAGTCTCAGGCATTGTTCATGTAAATGTAATAAGTCTCAGATCTAAGGTTCTTTGTTATGTTTTCATTTTTTTAGTTAGAATTTTTTTATTTTAAAATTTAGTTTAACGTTTTTTATATTTAGATCTAGGGTATGCTATAATAAAAGGGATCATTTTGATAATTTAGTTTATTTTTTTTCATTTTGAAATTTAGCCAAGTGTTTTCAATTTGAAATTTGAAATTTTGTTTAGCATTTTTAATATTCAGATCTAGAGTATGCTATAAAAAAAGATCATTTTGAGTATTTAGTTAACTAGATTATTTAGTGTATTGTTTTATCAAAAATTGAGTTTAGTGTTTTTATTTTGAGAATTTCCGAAAAAAAAAAATGGACCATCAAGATTCTTGGTGGTAAAGAAAAAATCCATCGCAATGTAAGAAATTTTGAAATTTTAATAACCCAGAGTCCAGAGTCCGCCCAGAGTATTTTTAAAACTTTCATAAAACCATGGATATTTTTGTAATTTTTTTTGGTGGATATTAAATTTTTTTTGGAACGATCAAGTTATAAGAATTTTAAATATGTAAGATAATGTATATATTATTTTTTTGCCCTCTTAAATGTCGGTGCAACCTCGTTTCCATCTCCCTTTCTTCTTCTTCTTTAAGGGACAAACTCTGGTGGAGTGTACCATGTGGTTATGATTTTTGGTGTGACAACTAAAGAAACTGAACCACTAGTTCGATTACCAAACCAATCGAGCCAATGGTTCGGTTCCTTCTTGTATCAAAATTTCATCGCAATTCATCTATTATCTTATGAAAAAATTGTACAGTTTCTAAACATAAAAAATGCATAATACAAAAGCTATATCAAGAATATCCTTAACAGGGAGAGGTGGTTTCCCGAATTTGTTTTGTTGCCATCTAATAAAAAAAAAAAAAAAATTAACAGGGTTCTGAAATTGAGGAGTGTTCCTGATAAAAATAGATTTTTTTTAAAATTCATGTTAAATCTATTTTTTGAAATTAAAAACAGTTCAAGGTGTGTTTTTAGAAAACAGCAAAGACATATTGACCCCACTCCACCGAAAGTAATCCACTTTCGTTAAAAAAGAAGAAAAGAAGCATAGACAACTTCCAAGAGCTCACCTTACCCCTCAGATCGTTCAGTACTCTGCTGCTCTTTACTCATGGCAAGGAATTCATATCACCTAAAGCAACTCCACTCCACCCAAAGCATCGACAACTGTGCTATCAAGAGCTTATCTTCTCATTAGGAATTTTTTTTTGTAGAAATTAATAAAAAGAAGAGAGAGAAATAGAAATAGTACATTAGATTTTTCATTAGTAGAAAAATTGTTAGGATATTTACCAATTCTAAAAATAAAAAAGTTCGGACCGGTAGGATTTATAGATGAAGGGAATTCTTCTATTAGATCTCTAGTAAAATATAAAATGTTTTTCAAAAAGTAGATGAAATATTTCTATTATATCTAAATTTGAAGATATCTATTTTCATAAAATCTTTTTATATTTCAATAGAGAAAATTAAAAGGAAAAAAATAAAAACTGGTTTGGATTAATTCTACCGATTTAAACTTTTTTATTTTTAAAATTGATAAAATCCTACTGATTTTTCTATCAATCAAAAACCTGATGTACTTTTTCTATTTTTCTCTCTTACTTTTTATTAATTTCTACAGAAAAAACAATTATCTCCTCATTATACTCTTTCTCTCTTTTGTCTTTTCTCATTTTTACAACTACAGAGCTTTAATAATTAGTGACCCCACTCCACCTAAAGTATCCATCCACTCTCGTTAAAAATAAAACACAAACAAAAAGAAAACAGGAAACAAATATTGACTACTGTGGAAGTCTTCTCAACCCCATTTCCAAGAGCTTACCTTACCTCCTCAGATTTGCTGCTCTTTACTCATTTCTCATTTCTTATTTTTTACAGAAATCCACAGAGAAAAATGGCAGGGAATTTGATAACCTCTCTGCTCTCTCTAGCCACCAATTTGCTCCCCTCAATTAGAGCCTCTGTTCAGGCTCCTTCTTCCTCTTCATCAAATAACTCAGAAAGGGAGCGTGCTCGTGCCGTTGAGGAGGATCTGGAGAGGCTGATGCAAACTCTGAAGTGGATCAAGGCCACAATGTACGATGCTGAGGAGAGGGAGATCATAGACCGCTCCGTCAAGTTCTGGCTTAAGGAGCTCAAAAAGGTTGCTTATAAAGCTGAGGATGTGCTCAGCGAGTACCGATATGAGGTCACACGTGTTCAAGTAGAGGCAAGAAAGGCTTATGAGGCTTCCGGTTTTCACGAGAGAAAGCAGATGGAGGTTAGTGCCTTGTGCATATAGAAATCCTTTTAAAAAAAAAAAAAAAAACCTTTGCAAAGCATATGAAGTCTTGAGGGGAATTGAAATCTCTACTTTTGATAACCAACTGTCCTAGAACTTTTTGCTAACTAATTGTGTTACCTCTCCTTTCTCCTTGTGCATATAGAAATCAGAAGGATTTTCGCTATGCTAGTGTTTTTTTTCTTTTTTGTCGTTATAAGGTAAAATCTTGAATTTCAAATTAGAATAAAAAAGAGCAATGAAAAAAATTAATTTTAATCAATATATTTATATATAATTTAATTATTATAATTCAGTGTATAATTACATTATTAAATTGTTTGAGTGAGCTCCAGCTAGCTAGCTTATGGAGAGTAGAATTTTAAATATTTCATTTAAGACAATTTAAAAAGATCTCATCTAAACCAACAATTTTTTTCTGATTTAAATTTGATATAATTTTAAAAAGAATAAAATCTACACATTAATGAAAAGAGATAATGTGTTATTTGAGAAAAATTGGTTTGTGATTACCAGCTGCCATTATTTCACGATACCAATCCGGACCATCCAATCTAATTAGGCAATTATTTATAGAATTGCAGTACCTAACAAAAATAACACTGAAACCATTATATGCCTGCTAATTAATTTATGCTTTTACATTGATAAAAACATTTCGTTTAAAATATATACATAACATATATGATACAATTGAACTAAGCAATTCTTATTTTTAATTAAAAAGGAACTTATGTAACTTATTTCCGTACAAATTCGATTATTGGTTAAAAGTCGGAGGTCAATTTGCCACAGGATGGTGCAGTCGTTCACATTGTAGGCGTCTTCATCCGTTAATTATGATTTGCAGCTAACATATTTATGAAATTTAGCATTGTAATTCATTTCTTTTTGAACAGTACATTGTACCAATTCCGGATGGCATTGTTGATCGGCTTAACAAAATAAGAAGTCGATTTGATGAAATAGCAAAGGATCGTGAGGCTCTTCAATTAAGGGAGAGTGATGGGGTGAGGCGTCCAAATAACAAAATTTTACGACCCCCAACAGGTCACATGGTGGATGAGGCAAACATTTTTGGCAGAGATGCCGACATTTCAAAGGTCATCGATTTCTTACTAACTGAAAAAGAAAAGTCATTCTCAGTCATTTCAATTGTTGGCAAAGGTGGGCTCGGAAAAACCACCATTGCTCAACTTGTCTACAAAGATGAGAGGGTTTCCCGGTGCTTTGATTTAAATGGGTGGGTATGTGTCTCCGAAGAATTTGATCCTAGGAGACTCATGAAAGCAACCATTGAATCATTCTCCAAAACCAACTGTGGTTTAAGTGAGTTGAGCCAATTACAAGAAGAGCTTGCAATAATTGTTAAGGGAAAAACAATACTACTCGTTTTAGATGATGTGTGGAACGAGAATCAGAATCTTTGGGAGTCGTTTCAAGTTCCTTTTAAGGAAGCAAGGATGGTCAGAATTCTCGTGACAACAAGAAATAAAAAGGTAGCAAAGGTCATGCAAACAACAACCTGTTTTAACCCAAGTAACTTGTCGGAATATTCATGCTGGCAATTATTTGAGCATTATGCATTTAGTGGTACAAGTTACACCATGCCAAAACACTTGGTAGATATGGGAAGGGAGATTATGAGAAAGTGTGGTGGGTTGCCATTGGCTGTGAAGTCAATTGCATGTCTCCTTAGGCATGAAGCTGATGAAGAGGTTTGGAGGGAGATTCTAGAAAGTGATCTTTGGGAAATAAAAGAATCAAAAGAAGTGATTTTCCCAGCACTTCAGATTAGCTATGCTCATCTACCTGCCCATCTTAAGCCGTGTTTTTTGTTTTGCTCAATGTACCCAAAAGATTACATATTACAAAAGATGGATTTGATAAAGTTGTGGATTGCTCATGGTTACATCAAGTCCCGGAACAATAGAAAAATCATAGAAATTGGAGTTGAATATTATAATGAGTTAAAAGAGAGGTCCTTTCTTGATGATGCAACTACAAATTTGTCACCACCATTTTCAGAATTTTGCAAGTTGCATGATATAAATCATGATCTTGCTCGACTTAATTCTGAGGATGAACACTACTCGGTGGAGATAATTCAGCCACGTGATATTCAAGAGAGAATTGTTCTGCAAGAAGCATGCCATTTATATGTTAGTATTTTCACGGGAAATCAAATTGAACAAGAACTACTTTTCATGGGAAATCAAATTCAAGAAAATATGCAGGGTTTAAGAACTATTTTTATGGATATCCAAAAATGCTACGGAGATTTTGAGTACAGATATTGTACAAACTGTACAAATCCAATTGACCTAAACTTGGAGTTGACGGATTATTGTCCAGATTGTTTGGAAGACATAACCTTACGTTACCTCACTAAATTTGAAGTGCTCAGGGTATTGATATTGAAATGGAATAGTTTGACAAAGATTCCTCACTCCATTTTCGAGTTGAAACATCTTACCTATCTAAGTATTAGTTCTACAAATCTTAAAATGTTACCATTATCCATTGGCCTCCTTTACAACCTACTGGCTTTAGATGTTGATTGTGTATCCCTTGAATATCTACCCGAAAATATTGGTGATCTGGCTAACTTACAGTTTCTAACTATTAATTCTTACTGTCTTAAAAAGCTACCTAAATCATTCGGTTCACTTACTAACTTACTGGAATTAATTTGTCACCCTCCTTATTCAAATTTGGAGTATGTCCCTCATGGTCTTGTTAATTTTCCGTCAATAAAAACATTTTCAGCAGATTTGAATGTTAGAACTATAGGTTGGTTAAAGGATATGAAGGACCTTGAAGGAAGAATCATTTTTTCAGGATTAGAAAACTGTAGAAATTTAGAAGATGCCAAGTGTGCTAACCTGAGAAATAAGTGCAAACTTGAGATTTTAGAGCTACGATGGGATTCTTTTTATGACCATAATCTCGAGGCGAAGTCAGAGCTGGAGATATATCTCACACCAGAAGATTGTGAGGGTGAGATAGTTGTAGCAGATGATGTACATTGTTCCTTATTAGAATGCCTCCAGCCACATCCCAATCTCAAGGTACTTCGGGTAGGAGGTTACCCTTCTGCCATAGTACCTGGATGGATGAAGGATCCATTTTTATTGCAGTCAATTCAAGAACTCATGTTAGAGAATTGTGGCTATATTCAATCCCTTCCATTCGGCAATCTTCACACTTTCAAGAAGCTCAGCATTCATGATTGTTCTAGTATTCGATTCATGCAGCTGGAGCAGCTGCCCACCCACCTTGAAATTTTGTATATTTCAGGGTGTGACCACCTGGAGTTGATTACCGGACTAGGGCATCTGGATATGTTGGAAACACTAGTAATTGATTCCTGTGAATCCCTGAAATCACTAACAATGGATGGACAGCAGTTGGTGGAATCTACTGAGCTATTTGGTGATTTATCTCATGAAAAGGCACAAATCGGCCAACACAACATTTCATCACTTACAAGAATACAAATTGTATGCTGTAAATTGCTTTGTGTTCTACCATATGGGTTGATTACATCTGGGCTTTGTTATGTGCTTGTTCGTGGTTGCGACTGTCCTGACCTTGAAATTGGACGTCGGCAATAAATTAAATCAGGTTCGTAATTTTATCATTATTTTGAATATATAAATTTTAGATCACTCAACTTCTTAAATTTTCTGTAATCATAAGTCTTGGTAGGATTTGTGGACTGATACAAATGAGCATTAAATTTTATATTAGTTGTTCGTTGCTGCTATATAAATAAGGTCTTGTCCAATGAATTTGCAGTTTTTTTTATGATGTCTTTCTTTAGCCCACGCGGACTCCAATTATATTCCATATATTGGATTCCTTTTTTAGTTTTTCCAATTATTATTTAAAATTCTGCTCTTTTGTAGGGTCGTTTCTTCAAAAGCACCAATGAGGCCCGGTCAGCAGTAAGAAGGATTTTTTTTTTTGTTTTTTTTTTTTGGTCGGAATTTGGGGATTAAGTTGGTGTTTCAAGAATATCAAAGCATGCAACATTTGCTGCAGTAATAATCAAACGAGCCCAGATGTGGGGGCATAATCTGGAGGTGAGACCTATCTTTGTAGGTTTGAATGGTACTACAAGGAACATGTTGTTTTTTTTTTTTTGTGGGCCTTTGTAATGTGCTCAGAAAGTTGTGTTTCCGTGATAGATCTCTGGTTTTATTTGTCTTTATGGCATACTCAGCTAATATGTGGCGAACTATAATTAATTTATAATCTATTGACTGTGATGTGCCTCTCTAGTCTCTACAACTGAAAGGGGAACATTTGCGTACACTTGTTAGTGCATTAAGGCCAATGCTGAATGCTTGGTAGCAAATTATAGAGGTGATTATTGCATTTAAACTATTTCCCTTAAAAACATCTCCTATTATTGCAACTCCCTTCAATTATCCTAGTTATGTTCATTTCTGTACCTGCACATGAATTAATACTAGTGTGGTAGGCATACAAATTGACACAATCTTATTGACAGGATTATTTTATTTGTCGCAGGATCTTTAGTTCTTAAATTGGAGTTCAGACAGTGACTACTGTTTTCTGAACTCGATAATTTTGCTAGCAGTACTCATTTTGATACATTGATTTTTGACGATGAAATTAAGAGCACTAAACTTAACATAAATGCCAAACAACAAATATCACAAGTTATAAACACAGTTCTGCTAAAATTCTCGATCTTATTCGAAGGCTCTACCAGGCGTATTTCAAAGGCTCCTGATGGCCGCTGTGCGTGATTCAAGGATATGGTATGGCGCGGTCATGAAGGAAATTAAAAGCAAATTAGCAAAGCATCAGGTGAAGCAAAGCACAGATCATGACTGTCCCTGTTTGTTGAATTCTTGGCTGGCTTCATAGTTAAAATCTTCAGAGGAATTTAGTCGAGCAAGTGATGTGTACATGATTTGTACCAACAATCTGACAAACCAGGTGGAGCAATTAGAACAAAAACCCATCCATTAAGCTACATAGATGTCTTAGAACCCTTACTTCTATCCCTAAAAGTCAACATAACCCTCAGAAAATCTCGGTTAAGTACTACTGCCCAAAATTGTGAGAAACATCCAAAATTACCAATTCGCAACAACATTTATCAAGAAACCGCTCAGATTTGTACCTCCCTATGAAGAATAGAGACAAAGAAGGGGTGTAACGTGAAGATGCACCCAATGAAAGTAGGCGCGCACACGAGAGTGAGAGAGGGATAGAGAATCTTTTGTTTGGATTTGACTATCGAGTAATGATTAGATTTGAGTAGTGTAGGTGAGAACTGAGAAATGAAGGGACTGTTTGGGGGAAAGAGGAATTGAAATTGGAATTGGAATTATATAGCCAGCTTTCGAATTTGGGGGAAAACGGAACTGGAATTGAGAGCAGGTAATGAGATTAGTTATAATTAGTTATAATAAATTGAAGGTCTATTACAAGGACTTCATAGAGCCCAGGAACTAATTATATAAGAGAAACAAGTGGGCCAGGCCAGTAATAATTAATTGACTCACGTTAATTAATGCTACATACCAATTTAAAATTATTTAGTTTCATTTAGTTTGAATTAAGATTAAAGTAGTACAAATTAATTTAGGGTATTTTAGGATCTGATTATAATATAATTTAGTTTTAATTTACTGTAATGTTCTGTAATTTAGGCTTTTTCATGGATTAATTATCCATTTTTGTTGCGTCTTAGTGGATCATGAATATACTGAATTGGAATGTTTGAGGGCTTAATGCCCCTAGGAAAAGACATATCTTGAGGGATTTGTTAATTGATCAGAAAGTGGGGATTGTTGCTTTACAAGAAACCAAAAAATCTGATTTTAGTCATCGCATTCTTAAATCTATTTCTACTAGAATTGATAAATGGATTTGGTTACCGGCTAGGGGTAGTGCTGGTGGGATCTTATTTGGCTGTGATAGTGATAATTTTCACATCATTACATCAAGATTGAATAGATTTTATGTAGATATTTGGATCCATAATAGGAAGGACTTGTGTACTTGGATGATTACTGTAGTTTATGCTCCTATAGCTAGGAATCTCAAATCTGAATTTTGGGCTGAACTTCGAAATAGTAGAATAGGTCAGTTAGACATGTGGCTGATTTGTGGGGATTTTAATTCTATTAGGAAACGATCTGAAAAATCGGGTTCAAATTTTGATTTGAGATTAAGTAGTGCTTTTAATGATTTTGTGAATGATTTCCATCTATTCGAATTGAAACTGCCTAATAGAAAATTCACTTGGACTAATGGTACACATCAAGCTTTGTTAGATAGATTCTTAGCTTCTCTAGATTGGATGGATGCATATCCGACTCATAATGTTCTCGGTCTCAATCAGTATGGCTCTGATCATGTTCCCATTCTTTTACAATTAGGAGAACCTTCTAGAGGCAATTCTGACATCTTTCGATTTGATCCTGCCTGGCTGAAACAAGCTGAATTTGTTAGGTTAGTTACTAAATGGTGGGGTGAATATCCCCTCTCTTCTATTCACATTGGTCACTCTTGGCATAAAAAAATGAAACATCTTAAACGGAAAATCAAGGGCTGGACTAAGAACTTTTATGGGGAAAAAAAGAGGAAAAAAAAACTGGTAGTGGACCAATTGACCCAGTTAGATATTATTAGAGAATCCCGTGAGTTGAATCTTGAGGAATTACACAAATGGCAAGAGCTGAAACACCAACTTGATGAATTTTATTTAGAAGAGGAATTGTATTGGAAATTACGAGCTAAACAAACCTGGTTAGCAGAGGGGGATCATAATACAAAGTTTTTTCATAGAATAGCATGTACTAAATCTAGGAAGAACAAGATTCAAACATTGGAAATTAATCAACAGATTAATAACAATGATGCTGACATCCATAGCCATATCTTAGATTTTTACAAAACTTTGCTAGGATCACCAGGTCCCACCTTTGCTAACTTGAATCCTGGGTTTTGGACTGACCATGAATTGATCTTAGAAGCTGAAAACTTTGACTTAGTAGCTCCTATTACTGAAAATGAGATATATAGAGCAGTTTTTGAATCTGAATCTAGTGGGGCACCGGGTCCAGATGGGCTATCTTTTGCTTTCTACCAATTTTTTTGGGACCTTGTTAAACCAGATCTTATGTTACTATGTCAGAAATTTTATCATGAACAATTAGAACTAGCTCCGATTAATAAGTCCATTATTTGTTTGATCCCAAAAGAACCTGAAGCTCAACAACTCAAAAAATTTAGGCCTATCAGTCTTGTGAACTGCAGCTTCAAAATCATTTCCAAAATTCTTACATATAGATTAGAGCCCATTCTTCATCGGATAATAGATCCTAATCAATCCGCTTTTCTGAAAAATAGATTTATTCTTGATAATGTTGTACTAAGTCATGAGATCATCCACCACTGCCAAATTACAAAACAGCAAGGAGTGGTGGTGAAAATTGACTTTGAAAAGGCGTACGATAAGATTAATTGGAACTATCTTCTTACCCTTATGCAAAGTCGGGGTTTTCATCCTAAATGGGTTGCTTGGATGAGAGTATGGCTGCAGAGCTCTCAATCTTGTATTAATATCAACGGGTGTCTTACTCCATATTTTTTTTGTAAGCGAGGGGTGCGACAAGGGGACCCCCTTTCCCCATACTTATTCCTATTGGCTGCTGATACCCTCAGCAAATTATTTAAAACTGGGAGAGAATCTGGAAAATTGTTTGGGCTTGGTCCTCCTTGTATTAATGCAAGGGCTTTAACCAATGCCCACTATGCGGATGACACTGTTTTGTTCCTTCAAGCCACTCCTCAATGTGTGTCATCCGCGTGGTGGACTATGCTTATATTTGAAGGGTTGTCAGGAGTGAAAATGAATCTAGACAAAACCGAATTATATTCGATTAATGTAGCTACTGAGTTGGCTCAAGTGCTGGCTGGGACGTTTAGATGTTCTCTTGCTTTTTTTCCTTTCAAATACCTTGGGGTTCCTTTACATAATCAGAAACTCACCTTGACCGAGTGGGGGTACATAGTGGATAAAATTTCAAATAAGCTGCAAAATTGGAAGGGTCAGATATTATCATTGGGAGGGCGCCTTACCTTGGTAAATGCAGTAGTGTCGGCAGTACCTCTATATGCCTTGTCTTTATATTACATGCCTAAAAAAATAATTGCGCACATTGATAAACTAAGACGAAGGTTCGTATGGCAAGGTACTAGTCTTAAGAAAAAATATGCATTGTGTAATTGGCCAACCTTATGTATGGCCAAGCAATTTGGGGGGATGGGCATTCTTGATTTACATCAAATGAATATTTCTCTCTTATTAAAATGGTGGTGGAAATTTAGGAATCCTGACTATCAGAGCCTTTGAAAAATATTGGTACAACTTAAATACTATTCCCCAACTTCTTGTGTATCATTTTCTCCCTTTTGGCAAGCTGTCATTCACAAAGAACACCTTGGTCAAATCTGCACCACAGTATCACCTGGTAGTCAAGGCCATGTACTATTTTGGCAAGAAATATGGTTTGAAAATTGTACCTTTATGCATAAATATCCTCACTTATATGAACTGTGTACTACACCTCTCGTTACTGTTCAAACAGTGATACAATCTCAAGGGACTGCTATGCAGTTTAGAAGGACCTTGCACGGGATTTTGTTACAGGAATGGGGAAGTCTTTTAAATTTGATTAGTTCTCTTTCCTTTACTCACCATTTTGATCACCTTGCTTGGCGATGGGAACCCAATGGGCTATTCACTGTTAAATCTTTGTACAAGTTTCTTAATTTCAGGGGGATTGCCGTGCAGCAACCTTTGCTTTGGTGGAAATTACCAGTCCCGCCTAAAATACGAGCATTCATGTGGCTAGTTCACAAACACAGAATTCTGACCAAAAAAATGCTCCAGAAAAAAGGATGGCCAGGGGATCTTCACTGTCAATTCTGCCAAAACATTGAAGATTCTAATCATTTATTTTTTCGATGTCATTATGCTCACCATATTTGGTATTGGTTGGGTGCTTGTCAAACCTTATACCATCAATGGCTTTCCATTGCAGATGTGGTGCAATATGCTATAACCTTACCCAAAACTCTCAAAACTGCTTTCTTAATTGTGGTGTGTGCTGTGATTTGGAGCATATGGAAACACCGAAATGATTTGTGTTTTAATAATGCTGTTATCTACTCTTCACGAAATATTATCTTACAAATTGTGTCTCTGGTGTCTTATTGGTCAGGTCACCTACCTCAGGAGGTCCAAGCTGCTACGCACCTGTGGCTACCTGCTGAACTGGATGCGATTCCCCTTCAAGTGCTGGACCCTACTGACGCGCTTATGCTAGACTGGGTGCTTGGGGCTGACGATGAAGCTTAAAGTCTTCTCTGACTCCAGAAGTGTTAGTGCCTTTGAGCACTGTTTTGACTCCAGAAGTGTTTACCTTTTCATACTATTTCTTGGTCTTTTAGTTTCTTTTGATATATTCATCTGTGCCTTGTGCGTATATGATGCTGTGGAATGTTATTATCTCTGATGGGTTGAACTTTTTAGTATCTTGTAATTTTATCAGTTTCAATATATGAAACGGGCAGTTTTTGCCTTTTTTCAAAAAAAAAAAAAAATTTTGTTGCGTCTTGAAGCTGAGCACCACAGATCATAGCACATCTCCAATTAATCAGGTATTATTACAAATAAAAATATAACTTGTGGATTATTTCGATTAATTAATTCTTTTAGATTGGTAAACATGATGTTTAATTTCTTGTAGCCTTTCTCAAGGATGATTACAAGTTGAAGTTAATACGCATCGCATTGTCATAAAGTATAATGGAAATTATATAATAATAATAATAATAATAATAATAATAATAATAATAATAATCAAACAAGTTTGATCGATTGTGGTGGAATTTTGATGCAATAGATCGAAGGAACCGAATCAGCACTGGTTCCTTTGAAAATACCTAAAGAAACTGCACAGTGTGGTTTCTATGTTATTTTTACCGCAATCTATCTAATATCCTATAGTTCTATATTATTTTTAGGGAAAATTTCACGTATACTCCTCAAAAACTTCAAAATTACGTATTTCCTCCTCTAAACTTCAAAAACTCACAAATTTACCCATTTTATTGTCTTTTATATTAAAACTCATTCTAAATTTATAAAATACCCATTTTACTCTTTCATTAAAAGCATAAAACACCCCATTGGACTCAAATTTGAATCTGAAAGGTTCCTCTACCGTTCGATCCACACGCATCGCATTAAGATCTGTGCGCATCGCTTCAAAACTCGTGCTGATCTAGTACGCACGGATCTTAAAGCAATTCTGATCCACGCACATCACATTAAAATCTGTGCACATTGCTTCAATATCCGTGCGTGTTCGCTTCAAGATTCGTGCTGATCTAGTGGGTACAGATTTTAAAACAGTTCGGAAAGTAGAGGAACCCTTCAGATTCAAATTTGAGTTAGATGGGCGTTTTATGCTTTTGATGGAAGGGTAAAATGGGTATTTTATAAATTTAGAATGTGTTTTAATTTAAAAGACAATAAAATTGATAAATTTGTGAGTTTTTATAGTTTAGAGGGGGAAATATGTAATTTCAAAGTTTAGAGGAGGAAATACGTAATTTTGAAGTTTTTGAGGGGTATACGTGAAATTCCCCCTTATTTTTTATATAATTTTAAAAAATAAAAATTGTTAATATATAGAAGCTATATATAGAAAATCCTTAACGGGGGAAGGTGGTTTTTTGGAAACAGCAAGACATAGTGACCCCACTACACCAAAAGGAGAATTCTTTTATTTATAGGAAATATTTTAAAAGAAGAAAATAAAAGAGAAAGACTACCTCAGTATTCACTACATGGAAGGATCGACATAATTTTTATCGGTTCAAAATTTGAATCGGTATAAAATTCCACTGATTCTAAAATGACTTGGTGAATTCGACTTCAAAACCTATCGAAATGACTTCAAATGACGAATCCAAATAGTTAAAATCAATCTACTTCACTAGTCATGCGTTTACATGTCAACTAACATATCAACTATAAATTTTTAAATTAATTTAATACAAAATCAAATGATCAAAATAAAATGAAAAATGAACGTATTATAATTATATAACTTATAAACTTGTTTTTACTACTTGACTTTGTACTAAATTAATTCGAAAATTTATAAATGTGACTTTTTTACACTGGTTGACTTGGTTTCGACGGTTTGAATTCGTTATTAGAAGTCATTTCGATGAATTTTGACGTTGAGTTCAACAATTCTTTAGTGAGATTAAGAACACCCTAATTCCACTCACTACTATATGATATATATATAAAGGCAAAAAGCAAGCGCTTCGTATTAAATTTAATATTTTAGTAATATTATTTGGAACTTAAACTTGAGTTATTAGCGGTGGAAAAAAAATAAGGAGAGTTCAATGCCTTATTTTTTTTCATTTCTTATAATAAAAGTTGTAAAATTTATATGTCAATATAAAACCGTTAGATGTAATCTATATTCTTTTCTTTACATGCACATAAAAAAAACTACGATCTTTTAACATCCATAATCTATCCACATTGGTGTATTTTTGCAAGTTCATGATACTAATGAAAACAAAATTGAAATGTCATGATATTTTACGTGGGCATAGAGAAATTGATATAGCTCATATCTAATGGTTTTATTTTGATATTTAAATTTGAAATTTTAAGTAATTTTAGTTCTAAAAAAGCAGATATAATGAAGGGACAGAAAATAAAAGTATTTGAACTCTCCTAAAAAATTTATTTACTACATAAAGAGAGTGGCACCGGATAAGAAATTTTGTGAGTATTCTAAGAATGAAAAAAAAAATGAAGGCAGATCATTTTGTCCAGTCTCTTTATCAATGGACGTATGTCATGTTATTTACAATCGTTTATTTTATTTTAGTTATATGCAAATTATATATAAATTTTGTATTTGTCTATAGTCCGTGCTTAAAACAAAGTATATTACATTGTTTGCACGCTAAAGAAAATTATTTAGCTTCGTACTAAAAGCAACTTTTTTGAATGGTGGATTCAAAAAATGATCAATTTATCTTTATCTGCCAAAAATAAATTATTTTAGAAATCAAATAATACAAAAAATATAGCGTTTCTTGGGTTACGAGTCAACCAACCACCCACTAGACAAGTTAGTAAAAATAATAATATTTAAGCGACAATATTGATAAGGGAGCGCTTCCGACGGACCTACCTCTGTAGGTACACGTTTCCGATTCACTTAGTACGCTGAACACATGCATGCATCTTGAAAAAGTTGATAGATTTTGATTATAATATTCTTACCATTTCGGATCTGAAGACTTCTGCTTTTACTCACTTCTCATTTTCACAACTCAGATCTAAAGAACAGAGCATATACGTAGAGTCCACACGCACTTGTTACGTACTTGCAAAATGGCAGGGAATTTGATAACCTCTCTGCTCTCTCTGGCCACCAATTTGCTCCCCTCAATTACTGCCTCTGCGCATGCTCCTTCCTCTTCATCAAATTCTAATAATTCAGAAAAGGAGCGTGCTCGTGCTGCTGAGGAGGATCTGGAGAGGCTGATGCGAACTCTGAAGTGGATCAAGGCCACGATGTACGATGCTGAGGAGAGGGAGATCATAGACCGCTCCGTCAAGTTCTGGCTCAAGGAGCTCAAGAAGGTTGCTTATGATGCTGAGGATGTGCTCAGCGAGTACCGATATGAGGTCACACGTGTCCAAGTAGAGGCAAGAAAGGATTCTCAGGCTTCTGGTTCTCAGAAAAGAAAGCAGATGGAGGTTAGTGTCTTGTGCATATAGAAATCAAAAGGATCTAGTTTTTTTTTTTTTTTTCCTTTTATCGTTGTAAGGTAAAATCTTGAATTTCAAATTATAATAAAAAAGAGCAATGAAAAAAATTAACTTAAATCAATATATTTAAATATAATTTATATTATAATTCAGTGTATAATTAAATTATTAAATCGTTAAAGGAGGTCTAGCTTATGGAGAGTAGAATTTTAAATATTTCATTTAAGACAGTTTAAAAAGATTAATCTCAACTAAAAAAAATTCTGGATTTGAACTAGATATAATATTAAAAGAATAAAAATCTACACATTAGTCAACAGAGAGAATGTGTTATTTGAGAAAATAAAATATTTATTAGTGTTGTGTTAATAGTCAAAATTGTTTTGTGATTATCAGCTTCCATTATTTCAGGTTATCAACCCGGAGCATCCAATTTAATGAGCCACTTTTGTAGAATTGTAGTATACAAAACTAACACTGAAATTATTAAATGCATGCTAATTTATGCTTTTACATTGATAAGAACATTTCGGTTAAAATATATACATAACATATATCATACCATTGAACTTACCAATGCTTCTCCTTTTTTAAAATAAAAAAATGAACTTGTGTAACTTATCTCCGTACATATTCGATTATTAGATAAAAATCGGAGGTCAATTTGCCAAAGGATGGTGCATGCAGTCGTTCACATTGTAGGCGTCCTGATCCGTTAATTATCATTTGCAGCTAACATATTTATAAAATTTAGCATTGTAATTCATTTCTTTTTTAACAGTACATTGTACCAATTCCTGATGGCATTGTTGATCGGCTTAATAAAATAAGAAGTCGATTTGATGAAATAGCAAAGGATCGTGACGCTCTTCAATTAAGGGAGAGTTATGGGGTGAGGCGTCCAAACAACAAAATTTTACGACCCCCAACGGGTCACATGGTGGACGAGGCAAACATTTTTGGCAGAGATGCCGACATTTCAAAGGTCATCGATTTCTTACTAACTGAAAAAGAAAAGTCATTCTCAGTCATTTCAATTGTTGGCAAAGGTGGGCTCGGAAAAACCACCATTGCCCAACTTGTCTACAAAGATGAGAGGGTTTCCCAGTGCTTTGATTTAAATGGGTGGGTATGTGTCTCCGAAGAATTTGATGTTAGGAGACTCAGCAAAGCTACCATTGAATCATTCTCCAAAACAGATTGTGGTTTAAGTGAGTTGAGCCAATTACAAGAAGAGCTTGCAAAAATTGTTAAGGGAAAAACAATACTACTCATTTTAGATGACGTGTGGAACGAGAATCAAAGTGTTTGGGAGTCGTTTCGAGTTCCTTTTAAAGAAGCAAGGATGGTCAGAATTCTCGTGACAACAAGAAATAAAAAGGTTGCAAATGTCATGCAATCAACGGTCTGTTTTAACCCAACTAACTTGTCTGAAGATTCATGCTGGCAGTTATTTCAGCATTATGCATTTAGTGGTACAAGTTACACCATGCCAAAACAATTGGTAGATATGGGAAGGGAGATTACAAGAAAGTGTGGTGGGTTGCCATTGGCTGTGAAGTCAATTGCAAGTCTCCTTAGGCATGAAGCTGATGAAGAGGTTTGGAGAGAGATTCTCGGAAGTGATCTTTGGGAAATAAAAGAATCAAAAGAAGTGATTTTCCCAGCACTTCAGATTAGCTATGCTCATCTACCTGCCCATCTTAAGCCGTGTTTTCTGTTTTGCTCAATGTACCCAAAAGATCACATGTTACGAAAAAGGGATTTGATAAGGTTGTGGATCGCTCATGGGTATGTTGAGTCCCGGAGCAATAGAAAAATCATAAAAATTGGTGTTGAATATTATAATGAGTTAAAAGAGAGGTCCTTTCTTGATGATGCAACTATTGACCCATTTGATCCAGAATATTGTAAGTTGCATGATATAATCCATGATCTTGGTCGACTTAATTCTGAGAGTGAACACTACTCGGTGGAGATCAATCAGCCATTTGATAGTCCAGAGGGAACTGTTCCGCAAGAAGCATACCATTTATATGTAAGAGGTTCCATGGAATATGTAAATCAAATTTCCCAACAAAATATCATGGGTTTAAGATCTATTTTTATGGATATCCAAGAATGCAATGGAGATTTTGAGTACGGATACTGTACAAACTGTACAAAGGCAATTGACCTAAACATGGAGTTGATGGAAGATTGTCAGGATTGTTTGGGAGACGTAACCTTGTGTAACCTCACAAAATTTGAAGTGCTCAGGGTATTGATAGTGCAATGGGATAATTTGACAAAGATTCCCCACTACATTTCCGAGTTGAAACATCTTACCTATCTAAGTATTATTTCTACAGATCTTAAAATGTTACCATCATCCATTGGCCTCCTTTACAACCTACTGGCTTTAGAAGTTGAGTGTGATTCCCTTGAATATTTACCTGAAAATATTGGTGATCTGGCTAACTTACAGTTTCTACAAATTTGGTCTGAATGCAAAATTAAAAAGATACCAAAATCACTCTGTTCACTTACTAACTTACTGAAATTATCTATTGATGGTCCATTTTTGGATTATTTTCCTCATAGTCTCGTTAATTTTCCGTCAGTAACAAAAATGTTTGCATATTGGAATGTTAGAACTATAGGTTGGTTAAAGGATATGAAGGACCTTGAAGAAAAAATCTCTATTGGAAGCTTAAAGAACATCAATAATTTAGAAGATGCCAAGCGTGCTAACCTGAGAAATAAGTGCAAACTTAAGATTTTAGAGTTACACTGGGATGAACATTTTGAAGATATTGTCGACACATACTTCGAGCTGGCATTAGATCTCATACCAGAAGCTTGTGAGGGCGGGATAGTTGGGGCAGATGATGTACATTTTTCGTTATTAGAATGCCTCCAGCCACATCCTAACCTCAAGGCACTTCGAGTAAAGGGTTATCCTTCTTCCATAGTACCAGGATGGATGAGGGATCCATTTTTATTGCGGTCAATTCAAGAACTCACGTTTGAAAGTTGTGGCTATATTGAATCCCTTCCATTCGGCAATCTTCACACTCTCAAGTACCTCTACATTATTAAATGTTCTAGTATTGGAACTATACAGCTGGAGCAGCTACCCTCGCAGCTTGAATTTTTGAAAATTTCAGGGTGTAACCACCTGGAGTTGATTACCGGACTAGGGCATCTGGCTATGTTGGAAGCACTAATAATTGATTCCTGTGAAACACTGAAATCACTAACAATGGATGGACTGCAGTTGGTGGAATCTACTGAGCTATTTGGTGATTTATCCCATGAAATGCCACAAATCGGCCGACACAACATTTCATCACTTAGAAGTATAGAAATCACATACTGTAAATTGCTTCGTGTGCTACCATATGGGTTGATTCCATCTGGGCCTTGTTATGTGCATGTTCGTGGTTGTGGCTGTCCTGACATTAAAATTGGACGTCGGCAATAAATTAAATCAGGTTCGTAATTTTATCATTATTTGAATATATAGATTTTAGATTTTCTGTAATCGTAAGTCTTGGTAGGAGTTGTCGACTGATTAAATTGCTCCTGGTTTGACAAATGAACAATAAATTTTAAATTGCTCCTGTCCAATTAATTTGCTGCTTTTTTTTATGATGTCTTTCTTTCACCCACAAGATTCTAATTATATTCCATATATTTGATTCCTTTTTGAATTTTCACTAATTATTATTTTAAATTCTGCTCTTTTGTAGGGTCTTTTCTTCAAAAGCACCAACAAGGCCCGGTCAGCAGTAATCTAAATTTCTTTTGTTATTTTTTTGTTGGAATTTGGGGATTAAGTTGGTGTTTCAGAATAACAAAGCAAGCAACATTTGCTGCTGTAATAACCAAACGAAGCTCAGATGTGGGGGCCATAATCTGGAAGCGAGACTTGTCTTTGTAGCTAGGTTTGAATTGTACTATAATGAACATTTTTATTTTATTTTTGTGGGCCTTTGTAATGTGCTCTGGATGTTATGCTTCCATCATAGATCTCTGGGGGGCATGGAAGATTGTAATAGCATGCAATCTTCCATACTATTTTATTTTTCTTTTTGCACCAATTATTGATTTTCTTTTAGGTTTACACTGGCATGACGTGGCGTAACAAGGTAACTGATTTGACACATCAAACGTTCCATGCGCTTGTTTCTTGCATCTATCTATTCTAAATCTATGATAAAACATGCATTCATACATACATGCTGCCCAGTTTCATTATTTATTGATAAAAATAAATAAATAAATATGCAACAAAATATGAAATTTGTGACTAGATTTAGGACTTATTATACATCAAAGTCAGTCTTATATATCAAGCTAACGAGAGGTATGATGTTTTACAAATTATTATTATTGTTGTTATTATTATTGTTATTATTATTATTACTATTATTATTATTGAATTATATTATTGCATTATTCCAACTAGAAAGTTATCAAACAATATGTTCATTCTTTTAAATATTTTCGCTCTTTTAAAAATTACTTTATTTTAACTATTATCCGAATAATACAATTCACTCGAATAATAGCATTATTTTAACACTATTATTTAATTTACCAAATGATACTAGGAGGCCAGACAGAAAACCCAATCATAACTCAAAAAGTCAATTGTTTCTTCAAAATTGTGAACAGGTAGTTTCTTAGGATAACAACAAGCCGCAAGGTACTATTAGTGTGTTGCAAAAAACATTTAAAAAATATCTTCTTAAATAAATACCACACCAAGGACTAAAGTTAAAACAAGTACTTCTATGAAGATACTAACCCATAAAACCTGACAAAACACCCACTAATTTCAAAATTAAATTGTACTCTCTAAAAACAACCACATTATTTGAGAAGTTGTTATCATAATTGTCAAGATATATATAAGTCAAGAAATTCTCAAGAAATTGTCAAGAAATTGTCAAGAAATTCTCACTTCTTTAAATATATATCCTTCATATATAAAATTTTGGACAATTAATATTTAGAGCATGCATTCACTACTACAAAAAAAGAGATTGCACACGGACATAAATGGAAGAGCTACACGGATTTTCTACCGTGTTTAAATCGAGGGTGTACGAATAGGTCAATAACTACACACGGATATTTGCCCGTGTGCAATTATAACGATTTCTACACGGATTACTTTATAAATAGCCGTGTACAAAGACCTGCCTGTGTCGCTCTCCATGTTATCGAGCTACACGGATATTACCCAAATAACCGTGTACAATTCTTTTTATACACGGACATTTAACTAAATATCCGTGTAGCTCTCCTCTTTCTACACGGACATTTAACTAAATATCCGTGTAGCTCTCCTCTTTCTACACGGACATTTAACTAAATATCCGTGTAGCTCTCCACTTTCTACACGGATTTTTAACTAAATATCCGTGTAGCTCTTTGAACTATCATACACGGACTTTAGTTAAATATCCGTGTAGAATTAACTAAATTTTTTTTTTGTATTCGCGCGCGATTATTTTTGAAATTACTCTTCTTACACGGATTTTTGTTAAATATCCGTGTAGGATTGTCTTATAATTTTTTTTTTAGTTTTTTTTTTTTTTGGCTAGCCTCCTGTTTTGCTAGCCAGTATTTAAATTTTTCAGATAGCAATTTAAAATTCATGTACATGAAATTATACAAAATTATACAAAATTATACAAATTCATATTTAGCATTACAAAATTATACAAAATTATACAAATCCATATTTATCATTACAAAATTCTAACCGAAACCATAAAAGCATAAAATTCTAATGTCAACATATATAACAAAAAAACATAAAAGCATGAAAGCATCAACATATATAACAAAAGAAAGCATAAAGGCATCAACATATATAGACATTGCTTTTTGTACATATACAATCCCATGTGATCCACATATAACATATACTCCTCAAGATCCAATACAATGTTTGTAGATTAAGTTATGTCCTTACCACTTAGTAACCATGTGATGGAGGTTTGGCCCAATTTCCGCTAAGTTGGGCTCATGTTGCCAAAACGTTGGGCTATGATCTAGTTTGGACCAAAATTTCATACAAACTAGTTGTATTAGATCCAACATATGAAAAAGGAGAGTGCCATGTGATCCATGACATAATCCATCTTTGTTAAAGGTCTCCAACATATTGCATCTCCAATAAAAAATACATTTTTATCAACATATATGTGCATGCATGCATAATAGAGAATAAAAATTCTCCTTTAAATTCAATTTTTTTTTCAAATTTCAATTTTTTTTCAAACGTGGCAGAAATATAGAGAGGAGAAAATAAAAACTAACCTTAGAAATATAGAGAGGAGAAAAGAAAAAAAATATATATATATATATACTAACCTTAGAAATATAGAGAGGAGAAAATAAAAACTTCAAAGATCTCTGATCCCAGTTGCTAGCCTTTGCAGAAATCAGATCAACATTCAATACAGAGAGAGCGAGAGAGAGACAGTATAAAAAACTTGATCAAAACGGCGCTGGAAGGAGAATGCCTTTTATACTAATTAAAACCCTACACAGCCTTTTATACACGGATTTATACTTATTAATCCGTGTAGCTCTCCAAATAATCATACACGGCTATTTATAATAAAATCCGTGTACATTTCTATCATTTCTACACGGATATATTATAAAAAATCCGTGTATATATTCCTACACGGATATTTAACAAAAATCCGTGTAGCTCTCTCAATTTTTTCCACACGGTCTTCTTTGCACACGGATTTTTGATCCCTAATAAACCGTGTAGCTCTCTCTAACAATTCTACACTGATTCTTAACTAAATGTCCGTGTATAATTCTCACAGATTTTTTGGACTTTCAAAAATTCATATTTGGTACACGGTTTTTATATAAGATAGGAAAAACCGTGTACAATGTGCAGTGTAGAATTACCATTTTTGTAGTAGTGATTTGAATTTTCAGCACTAAAAGGATTCTATTAATTAATTTCTCCTGTCCAATGTGGCCATGGGAGCTAGTTTTTTCTCTAATACAGAGTAAAACAATAATTGTTTTATATATTTATTAACATACCAAAAAAAAAAAATATACAAATTAAGAAACAAAATTGATCATGAATGCTGCTCTATATCATGCCTTGTCATTTTGATTTTTAATTCATGTGCACTCATTCCCATTTAAGGTCGGCCGGCGGTAAGAAATAGTCTGGCGTGAGGCCCCACAAATTAAAATCAGCTTCTTCAATTACCCATGTGTCATCTACCTTTAATTTGTTGTTTACCGAACCATTGCCGTACCATAGCCTCGTACCGGTTGTGTGTCCAGTATGTGCAATATTTATCCCATTTATATTCCTGAAAAAAAAATTATATACTGCTAGTTAATCACCATTACCTCCGATTCACATATGATCAATGAAGTCATTTTTTCAGTGTGTGTGTGGGTGTAGTCTGCAAACTCTGCTGAGTCTGAAAGGAATCGGATGACACCAATTCGATTTTTGACCGAGTTACTCGGCGACTGATTTTTCAGAGAAAAACCAGGTTGAACAGTGGTGAATCGGCCAATTCAAGCCAGTTTTGACCGATTTCAGACTGATTCTCGCGATTTGGGAGCGAGTCTAGCGATTTTCATTTTGAAATTTTCATTTTGAGAGAGACTATGGTGAGAAAAACAAGTTTGTACTCCACGTAATATTTTCATTTTGAAAATCCAAACAACCGATCCAAACCGCTCAACATGATCTCCATATTGAAATGTGCTTGGAGACCAAATTTTACATTTTTTGGAATTTTTTTACTATTTATTAAGCCACTTTGAAAATTGCTGGTCCGGGTGAACAGTAACAAAACAGTGAAAAATTCTGGACCAATGGATCAGCGATTTTCAAAGTGGCTTAATAAATAGTAAAAAAATTCCAAAAAATGTAAAATTTGGTCTCCAAGCACATTTCAATATGGAGATCATGTTGAGCGGTTCGGATTGTAGTTTGAATTTTCAAAATGGAAATAATGACGTGTGGAGTACAAACTTGTTTTACTCACCATAGTCTCTCTCTCTCTCTCTCTCTCTCTCTCTATATATATATATATATATATATTATAAAAGAGGAGGGATCAAGTTACAACAATTTTGAGTTACAACAATGTTACAACAACCGTTTTTTGCGATTTCAAAGTCCAAATCGTCGATCCAAACCGTTCAACATGATCTCCATAATAAAATGTGCTTCTAGATCAAATTTTACATTTTTTTGAATTTTTTTACTATTTTTTTAGATCGGTACAAAATTCAATGGTCTGAATTTGACTAGTTTTTCTACCGATCTAAAAAAATAGTAAAAAAATTCAAAAAAATGTAAAATTTGATCTGGAAGCACATTTTATTATGGAGATCATGTTGAACGGTTTGGATTAACGATTTGGACTTTAAAATCGCAAAAAATCATTGTTGTAACATTGTTGTAACTTGATCTCTCCTCATTATAAAATATATATTATATGTGTTGATGCACGACTGCTTGATGGTGGACTGCTTCTAGGCGATGCTGTCGTTGTATCCCATTGTGAGCATACAGCTGACCAAGGTCAAATCAGTCATGGAGGACATAAAAAGTGAACTAGAAAAGCATTGATCATGACTGTGTCCCTGTCTGTTGTGATCTTGATTCTTCACTGGCTTCATAGGTAAAATCCTCACAGGAATTTGGTCGAGCAAGTGATGTGCACATGATTAGTGGTTTGTGCCAACAATCTGGCAAACCAGGTGGATTTTAATTACTGGGAAGCTTTTTGAATGGATTTTGATATGTTTTTGTCACTGGGATGCCTTTTGCCCAAAATTGTGAGAAACATCCAAAATCAACAGTTTTGCCAACAACATTTGTAAAGAAACAGCTCAGATTTGTACCACCCTATGAAGCCTTTTTTGCTGGTAGCTTCTACCATGCTTTTCAAAAAAAAAAAAAAGATTTGTACCACCCTATGAAGAAGAGAGAGAAAGAAGGGGTGAGAGACGTGAAGCGGCACTCAATGAAAGAGGCTGTCGGAACTTCTGATTTGAGTACGTGAGAACTGGGAAAATGGACTGTTTGGGGGGAAAGCGGAGTTGGAATTGGAATTAGATCAGCTTTTGAATTTAGGGCAAAACGGAATTGGAATTGAGAGAGATTCGCGTTGGATCGGAATAATTAATTGAAGGCCTATTACAAGGACTCCATAGAGCCCAGTAATTAATAATCTGAGAGAAACAGGTGGGCTAGGCCCATTACAAGGAATTAGTTATAATTAATTGAAGGCCTATTACTAGGACTCCATAGAGCCCAGTAATTAATTAGATGCTACATGCCAATTTGGAATAATTTAGTTTAATTTAGTTTGAATTTAGATTGTAGTACAATTATATAATGAAAAATGAATGTATTAAAATTATATAACTTACCTCTTGACTATGTACTAAATTGATTAGAAAATTTATAAATTTGACAAGTAAATGCATGACTCATGAATTAGATTGATTTCAACAGCTTGGATTCGTCATTTGAAGTCATTTCGGTAGGTTTTGAGCTTGAGTTCACCAATTCTTTGGTGAGCTTAAGAACACCCTAATTATATTGACAATTATATGATATTTATAAAAAACACAAAGCAAGCACTTCAGATTGAATTTAATATTTTAGCATTGAAAAAAAATAAGGGTTCAAATGCCTCCATTAATTTATTTTCTAATAATAAAAATTCTAAAATTTATATGTTAATATGAAATCGTTAGATGTGATCTATATTATTTTCTATATATGTATATAAAAAAACTATCACCTATTGATTTTGATTTTATATGAATCCATAAGTTAAAAAATCAACATCCGTAACCTAGCCACATTGGTGTATTTTTGCAAACTCATAATACTAATGAAATCAAGGTATAATGAAGGTATAAAGAATAAAGACATTTGAACTCTCTTCAAAAAAATTTATGTACTACTTCAAGAAAGTGGCACCGGATAATACATTTTGTGAGTAGTCTAGGAATGGAAAAAAAAAAAAAAAAAGCGCGAAGGACGGTCTCTTTATCAATGGACGTATGTCATGTTATTTACAAGCTTTATATAATTTTTTATATGCAAATAAGAAAATGATATATAAATTTTGTATTTGTCTATATTCCGTGCTTAATACAAAGTATGTTGCATTGTTTGCACGCTAAAGAAAATATTTAGCTTCGTACTAAAAACAACTTTTTTGAATGGTGGATTCAAAAAATTATCAATTTATCTTTATCTACCAAAGATAAATTATTTTAGAAATAGAATAATACAAAAAATACAGCATTTCTCGGTTCACGAGTCAACCAACCACCCACTAGACAAGTTTGTCAAAATAATAATATTTAAGCGACAACATCGATAAGGGAAAGGGAGCACTTCCTCGGTTTCATGCTGAACACATGCATGCATCTTGCAAAAGTTGATAGATTTTGATTATAATATTCTTTCCAATTCAGATCTGAAGACTGCTGCTCTTTACTCACTTGACTTCTCATTTTCACAACTCAGATCTAAAGAACAGAGCATACCTAGAGTCCACACACACTTGTTACGTACTTGCGAAATGGCAGGGAATTTGATAACCTCTCTGCTCTCTCTAGCCACCAATTTGCTCCCCTCAATTACTACCTTTGCGCATGCTCCTTCCTCTTCATCAAATTCTAATAGTTCAGAAAAGGAGCGTGCTCGTGCTGCTGTGGAGGATCTGGAGAGGCTGATGCGAACTCTGAAGCGGATCAAGGCCACGATGTACGATGCTGAGCAGAGGGAGATCATAGATCACTCTGTCAAACTCTGGCTCAAGGAGCTCAAGATGGTCGCTTATGATGCTGAGGATGTGCTCAGTGAGTACCAATATGAGGTCACACGCCTCCGAGTAGAGGCAAGAAACGCTTCTGAGGCTTCCGGTTCTCACAAGAGAAAGCAGATAGAGGTTAGTAACTTAGTACCTTGTGCATATAGATATTTAAAGGATCTTAATTACTTGTGAGTGTTACTAAATGCAATTTTTTTTCTTTTCGTTGGATTGGCATCCACTGTAGTGGTCACTTGTTTTATAAGCTTTTCAAATCTAACAACAGAGTGCCAATTAATTCCTTAATTATCAATAGGGAATTTGACATATCTAATAAATTCCTTTTTGGACAGTACATATATTGTTCCAATCTAATAATGTGTTGGATTATAATAAAAAACGGTTGAGCATATATGTAATATAATTCTGAATTGTATACTGTCATATATGATTGTCCTAATTAAGTGATATAATATGGAGTTAAGATATTTGACAATATATATATTCAATAGGGTGTGGTCCATTAAATGTGTAGAATAATTTGAGCAAAGATCAAATTATTAATGAACTGATTCTGAGATTTTCAAGTAACAAGAACCGCTGTCTGGAGAGTTGTAGTGGCCGCACAAAATATCTCGACTAAGTTGGCTGATAACTAGAGAGTTTTGCAGTCGCATGGTTTTCAATGCAGGCCGCACGGATTTTGATGAGACCACATGGTTTTCGATGCGGACTGCACAAAATACCTTTTTAGAGTTGGCATATAACCATAAGTTTGTGCGGGCCACACGGATTTTGTGCGGGCCACACGGATTTTGTGCGGGCCGCACAAAACACTGTTACATCTAGAAAGTCGGTTATTCAATGAAAAGGCGGTTCTGTAGACACGTCTGGGCATTTATGCGGCCGCACGGATTTTGTGCGAGCCGTACGCGCAGTGCCAGATATGTTACCCTATATAAGGATGGGTCCCCAAGGCACAAGATAACACCCACAACTCAGTTTTCTGAACAGCAGTTATTTTCGACAGAATCTGAGTGTCTTCTCTTTTCTTTCACCATCAAAGATCTAGAGAGGAGAAATCCATTAGAAAACTTGAAAGGGATTTCTCAAATGCGCGTGTCTTGCTATATTGGAGGACTTGATCCACGACCTTACGACGTAAAGGCGAGAAGAGGGCTTCTTGCCATTGAAGACTTGTCTCGTGCACACGGAGACGGCTCTTCGCAGTTGAGGATTCCATGGCCAATGTTATGGAATCAGGTATTATATTCCGCACTTATGATTTCTCCTTCCCGGGATGTAAATGTTTGACCCCTAGATTAGATGTAATTTTTTTATCTCTAGATAAGGCGTAAGGATTAGGTCTTAAGAATCTAGAGAATTAGGAAATTGATGATTTTTCGTTGATTTTTATTAAATTTTTGTTGATTATTTTGATCTGAAAATTAAGGTTGGGAAACACAAATTTTGTTTTGATTAAAATCTTGATTGACCAGGTTTCAGTCATCATTTCAAATCGCAAAATTCTGATAAAAAATTCGGTCCTGAAAATTTTGTGCGGCCATATTAGGCCGCACGAAATTCTACAGCCATTAATTTGGCAATTTTTTGTTTGGGTAGTTATGGAAATTTTGATTTTGGTAAAATTTATTTCTGATAAGTTTTCTAAAATAAAATATACAGATTTGGAATTAAATTTCTAAATTTGAAAGGATATTTAAGGTGCTACCAAAAATAAGAAATCTCTCAAGATCATGTGTCAATTCAGCATAATAAATGTAGTTTGACAGTTATTCAGACAATAATGCGGGCCACACAAAATTCTGTGCCGCCCGCACAAATTGTAAATCCCAATTTTTTTACGAAATCAAATTTAACCAGAGAGTTTTGCGGCCGCACAGATTGCAATGCGGGCACACGAATTTTGATGTGGTCGAACGATTTTCGATACAGTCGCACAAAATAATTTTTCAAGTTGGCAGACCGCACAAAATTTGTGCAGGCCGCACAACTCTCTGAAAAATTACAAAAAAAAATTTGGGATTAAAACTGCAATTATTCTGATGCAATTATATATATTTAATTGCACTTTTCTCTTCTGACTAAGGTATAGATCATAATTCTTATAAAGGCATTAAAGTTATATATACTTTGAATTAAATTGATTGAGTCATTATCGTACCCTCCGATACCTCTTTTGATAAAGTTGATTTAAATTCATTGTATAAAAGGATATTAAGTGTACATTTAATGGAAGCGATCATTATCGGCCCTCCGAAAGGTGATGGTTGTTGAAATTATATGTATAATTTAGTGATAATAAAGTGTAGTGATGATTATTATGTTTTGTTACATATGTCAATAATGACGGTCCTCTTAAAGACATATTATTGATATGTTATTGAATCATCAAGAAGGGGAAGGAAAAGTGGGATAGGTCAAATCGCGTAAGTCTAATGATTATGGAAAAGGTCCATTTCAAAGGTATTTTGAGGCTCGATTTCTGATGAGATTTCTAACGCTAAGGCATATTTGGCTAAAATTGAGACAAAGTTTGTCAAAAATGAAAAGTCTGAAATTTGTACACTCTTGACGAAACTTGTCTCAATGAAGTATAAGGATAAGGGAAGTATTCGGGAGTACATCATGGAGATGTCTCATGTTATTTCAAAACTAAGCGCAGAATTATGTCACAAGCGATTATGTCACATTTCTAAACGCAGAATTGAACGACTTATGTCTAATGAAATTCTTGAACCCTTAATTTTTTTCAGATCTTAGTGATTGTGTTAATTAAATAAAAGATAAACAAACCAATTTCAGAAAATATGAAGCCAAAATGTTCAGACATCTTGGAATTAATTCATACCGATATCTATGGACCGTTTCCAATGCCCACCAGAAATGGACAGCGGTATTTTATTACTTTCATAGATGACTATTCAAGATATGATTACATATATATAATTAAGGAAAAGGCTCAAGTCCTAGAATTGTTCAAAAGTTACAAAGCGGAAGTTGAGTTACAACTTAACAAATGCAGTAAGGCCATTAGATCTGATCGTGGTGGTGAATACTACGGCATATATGATGGATCAGGTGAACAATATCAAGGGCCTTTTGCACAATTCATAGATAAATGAGACATTGTGCCTTAGAGAGGCGCAATAGAATGCTTAAAAATAGCAACATATATCCTTAATAGAGTACCCACTAAAGCATTTAACAAAACCCCCATATGAAATTTCGAACGGGCAAAATCCTAATTTGAAACATTTTCATGTATGGGGATGTCCAGCTGAGACAAGGCCTTATAGGCCACACAAATAGAAACTGCACGAAATGACAGTTGTTATTTTATTGGGTATCCCGAGCGATCAAGGGGTTATAAGTTTTATAATCCCACAGAACATTTAGCTTTTGAGACGGAAAATGCAAAAAAATTTGAGAATGTTTAGTTTGTGGGGGTGATACAATAATGGATTTTGAAATCAAAGAGGAGTATGCAAATATTCCCACAGGTGTTGTGAGTTTTGGGGATATTTAACCCATTTTAACTCAAAATACAATTGTCGAAAACGAAACCATTATTGAAGACCAAACTCAACAAGATCAAACAACACAAACAGAAATTCCAGAGCCTTGTGCGGGCCGCACGAAACTCTGGATGATGCTGTTGTTGGCCACATTGTTGTAGACAATGTTGGAAACCCTCAAGAAAATTCAGAAGTGCCAATAAGAAGATTCACTAGAGAGAAAAGGTCTGCAATATCTTCATATTATGTAATTTACCTTCAAGAACATGTGTTTGATGTTGGCGTGTTAGAAAATGACCCCATAAATTTTAAACAAGCCATGGAAGACTCTAACTCTCACAAGTGGATCGATGCCATTAATGAGAAAATAAAATTTATGGCTGACAATGACGTTTGGGAAATTGTCCCATTACCTAAAGGTATGAGACCTATTGGTTGTAAATGGATATTTAAAACCAAGAAGAATTCGAAAGGTAATGTGGAGAAATATAAGGCTTGTCTTGTCGCTAAAAGTTTTACACAAAAGGAAGGCATCGATTATAAAGAGACTTTCTCTCCGGTTTCATTGAAAGACTCTTTAAGAATTATATTGGCATTAGTTGCGTATTTCAATTTAGAGCTTCATCAGATGGATGTTAAGACAGCATTTCTGAATGGTTATATTGAAGAAACGATCTATATGGTGCAACTAGAAAACTATGTGTCGGGTGACGCAAAGTCTATAGTGTGCAAACTTAAGAAATCCATCATTGGACTAAAGCAAACGTCTCGTCAGTGGTATTACAAATTCCACAATGTAATTATCTCATTTGGTTTTGAGTCAAATCTTGTGGATGAGTGTATATACCTCAAGTTTTGTGGGAGTAAATTTGTATTCTGATTTTATATATATGTGGATGACATATTGCTTGTCAGCAACGATATAAATATGTTGTAAGAGACTAAGAACTTTCTAATGAAGAATTTTGAGATGAAATATCTTGGTGATGCATCATTTGTCCTAGGAATTGAAATATTGAGGAATAGAACCCAAGGTATATTAGGTTTATCCCAAAGAAATTATATCGCAAAGGTTCTCATTAGGTATGGCATGCAAAACAGTAAACCAGGAAATACCCTTATCGCAAATGAAGACAATTTGGTCTAAGCCAATGCCTAAGAATTCTTTAGTAAAGTAAGTAATGATAAAGTATCCATATGCCTCAGTTGTTGGTAGCATCATGTGTGCGCATGTGTGTACGCTTTCAGATATTGCGTTCATCACTGCCATGTTGGGCCGATACTTATCTAACTCAGGTCTAGATCATTGGAAAGCAGCCAAACGGGTCTTGAGGTACTTGAAGCGAACAAAAGACCACATACTCATGTATCGGAGGTCAGATCAGTTAGAGGTCATTGGGTGTACTGACTCTAATTTTGGAGGATGTCAAGATAGCACGAAATTGACATCCGCCTACATCTTCGTGTTAGTTGGAGGAGCTATTTCGTGGAAGAGTGCTAAACAGTCACTTATAGCATCTTCTACAATGGCCGCATAATTCATTGCATGTTATGAAGCATCGAATCATGGTGTATGGCTTTGGAATTTTGTCACTAGGCTGTGTATAGTGGAATCTATTGAGAAACAACTAAAATTGTATTGTGACAACAATTCAACGGTGTTATATGAGACTAACAACCGAAGTTCGTCAAAGTCAAAGTACATTGACATTAATTTTTTGATTGTAAAAGAAAGAGTACATAATGGTTAGTTATCCATAGAACATATAGGGATAGACTCCATGTTGGCGGATCCACTTACTAAATGATTACCACCCAATAAGTTTGAAGAGCATGTTGCTCATATGGATGTAATTTTTGTTAGGGAAATTCAGTTTTAGTGAGAGTCTGTTATTTATTTTGATGTTCTATTTAGTTATTGTAATTTGGATGTGTAACTTGTAATATGAGACAAGTTGATTATGTTATATACATGATTTTGCAAAAGGGCTGTTGTTACATTCTATCTCTATTTTAGTTTGACCTCAATTTTGGATATGTGATTGCAAATTATTTATTTGAATTTTACATTTTACAACAAGTTTTATGAACAAGTTTTAAGTGGGAGACCTATTTAGAAATTGGCACGATAAGATCACAACTGTGTGTAATTTATATGCCACACATCCACATCATGATTCATGTCATTTGGTTATATTAGTACAGTAATCATTGATGGTTGAGTTACAAATTAAATGTCACGAAAGCTATTTTAGTCCTTTGCTAATGTAATTGATAGATGGAATTAGTTTGGGAATACATAAGGAAGACAGAAAAGTATGTCCGCACATCAGGTTGACAATACATAATTAAAATAGTATGACATATTGCTCAAGTGGGGGATTCTTCGATTATAATCAAACGGTTGAGCATATATGTAATATAATTATGAGTTGTATATTGTCATGTATTATTGTCCTAATTAAGTGATCAAATACGGAATTAAGATATTTGATAATCTATGTATTCAATAGGGTGTGGTCCATAAATTCTAGAACAATTTAGACAAAGATCAAATCATTGATGGACTGATTACAAGATTTGCAAGTAAGAAGAATTGTTGTCTAGAGAGTTGTGCGGGCCACACAAAATATCTCGATTAAGTTGGTTGACAACTAGAGAGTTTTGCGGCCGCACGGTTTTCAATGTGGGCCGCACATATTTTGATGCAACCGCACAGTTTTCGATGCGGACTGCACGATTTTCGATGTGGACCACACAAAATACTGTTAAATCGAAAAATTCAGTTATTCAGTGAAAAGGCAGTTCTGTAGACACGTCTGGTCGTTTGTGCAGCCGCACGGATTTTGTGTGAGCCGCACGCGCAGTGCCAGATATGTTACCCTATATAAGGATGGGTGTCCAAGGCACAAGATAACACACACAACTCAGTTTTTTTAACAACAACTATTTAGACAAAATCTGAGTGCCTTCTCTATTCTTTCACCATCAAAGATCTAGAGAGGAGAAATCCAATAGAAAACTTAGAAGGAATTTCTCGAAGGCGTGTCTTGGAAAACTTAATCCACGACCATACAATATGAAGGCAAGAAGAGGGCTTCTTACCATTGAAGACTTGTCTCGTGCACACAGAGACGGCTCTTCGCAATTGAGGATTCCATAGTTAATGATATGGAATCAGGTATTGTATTCCGCACTTATGATTTATGTTTTGGGTCACTTTAGCATAGGACGGTCATTAGGTTAAGGTGGGAAATTGTTTCTCCTTTTCCGTGATGTAAGTGTTTGATCCTAGATGAGATGTAATTTTTTTATTTCGAGATAAGGTGTAATTGTTTGGCCTTTATGATTCCCCAACATAATGAACTTGTATGTGTAACTTATTTTCGTACATATTCGATTATTGGTTGAAAGTCGGAGGTTAATTCGCAAAAGGATTCGGCACTCGCTCACATTGTAGGGCCTTGATACCTTAATTATCATTTTCAGTTAACAACTTATGAAATTTAGCATTGCAAATCATTTCTTTTTTAACAGTACATTGTACCAATTCCTGATGGCATTGTTGATCGGCTTAAGGAAATAAGAAGTCGATTTGATGAAATAGCAAAGGATCGTGAGGCTCTTCAATTAAGGGAGAGTGATGGCGCGAGGCGTCCAAACAACAAAATTTTACGGCCCCCAACGGGTCACATGGTGGATGAGGCAAGCATTTTTGGCAGAGATGCTGAAATTTCAAATGTCATTGATTTCATACTATCTGAAAATGAAAAGTCATTCTCAGTTATTTCAATTGTTGGCAAAGGTGGGCTCGGAAAAACCACCATTGCCCAACTTGTCTACAAAGATGAGAGGGTTTCCCGGTGGTTTGAAAAAATTGGGTGGGTATGTGTCTCCGAAGAATTTGATGTTAGGAGACTCATCAAAGCAACCATTGAATCATTCTCCAAAACCAACTGTGGTTTAAGTGAGTTGAGCCAATTACAAGAAGAGCTTGCAATAATTGTTAAGGGAAAATCAATACTACTCGTTTTAGATGATGTGTGGAACGAGAATCAGAATCTTTGGGAGTCGTTTCGAGTTCCTTTCAACGAAGCAAGGATGGTTAGAATTCTCGTGACAGCAAGAAATAAAAAGGTAGCAAAGGTCATGCAAACAACAACCTGTTTTAACCCAAGTAACTTATCTGAATATCCATGCTGGCAGTTATTTGAGCATTATGCATTTAGTGGTACAAGTTACACCATGCCAAAACACTTGGTAGATATGGGAAGGGAGATTACAAGAAAGTGTGGTGGATTGCCGTTGGCTGTGAAGTCAATTGCAAGTCTCCTTAGGCATGAAGCTGATGAAGAGGTTTGGAGAGAGATTCTCGAAAGTGATCTTTGGGAAATAAAAGAATCAAAAGAAGTGATTTTCCCAGCACTTCAGATTAGCTATGCTCATCTACCTGCCCATCTTAAGCCGTGTTTTTTGTTTTGCTCAATGTACCCAAAAGATCACATGTTACTAAAAACGGATTTGATAGAATTGTGGATCGCTCATGGGTACGTGGAGTCCCGGAGCAATAGAAAAATCATAGAAATTGGAGTTGAATATTATAATGAGTTAAAAGAGAGGTCCTTTCTTGATGATGCAACTACAAAATTCGACCCACTTTCCAAAGAATATTGTAAGTTGCATGATATAATCCATGATCTTGCTCGACTTAATTCTGAGAATGAACACTACTCGGTGGAGATCAATCAGCCATTTGATAGTCCAGTGGGAACTGTTCCGCAAGAAGCATACCATTTATATGTAAGAGGTTCCATGCCCAATGTAAATCAAATTCCCCAACAAAATATGAAGGGTTTAAGAACTATTTTTATGGATATCCAAGAATGCAACGGAGATTTTGAGTACGGATACTGTACAAACTGTACAAAGGCAATTGACCTAAACATGGAGTTGACGGAAGATTGTCAAGATTGTTTGGGAGATGTAACCTTGTGTAACCTCACTAAATTTGAAGTGCTCAGGGTATTGACACTCCAATGGGATAATTTGACAAAGATTCCCCACTACATTTCCGAGTTGAAACATCTCACCTATCTAAGTATTATTTCTGCACGTCTTAAAATGTTACCATCATCCATTGGCCTCCTTTACAACCTACTGGCTTTAGAAGTTTGGTGTGAATCCCTTGAATATTTACCTGAAAATATTGGTGATCTTGCTAACTTACAGTTTCTACATATTTTTTCTCAAGACTACCTTAGAAAGATACCTAAATCACTCGGTTCACTTACTAAATTACTGATATTATCTATTGATGGTAATTGGTTGGATTATGTCCCTCATGGTCTCGTTAATTTTCCGTCAATAACAAAAATTGCAGCATATTGGAATGTTAGAACTATAGGTTGGTTAAAGGATATGAAGGACCTTGACGAAAAAATCTCTATTGGAAGCTTAAAGAACATTAGTAATTTAGAAGATGCCAAGCGTGCTAACCTGAGAAATAAGTGCAAACTTAAGATTTTAGAGTTATGCTGGGATGAACATTTTGAAAATTTTGACAACTCGTCCTTTGAGCTGGTATTAAATCTCGTACCAGAAGCTTGTGAGGGCGGGATAGTTGGGGCAGATGATGTACATTTTTCCTTATTAGAATGCCTCCAGCCACATCCTAACCTCGAGACACTTCGAGTAAATGGTTATTCATCTGCCATATTACCAGGATGGATGAGGGATCCATTTTTATTGCGGTCAATTGAAGAACTCATGTTTGAAAGTTGTGGCTATATTCAATCCCTTCCATTCGGCAATCTTCACACTCTCAAGCACCTCAGTATTACTGGATGTTCTAGTATCCGAACTATACAGCTGGAGCAGCTGCCCTCCCAGCTTGAAACTGTGGAAATTTCAAGGTGCGACAACCTGGAGTTGATTACCGGACTAGGGCATCTGGATATATTGAAAGAACTGGAAATTGTTTTGTGTGTAACCCTGAAAGCAGTAACAATGGATGGACTGCAGTTGGTGGATTCTACTGAGCTATTTGGTGATTTATCCCATGAAATGCCACAAATCGGCCGACACAACATTTCATCACTTACAAGTACACAAATCAAATGCTGTAAATTGCTTCGTGTTCTACCATCTGGGCCATCTGGGCCTTGTTATGTGGTTGTTCGTGATTGCGGCTGTCCTGATCTTGAAATTGGACATCGGCCCTTTCCAAGGCTTTCAAATAAATGAAATTGGACGTCGGGAATAAATTAAATCAGGTTCGTATATCATTATTTGAATCTATATATTTTAGATCACTGAACTTTTTGAATTTTCTGTAATCGTAAGTCTTGGTAGGATTTGTCGACTGATTGAATTGTTCCTGGTTGATCAAATGAACATTAAATTTTATATTAGTTGGTTGTTGCTGCTATATAATATAATAAAGCTCTCGTCCAATTAATTTGCAGCTTTTTTTATGATGTCTTTCTTTGACACACAAGACTCTAATTATATACCATATATTTGATTCCTTTTTGAATTCTCACTAATTATTATTTAAAATTCTGCTCTTTTGTAGGGTCATTCCTTCAAAAACACCAACAAGGTCCAGTTAGCAGTAAGATGGATTTTTTTTTTTTGGTTGGAATTTGGGGATTAAATTGGTGTTTCTGCTCTTTTGAATGGTACTATAATGAACATTTTTACTTTTATTTTTTTGTGGGCCTTTGTAATGTGCTCTGAATGTTATGTTTCCGTCATAGATCTCTGGCGGTAGTTGTCTTTATGGCATACTCAGCTAATAAATTGAAAAGTTTAGTTAATTTATAATCTATCGACTGTAATGGCATGCAATCTTCCATGCAATTATTGATTTTCTTTCAATTTTACACTGGCAGGACATGGCGTAACATGGTAAATGATTTGACACATCAAACGTTCCATGCGCTTGTTTCTTGCATCTATCTATTATAAATCTATATTAATGAAACATACATTCATACATATTCTGTTTCTTTATCTATTGAATTTTTATATATGCAGCAAAATATGAAATTTTTTACTAGATTTAAGTCTAATTAATTATACATCGAAGTTAATCTTATATATATCAAGTTAACGAGATCTATGAGGTTTTACAAATTATTATTATTATTGTTTTTATTATTGTTATTATTATTGTTGTCGTTATTATTATTATTGTTATTATTATTATTGAATTAGATTATTGCATTATTCCAGCTAGAAATTTATCAAACAATATGTTCATTGTTTTAAATATTTTCTCTCTTTTAAAAATTACTTTATTTTAACTATTATCGGAATAATACAATTCAATCGAATAATAGCATTATTTTAACACTATTCTTTAATTTACCAAGCGATACTAGGAGGCCAGATAGAAAACCCAATCAGAACTCAACAAGTCAATTATTTCTTCAAAATTGTGAACAGGTAGTTTCTTAGGAACAACAAGCCGCAAGGTACCATTAGTGTGTTGCAAAAAACATTTAACACATGACTTGAGGCAATCACATACATCCATTGAGGGGAATTGGAGTATTAAAAAAAAAAAATTAAAATTAAAAAAATATCTTCTTAAATAAATACCACAAACCTAGGACTAAAGTTGAAACAAGTACTTCTATGAAGATAGTAACCCATAAAACCAGACAAAACACCCACTAATTTCAAAATTAAATTGTACTCTCTAAAAACAACCACATAATTTGAGAAGTTGTTATCATAATTGTCAAGATATATATAAGTCATTGTCAAGAAATTCTCACTTCTTTAAATATATATCCTTCATAAACGTTGGACAATATTTAGAGCATGCATTTGAATTTTCAGAACTGAAATTATCATATGTATACATACATATATAGAGTTCTATTAATTAATTTCTCATGTCCAATGTGGTCATGGGTGCTAGGTTTTTTTTCTCTAATACAGAGTAAAACAATAATTGTTTTATTTAATTATTAACATACCAAAAAAAGAAAATATACAAATTAAGAAACAAAATTGATCATGAATGCTGCTCTATATGATGCCTTGTCATTTTGATTTTTAATTCATGTGCACTCATTTCCATTTAAGGTCGGCCGGCGGTAAGAAATAGTCCGGCGTGAGGCCCCACAAATTAAAATCAGCTTCTTCAATTACCCATCTCTCATCTACCTTTAATTTGTGGTTTACCGAACCATTTCCATACCGTAGCATCATACCAGTCTTGTGTCCAGTATATGCAATATTTATCCCATTTATATTCCTGAAAAAAAAAATATACTGCTAGTTAATCACCATTACCTCAGATTCACATATGATCAATGAAGTCATTTTTTCAGTGTGTGTGTGGGTGTACCTGTAATCACTAATAACAGACTCCGCTATCGCCACCATCACAAGAGGGGCCAAGTCTGGTAGGGTTCTTCATGCAGAGAAGCTGAGAATCCTCAAGCTGCATGAGGAAGCCGGTGTGCAGCCTGAAGCAGGCCCAGATGGTGTGATGTATTCCTCCTTACTGATTGTCCTCTCTGATGCACACCGCACCTGAGAATATATTGGCCATAGCTCGTGGGTCCAATCCATAGTCTGCAAACTCTGCTGAGTCGGAAAGGAATTGGACGACACCAATTTGATTTTTGACCGAGTTACTCGGCCACTAATTTTTCAGAGAAAAACTGGGTTGAACAGTGGTGAATCGGCCAAGTCAAGCCAGTTTTGACCAATTTCAGACTGATTCTCGCGATTTGGGAGCGAGTCTCATTTTGGGGGTAATTCTGTCTTTTCTCTGCGTCAATTTTGGGTTTATCGGAAAGAAAGAATGAAAGAGCTGTTGAGAAGAAAAGCAAATAGAATATCTGAAATAGTCTTGGTGTACCAAAGTCCAATAAATATAGAAATTGAATAAACAATGGTCCATTGTGAACCAGAGCAACGAATAAGATTTGATGGGAGATAGGGGCCACTTGTCCATATTTATGAGTTATGACTGCCTCTATCTTTTCATTCCCCTCTCCATTTTCATCTACATTTGACCTATCCATTTCCACAGTTCTTTGTAACTTCTTATTTTTTTTAATTGTATTTTCATTAATTTAACCTCCTTTTTGTTTTCTGTGCTTGCATTATTTTTCTTTTATATATAAATTTTAGAAATCAAAAGTATTTTATTTATCATATTTTTCTATTTTTTATCACAAAACATGCTTCTACCAAAAAAATCCGAGTTTCCAATCCAACTCAGCTGATTCCGACCGATTCTTATTTCGATTCCAATTTTGCGGACTATGGTCCAATCCCTGCATATTAAGATTAGATAATCTAGGATTTGCCAGTTTGTAATGTGTGAAAGTAATGAAACAGTTAAATTAGTTTTTATTTTTACGTAGAGGGATCGGCGGAGCTGCCGTGGGGGACCCTTGGTAATACACGACTGCATCTAGGCGATGTGAACCATATTAAAAAAGTGTCTAAATCACAGGTGGTGCCGTGCAAGACTATAAACAAACTGAATATCGTGTGGCGCAGTCATGGAGGACCTAAAAAGTGAACTAGAAAAGCACTGATCATGACTGTGTCCCTGTCTGTTGTGATCTTGACTGGCTTCATAGGTAAAATCCTCACAGGAATTTAGTCGAGCAAGTGATGTGGATTTTAATTACCACCCTATGAAGAAACAGCTCACATTTGTACCACCCTATGAAGCCTTTTTTGCTGGTAGCTTCTACCATGCTTTTCAAAAAAAAAAAAAAAAGATTTGTACCACCCTATGAAGAAGAGAGAGAAAGAAGGGGTGAGAGACGTGAAGCGGCACTCAATGAAAGAGGCTGTCGGAACTTCTGATTTGAGTACGTGAGAACTGGGAAATGGACTGTTTGGGGGGAAGCGGAATTGGAATTGGAATTAGATAGCCAGCTTTTGAATTTGGGGCAAAACCGAATTGGAATTGAGAGCAGGCAATAAGATTCGCGTTGGATCGGAATAATTAATTGAAGGCCTATTACAAGGACTCCGTAGAGCCCAGTAATTAATAATCTAAGAGAAACTGGTGGGCTAGGCCCATTACAAGGAATTAGTTATAATTAATTGAAGGCCTATTACTAGGACTCCATAGAGCCCAGTAATTAATTAGATGCTACATGCCAATTTGGAATAATTTAGTTTAATTTAGTTTGAATTTAGATTGTAGTACAAATTGTATAATGAAAAATGAATGTATTAAAATTATATAACTTATAAACCTTTTTTCTTTACCTCTTGACTATGTACTAAATTGATTAGAAAATTTATAAATTTGACAAGTAAATGCATGACTCATGAATTAGATTGATTTGAACGGCTTGGATTCATCATTTGAAGCCATCTCGGTAGGTTTTGAGCTTGAGTTCACCAATTCTTTGGTGAGCTTAAGAACACCCTAATTCTATTCACAATTATATGATATTTATAAAAAACACAAAGCAAGCACTTCAGATTGAATTTAATATTTTAGCATTGAAAAAAAAATGAGGGTTCAAATGCCTCTATTTTTTTTGTCTCCATCATGCCTCTATTAATTTATTTTCTAATAATAAAAATTATAAAATTTATATGTTAATATGAAATCGTTGGATGTGATCTATATTATTTTCTATATATGTATATAAAAAAACTATGACCTTTTGATTTTGATTTTATATGAACCAATAAGTTACAAAAATCAACATCCGTAAGCTATCCATATTGGTGTAATTTTGCAAGCTCATGATACTAATGAAATCAAGGTATAAAGAATAAAGACATTTGAACTCTCTTCAAAAAAATTTATGTACTACTTCAAGAAAGTGGCACCGGATAATACATTTTGTGAGTAGTCTAGGAATATAAAAAAAAAGAAGAAAAAAAAAAAGCGAAGGACGGTCTCTTTATCAATGGACGTATGTCATGTTATTTACAAGCTTTATTTAACTTTTTATATGCAAATAAGAAAATTATATATAAATTTTGTATTTGTCTATATTCCGTGCTTCATACAAAATATGTTGCATTTTTTGCATGCTAAAGAAAATTATTTAGCTTCGTACTAAAAACAACTTTTTTGAATGGTGGATTCAAAAAATTATCAATTTATCTTTATCTACCAAAGATAAATTATTTTAGAAATAGAATAATACAAAAAATACAGCATTTCTCGGTTCACGAGTCAACCAACCACCCACTAGACAAGTTTGTCAAAATAATAATATTTAAGCGACAACATCGATAAGGGAAAGGGAGCACTTCCTCGGTTTCATGCTGAACACATGCATGCATCTTGCAAAAGTTGATAGATTTTGATTATAATATTCTTTCCAATTCAGATCTGAAGACTGCTGCTCTTTACTCACTTGACTTCTCATTTTCACAACTCAGATCTAAAGAACGGAGCATACCTAAAGTCCACAAACACTTGTTACGTACTTGCAAAATGGCAGCGAATTTGATAACCTCTCTGCTCTCTCTAGCCACCAATTTGCTCCCCTCAATTACTGCCTATGCGCACGCTCCTTCCTCTTCGTCAAATTCTAATAATTCAGAAAAGGACCGTGCTTGTGCTGCTGAGGAGGATCTGGAGAGGCTGATGCGAACTCTGAAGTGGATCAAGGCCACAATGTACGATGCTGAGGAGAGGGAGATCATAGACCGCTCAGTCAAGTTCTGGCTCAAGGAGCTTAAGAAGGTTGCTTATGATGCTGAGGATGTACTCAGCGAGTACCGATATGAGGTCACACGTGTCCAAGTAGAGGCAAGAAAGGATTCTCAGGCTTCTGGTTCTCAGAAAAGAAAGCAGATGGAGGTTAGTGTCTTGTGCATATAGAAATCAAAAGGATCTAGTTTTTTTTTTTTTTTACCTTTTATCGTTGTAAGGTAAAATCTTGAATTTCAAATTATAATAAAAAAGAGCAATAAAAAAATTAACTTTAATCAATATATTTAAATATAATTTATATTATAATTCAGTGTATAATTAAATTATTAAATCGTTAAAGGAGGTCTAGCTTATGGAGAGTAGAATTTTAAATATTTTATTTAAGACAATTTAAAAAGATTAATCTCAACAACAAAAAATTCTGGATTTGAAATAGATATAATATTAAAAGAATAAAAATCTACACATTAGTGAACAGAGAGAATGTGTTATTTGAGAAAATAAAATATTTATTAGTGTTGTGTTAATAGTCAAAATTGTTTTGTGATTATCAGCTCCCATTATTTCAGGTTATCAACCCGGAGCATCCAATTTAATGAGGAACTTTTGTAGAATTGTAGTATACAAAACTAACACTGAAATTATTAAATGCATACTAATTTATGCTTTTACATTCATAAGAACATTTCGGTTAAAATATATACATAACATATATCATACTATTGAACTTACCAATGCTTCTCCTTTTTTAAAATAAAAAAATGAACTTGTGTAACTTATCTCCGTACATATTCGATTAATTATTAGATAAAAGTCGGAGGTAATTTGCCAAAGGATGGTGCATGCAGTCATTCACATTGTAGGCGTCTTGATCCGTTAATTATCATTTGCAGCAAACATATTTATGAAATTTAGCATTGTAATAATTCATTTCTTTTTTTAACAGTACATTGTACCAATTCCTGATGGCATTATTGATCGGCTTAATAAAATAAGAAGTCGATTTGATGAAATAGCAAAGGATCGTGAGGCTCTTCAATTAAGGGAGAGTGATGGGGTAAGGCGTCCAAACAACAAAATTTTACAACCCCCAATGGGTCACATGGTGGATGAGGCAAACATTTTTGGCAGAGATGCCGACATTTCAAAGGTCATCGATTTCTTACTAACTGAAAAAGAAAAGTCATTCTCAGTCATTTCAATTGTTGGCAAAGGTGGGCTCGGAAAAACCACCATTTGCCAACTTGTCTACAAAGATGAGAGGGTTTCCCAGTGCTTTGATTTAAATGGGTGGGTATGTGTCTCCGAAGAATTTGATCCTAGGAGACTCATGAAAGCAACCATTGAATCATTCTCCAAAACCAACTGTGGTTTAAGTGAGTTGAGCCAATTACAAGAAGAGCTTGCAATAATTGTTAAGGGAAAAACAATACTACTCGTTTTAGATGATGTGTGGAACGAGAATCAGAATCTTTGGGAGTCGTTTCAAGTACCTTTTAAGGAAGCAAGGATGGTTAGAATTCTCGTGACAACAAGAAATAAAAAGGTAGCAAAGGTCATGCAAACAACAACCTGTTTTAACCCATGTAACTTATCAGAATATTCATGCTGGCAGTTATTTGAGCATTATGCATTTAGTGGTACAAGTTACACCATGCCAAAACACTTGGTAGATATGGGAAGGGAGATTATGAGAAAGTGTGGTGGGTTGCCATTGGCTGTGAAGTCAATTGCATGTCTCCTTAGGCATGAAGGTGATGAAGAGGTTTGGAGGGAGATTCTAGGAAGTGATCTTTGGGAAATAAAAGAATCAAAAGAAGTGATTTTTCCAGCACTTCAGATTAGCTATGCTCATCTACCTGCCCATCTTAAGCCGTGCTTTTTGATTTGCTCATTGTACCCAAAAGATTATGTATTATGGAAGATGAATTTGATAAAGTTGTGGATTGCTCATGGTTACATCGAGTCCCGGAGCAATAGAAAAATCATAGAAATTGGTGTTGAATATTATAATGAGTTAAAAGAGAGGTCCTTTCTTGATGATGCAACTATATATCCCAAAGAATATTGTAAGTTGCATGATATAATCCATGATCTTGGTCGGCTTAATTCTGAGAATGAACACTACTCGGTGGAGATCAATCAGCCATTTGATAGTCAAGAGGGAACTGTTCCGCAAGAAGCATACCATTTATATGTAAGAGGTTCCATGGGATATGTAAATCAAATTCCCCAACAAAATATTAAGGGTTTAAGAACTATTTTTATGGATATCCAAGAATGCAACGGAGATTTTGAGTACGGATACTGTACAAACTGTACAAAGGCAATTGACCTAAACATGGAGTTGACGGAAGATTGTCAAGATTGTTTGGGAGACGTACCCTTGTGTAACCTCACTAAATTTGAAGTGCTCAGGGTATTGATACTGCGATGGGATAATTTGAGAAAGATTCCTCACTCCATTTCCGAGTTGAAACATCTTACCTATCTAAGTATTAGATCCACACGTCTTAAAATGTTACCATTATCCATTGGCCTCCTTTACAACCTACTGGCTTTAGAAGTTGAGTGTGAATCCCTTGAATATTTACCTGAAAATATTGGTGATCTTGCTAATTTACAGTTTCTACAAATTTATTCTGGTCGAAACCTTAGAAAGATACCAAAATCACTCTGTTCACTTACAAACTTACAGATTTTATTTATTGATGGTACAGATTTGGATTATGTCCCTCATGGTCTCATTAATTTTCCGTCAATAACAAAAATTACAGCATATTGGAATGTTAGAACTATAGGTTGGTTAAAGGATATGAAGGACCTTGAAGAAAAAATCTCTATTGGCAGCTTAAAGAACATCAGTAATTTAGAAGATGCCAAGCGTGCTAACCTGAGAAATAAGTGCAAACTTAAGATTTTAGAGTTACGCTGGGAAGAACATTTTGGACATTTTGCCAACACGTACTTCGGGCTGGCATTAGATCTCATACCAGAAGCTCGAGAGGTCGGGATAGTTGGGGCAGATGATGTACATTTTTCCTTATTAGAATGCCTCCAGCCACATCCTAACCTCGAGACACTTCGAGTATATGGTTATCCTTCTGCCATAGTACCAGGATGGATGAGGGATCCATTTTTATTGCGGTCAATTGGAGAACTCACGTTTGAAAGTTGTGGCTATATTCAATCCCTTCCATTCGGTAATCTTCACACTCTCAAGTACCTCAACATTGCTGAATGTTCTAGTATCCGAACTATACAGCTGGAGCAGCTGCCCTCGCAGCTTGAATTTTTGTATATTACAGGGTGTGACCACCTGGAGTTCATTACCGGACTAGGGCATCTGGATATGTTGAAAAAACTGGAAATTTATGCATGTATAACCCTGAAATCACTAACAATGGATGGACTGCAATTGGTGGAATCTACTGAACTATTTGGTGATTTATCCCATGAAATGCCACAAATCGGCCGACACAACATTTCATCACTTACAAGTATAGAAATCAAATACTGTAAATTGCTTCGTGTTCTACCATATGGGTTGATTACATCTGGGCCTTGTTATGTGCATGTTCGTGGTTGTGGCTGTCCTGACATGGAAATTGGACGTCGGTAATAAATTAAGTCGGGTTCGTAATTTTATCATTATTTGAATATATAGATTTTAGATCACCTAACTTTTTTAATTTTCTGTAATCATAAGTCGATTGGTAGGAGTTTTCGACTGATTAAATTGCTCCTGGTTTGACAAATGAACATTAAATTTTAAATTGCTCCTGTCCAATTAATTTGCAGCTTTTTTTATGATGTCTTTCTTTCACCCACAAGACTCCAATTATAATCCATATATTTGATTCGTTTTTAAATTCTCACTAATTATTATTTAAAATTCTGATCTTTTGTAGGGTCATTTCTTCAAAAGCACCAACAAGGCCCGGTCAGCAGTAATCTAAATTTTTTTTGTTATTTTTTTGTCGGAATTTGGGGATTAAGTTGGTGTTTCAGAATAACAAAGCAAGCAACATTTGTCGATGTAATAACCAAACGAAGCGCAGATGTGGGGGGCATAATCTGGAAGCCATGGAGACTTGTGTTTGTAGGTTTGAATGGTACTATAATGAACATTTTTTTGTTTTTGTTTTTGTGGGCCTTTGTAATGAGCTCTGGATGTTATGTTTCCGTCATAGATCTCTGGTGGCATGGAAGATTGTAATGGCATGCTATCTTCCATACTATTTTATTTTTCTTCTTGCACCAATTATTGATTTTCTTTCATGTTTACACTGGTATGACGTGCTGTAACAAGATAAATTATTTGACACATCAAACGTTCTAGACGCCTGTTTCTTGCATCTATCTATTCTAAATCTATAATAAAACATGCATTCAGACATAAATGCTGCCCAGTTTCATTATCTATTGATAAAAATAAATAAATAAATAAATATGCAGTAAAATATGAAACTTGTGACTAGATTTAGGACTAATTATACATCAAAGTCAGTGTTATATATCAAGCTAACTAGAGGTATCATGTTTTACAAATTATTATTATTTTTGTTGTTGTTATTATTATTATTATTATTATTATTATTATTATTATTATTGAATTATATTATTGCGTTATTTCAACTAGAAATTTATCAAACAATATGTTCATTCTTTTAAATATTTTCACTCTCTTAAAAATTAGTAAATTACACTAATTTAACTATTATCCGAATAATGCAAATCACTCATATTTTTTTCTTTACCTAATTAAATAGCATTATTTTTGCACTACTATTTAATTTACCAAACGATACTAGGAGGCCAGACAGAAAACCCAATCAGAACTCAAAAAGTCAATTGTTTCTTCAAAATTGTGAACAGGAAGTTTCTTAGGAACAACAAGCCGCAAGGTACCATTCGTGTGTTGCAAAAAAACATTTAACACATGACTTAAGGCAATCACATACATCCATTGAGGGAAATTCAAGTATTAAAAAAAAAAATAATAAGGGGAAAAAACATTTCAAAAAAATCTTCTCAACATGCATCAACAGTATCAAAATCTTTTTTTTTTTTTTTTTGAAAATGCTGACAGTGGCTGTCAGTTATAGTTCATACAAAAAATAAAAAGAAATAAAAATACATCAAAGATACTACCAACCAACAATAGAACAAAATTAAGTTAACAATTTTGAATCCATAGTTTGGCTTCTTGCAGCGTGCACTCTTCAATCATCTTGAGTGGTGTTTCCTTGCCCTCAAAAATCTTCTTATTTCGTTGCTTCCAAATTGACCAGCAAGTTGAGATGAAGTATACCGACCACTGCTTTTTCCCCATACCAGAGTTGGCTGCATTAAAAGCAGATTTGTTCCAAGTATCCACCACTGTATTCGCTGTCCACATGAGGCGAACCCCTATGATGGTCGCCATTCTATTCCACAAACGGACTGCCTTTGGACATTTAAAAAACAGATGCATTACCGACTCTATCTTACCCAATCCACAAGTCTCATACATTGGAGAACACGGGAAGCCCCTCCTTGCCATCATCTTCTGAGTGAGTAATCTATTTTTAAGCAGGAGATAGGTAAAGATACGTACAGTTGGGGGAACCTTGTATCTCCATGTGTGAGTATATGGCCACACAATCTTGTCTCCTCCTACCAACACTGTGTAAGCTGACTTTGCCGAGTAATGCCCATTGATTTCCCAGCGCCACACCAGCTGATCTGTACTGCTCACCTCAATAGTAGACCATCTAAAGATTGGAAGCATCGCTACTAGGGCTCCCCAGAAGAAGGAACCCGACTTCACCCAACTTACAACCCCTTCCAAATCTGTTTTCTGTTTTAGAACAATCATCTTATCTGTCCATAAACAATTCAAACTCGTATGCAACCTCCACCACCATCTCAAGAGGAACGATATATTCCTCAATCTCAAATTGCAAAATCCCATAACTCCCCACTCTTTTGGTAAACAAACTGTATCCCAATTAATTAAAGAGATACCAATTTTATTGTTATCATTCTTACCCCATAAGAACCCTCTTTTGATTTTATCCAACCTCTTAATTACCCATTTAGGCAATTGAAAGGAAGCCATGAAGTAAATAGGAATTGAAGAAAGAACCGAATTCACGAGTTGCAACCTACCGCCCCTTGAAATTAGTTTACCTTTCCAACCTTCTAATTTTCTTTCAAACCTTTGTATTAATGGCATAAACAGGTCCCTTGTTGGCTTTCTAACGGTGAGTGGCATTCCCAAATATACCGTTGGAAAATTAGAGCGCTGACAACCCAAAATCAGATCTGCTCGTATGCATTCCTCCTCTTGCATATTGATCGGAATCCACACACTTTTCTCATAATTAATGTGCAGTCCCGAAATTGCCGTAAACATCCGTAAGATGATTTTGAGTGATATCAAGGTCTCTTCATTCGCATTTGCAATGATGGCCGTATCATCGGCGTATTGTAAAGCAATCACTGCTTCTCTCAACCTGCGAGATAAAAAATTAGATAAATTTTGATTCAGTTTACCTATCATCCTTTGCAAGACATCCACCGCCACATTGAACAGCATCGAAGAGAGAGGGTCTCCCTGTCTCAAGCCTCTCTTATGGTCAAAATATTCCGACATCTCATCATTAACAACAACTCGTGAAGTAGCTGATACCCATAAATTTTGGATCCAACTTAACCATTTAGGAGGAAATCCCCTTGCCCTCATCACACTGAGCAAGAATTCCCAACTTACCGAGTCAAATGCTTTTGCAAAATCAATTTTAATGAAGACCACCTTTCTTTTTGATTTAGACAGATGGTGAATGATCTCACGTGTTGTGTTGAAATTTTCGGCAATTTGCCTCCCCTTGATGAAAGCCGTTTGATTTGGCAAAATGAGATCCAAAAGTTTGTAACTGAGTCTGTTTGCCAACAATTTCGAAATGATATTTGGGACTAAATTAATCAAACTAATTGGCCCAAAGTCCCCAACTCCCACAGGCACATCCTTTTTCGGTATCATTACCAAGTTGGCCCTATTAATTCCTTTTAACTCCAAGTTATTGGAATAAAATTGCTGCACCATTGAAACAATATTCTCTTTCATTTCTGGCCAAAATTTTTGCACAAACTCATTTGGAATTCCATCCGGCCCCGAAGCCTTATTTATAGCTAATTGTTTAATAGCATAGAAAATCTCAATTTCTGTAAAGGATCCATCTAAACCATCTAAATCAGTATCAGAATTATATAGAGCTGTTGGTTGAAAATTTAAAGTATCAATTTCAGTACCAAGTAACCCCACCATATGATCCCTAAACGCACCACAAATCAGTTTTGCCTCTGATAATTCGGCACCCCCATGGGCCAGTTTTAGCACCCGATTTCTATGCTTTCTAGATGAGGCAAAAGCATGAAAAAATTGGGTGTTTCTATCACCATTTGTTAGCCAATTACATCGAGATCTTTGTTTCCATCGAACTTCTGATATACAAGCTAGTTTAAAAGCCTTTTCACGAACCATAAGCCTAAACCGAAACTCACACTCTTCTAATTCCTTCTTTCTTCTATTCGGTCAAAAAATAGGATTGTTTCTTTGCAAAACCTCAACTGTTTTTCCAACTCTGAAAAATTCTGACAATGCCATTGACGCAAATTAACATGAGTTTGAGTTACCTTAGCTTGAAAAGTTGTAATCTGTGCTTGCCCATTATGTTGAGACGAAGTCCAGATTTGCTTGATCATCTCTCTGCTGGTTGGGTTTTTCAGCCAAAAAAGCTCTAACCGAGAAGGTCTCCTTGATGGCTGCGGATTAGAACAGGATAACAACAGGGGCGAATGATCTGAGACAGTCATTTCAAGAGCCTCCAGTGAAATTAAAGGAAAAATGGTTGCTATTTCGGTTGATATGAATACTCTATCCAGCTTGGATAAAGAGGGCTGTGGCCTTTTGTTTCAGTAAGTGAAAATCCTGTTTTTTAAATGAACATCCACAACTTCAATGTCCCGGATCAAATCATTAAAAGAGCACATGAGCGAGAGACCACGCATGTCTCCCGATCTATCAACTAACCAGCGCACCATATTAAAGTCTCCTCCCAACACCCATGGTCCTGATGGAGAGACTACTGTTTTGTCAAGTCTTCTACATACTTCTTTGAAGAGTTCACCTTACCCCTCAGATCGTTCAGTACTCTTCTTCTCTTTACTCATGGCAGGGAATTTGATAACCTCTCTGCTGTCTCTAGCCACCAATTTGCTCCCCTCAATTACAGCCACTGCACAGACTCCTCCTTCCTCTTCATCAAATTCTAATAATTCAGAAAAGCAGCGGGCTCGTGCTGTTGAGGAGGATCTTAAGAGGCTGATGCGAACTCTTGAGCAGATCAAGGCCACGCTATATGACGCTGAAGAGAGGGAGATCAGAGACCGCTCTGTCAAGCTGTGGCTCAAGGAGCTCAAGAAGGTCGCTTATGATGCCGAGGATGTGCTCGGTGAGTACCAGTATGAGGTCACACGTGTCCAAGTAGAGGCAAGAAACGCTTCTGAGACTTCCGGTTCTCACAAGAGAAAGCAAATAGAGGTTAGTACCTTGTGCATATATAGAAATTAAAAGGATCTTACTTGTGATAGTGTTACTAAATGCAATTTTTTTATTCTTTTCGTTGGATTGGTATCCACTGTAGTGGTCACTTGTTTCATAATAAGCTTTTCAAATATAACAACAATTAATCCCTTAAATTTCTTTTTGGACAGTACATTGTTCCTATTCCTAATGGAACTGTAGATCGGCTTAATAAAATAAGAAATCGATTTGATGAAATAGCAAAGGATCGTGAGGCTCTTCAATTAAGGGAGAGTGATGGGGTGAGGCGTCCAAACAACAAAATTTTACGACCCCCAACGGGTCACATGGTGGATGAGGCAAACATTTTTGGTAGAGATGCCGACATTTCAAAGGTCATCGATTTCTTACTAATTGAAAAAGAAAAGTCATTCTCAGTCATTTCAATTGTTGGCAAAGGTGGGCTCGGAAAAACCACCATTGCCCAACTTGTCTACAAAGATGAGAGGGTTTCCCGGTGCTTTGATTTAAATGGGTGGGTATGTGTCTCCGAAGAATTTGATGTTAGGAGACTCATCAAAGCAACCATTGAATCATTCTCCAAAACCAACTTTGGTTTAAGTGAGTTGAGTCAATTACAAGAAGAGCTTGCGAAAATTGTTAAGGGAAAAACAATACTACTCGTTTTAGATGATGTGTGGAACTAGAACAGAATCTTTGGGAGTTGTTTCGAGTTCCTTTTAAGGAAGCAAGGATGGTCAGAATTCTCGTGACAACAAGAAATAAAAAGGTAGCAAACGTCATGCAAACAACAACCTATTTTAACCCGAGTAACTTGTCTGAATATTCATGCTGGCAGTTATTTGAGCACTATGCATTTAGTGGTACAAGTTACACCATGCCAAAACACTTGGTAGATATGGGAAGGGAGATTATGAGAAAGTGTGGCGGGTTGCCATTGGCTGTGAAGTCAATTGCATGTCTCCTTAGGCATGAAGCTAATGAAGAGGTTTGGAGGGAGATTCTAGAAAGTGATCTTTGGGAAATAAAAGAATCAAAAGAAGTGATTTTCCCTGCACTTTAGATTAGCTATGCTCATCTACCTGCCCATCTTAAGCCATGCTTTTTGTTTTGCTCAATGTACCCAAAAGATTACAGGTTAATAAAAATGGATTTGATAGAATTGTGGATCGCTCATGGGTACGTCAAGTCCCGGAGCAATAGAAAAATCATAGAAATTGGAGTTGAATATTATAATGAGTTAAAAGAGAGGTCCTTTCTTGATGATGCATTTACATATTCCAATGAATTTTGTAAGTTGCATGATATAATCCATGATCTTGCTCGACTTAATTCTGAGGATGAACATTACTCGTTGGAGATCAATCAGCCACTTGATATTCAAGAGAGAACTGTTCCGCGAGAAGTATACCATTTATATGTAAGAGGTTCCATGGGATATGTAAATCAAATTCCCCAACAAAATATGAAGGGTTGAAGAACTATTTTTATGGATATCCAAGAATGCAACGGAGATTTTGAGTACGGATACTGTACAAACTGTACAAAGGCAATTGACCTAAACATGGAGTTGACGGAAGATTGTCAAGATTGTTTGGGAGATGTAACCTTGTGTAACCTCACTAAATTTGAAGTGCTCAGGGTATTGACACTGCGATGGGGTAATTTCACAAAGATTCCCCACTACATTTCCGAGTTGAAACATCTGACCAATCTAAGTATTATTTCTACACGTCTTAAAATGTTACCATTATCCATTGGCCTCCTTTACAACCTACTGGCTTTAGAAGTTGAGTGTAAATCCCTTGAATATTTACCTGAAAATATTGGTGATCTTTCTAATTTACAGTTTCTACAAATTTATTCTGGTCGAAACCTTAAAAAGATACCAAAATCACTCTGTTCACTTACTAACTTACTGAAATTATCTATTGATGGTTATTTTTTGGATTATGTCCCTCATGGTCTCGTTAATTTTCCGTCAATAACAAAAATTAGAGCATCGGGGATTGTTAGAACTATAGGTTGTTTAAAGGATATGAAGGACCTTGAAGAAAAAATCTCTATTGGAAGCTTAAGGAACATTATTAATTTAGAAGATGCAAAGCGTGCTAACCTGAGAAATAAGTGCAAACTTAAGATTTTAGAGTTACGCTGGGATGAACTTTTTGAGGATTTTGCTGACACGTACTTCGAGCTGGCATTAGATCTCGTACCAGAAGATTGTGAGGGCGAGATAGTTGGGGCAGATGATGTACATTTTTCCTTATTAGAATGCCTCCAGCCACATCCTAACCTCGAGACACTTCGAGTAAATGATCCTTCTTCCGTAGTACCAGGATGGATGAGGGATCCATTTTTATTGCAGTCAATTGAAGAACTCATGTTTGAAAGTTGTGGCTATATTCAATCCCTTCCATTCGGCAATCTTCACACTCTCAAGCACCTCTACATTATTGAATGTTCTAGTATCCGAACTATACAGCTGGAGCAGCTGCCCTCCCAGATTGAAACTTTGGAAATTTCAAGGTGTGACCACCTGGAGTTCATTACTGGACTAGGGCATCTGAGTATGTTGAAAACACTGGATATTCATTCCTGTGAAACCCTGAAATCACTAACAATGGATGGACTGCAGTTGGTGGAATATACTGAGCTATTTGGTGATTTATCTCATGAAATGCCACAAATCGGCCGACACAACATTTCATCACTTACAAGAATAGAAATCACATCCTGTAAATTGATTTGTGTTCTACCATATGGGTTGATTACATCTGGGCCTCGTGATGTGCTTGTTCGTGGTTGCAGCTGTCCTGACCTTGAAATTGGATGTTATTGGGAATAAATTAAATCAGGTTCGTAATTTTATCATTATTTGAATCTATATATTTTAGATCACTGAACTTTTTTAATTTTCTGTAATCGTAAAGGCACAATTTTAAAATTGCTCCTGGTTTGACAAATGAACATTAAATTTTAAATTGCTCCTGTCCAATTAATTCGCAGCTTTTTTTATGATGTCTTTCTTTCACCCACAAGACTCCAATTATATTCCATATATTTTATTCCTTTTTGAATTCTCACTAATTATTATTTAAAATTCTGCTCTTTTGTAGGGTCATTTCTTCAAAAGCACAAACAAGGCCCGGTCAGCAGTAAGATGGATTTTTTTTTTTTTTGCCGGAATTTGGGGATTAAATTGGTGTTTCAGAATAACAAAGCAAGCAACATTTGCCGCTGTAATAACAAACGAAGTGCAGATGTGGGGGGAATAATCTGGAAGTGATCGAGACTTGTCTTTGTAGGTTTGAATGGTACTATAATGAACATTATTTTTTTTTTTGTGGGCCTTTGCAATGTGCTCTAGATGTTATGTTTCTGTCATAGTTCTCTGGTGTTAATTGTCTTCCATGCAATTTTTTTTTTCTTGCTTGCACCAATTATTGATTTTCTTTCAAGTTTACACTGGCATGACGTAGCGTAACAAGTTAAATGATTTGACACATCAAACGTTCCATGCACTTGTTTCTTGCATCTATCTATATTAATAAAACATACATTCATACATATTGCCCAGTTTCTTTATCTATTGATAAAAATAAATAAATAAATATGCAGCAAAATATAAAATTTGTGACAAGATTTAGGACTAATTATACATCAAAGTCAGTCTTATATATCAAGCTAACGAGAGGTATGATGTTTCACAAACCATTGTTGTTGTTGTCAAACAATATATTCATTCTTTTAAATATTTTCACTCTCTTAAAAATTACACTATTTTAACTATTATCGGAATAATGCAAATCCCTCATATTTTTTTCTTTAACTAATTAAATAGCATTATTTTAACACTATTCTTTAATTTACCAAACGATACTAGGAGGCCAGATAGAAAACCCAATCATAACTCAAAAAGACAATTGTTTATTTAAAATTGTGAACAGGTAGTTTCTTAGGAACAACAAGCCGCAAGGTACCATTAGTGTGTTGCAAAAAACATTTAACACATGACTTGAGGCAATCACATACATCCATTGAGGGGAATTGGAGTATTAAAAAAAAAAAATTAAAATTAAAAAAATATCTTCTTAAATAAATACCACAAACCTAGGACTCAAGTTGAAACAAGTACTTCTATGAAGATACTAACCCATAAAACCAGACAAAACACCCACTAATTTCAAAATTAAATTGTACTCTCTAAAAACAACCACATAATTTGAGAAGTTGTTATCATAATTGTCAAGATATATAAGTCATTGTCAAGAAATTATCACTTCCTTAAATATATATCCTTCATAAAAAAATGGACAATATTAAGAGCATGCATTTGAATTTTCTGAACTGAAATGATTCTATTAATTAATTTCTCATGTCCAATGTGGCCATGGGAGCTAGTTTTTTTCTCTAATACAGAGTAAAACAATAATTGTTTTATTTATTTATTAACATACCAAAAAAAGAAAATATACAAATTAAGAAACAAAATTGATCATGAATGCTGCTCTATATGCCTTGTCATTTTGATTTTTAATTCATGTGCACTCATTCCTAATTAAGGTCAGCCGGCGGTAAGAAATAGTCCGGCGTGAGGCCCCACAAATTAAAATCAGCTTCTTCAATTACCCATGTCTCATCTACCTTTAATTTGTGTTTTACCGAACCATTGCCATACCGTAGCATCGTACCGGTTGTGTGTCCAGTATGTGCAATATTTATCCCATTTATATTCCTGAAAAAAAATATATATACTGCTAGTTAATGACCATTACCTCCGATTCACATATGATCAATGAAGTCATTTTTTCAGTGTGTGTCTGCAAACTCTGCTGAGTCTGAAAGGAATCAGATGACACCAATTCGATTTTGACTGGCTTACTCGGCGAATGATTTTTCAGAGAAAAACCAGGTTGAACAGTGGTGAATCGGCCGAGTCAAGCCAGTTTTGACCGATTTCAGACTGATTCTCGCTATTTGGGAGCGATCTCGCGATTTGGGGGCGATTCTGTCTTTTCTCTGCGTCAATTTTGGGTTTATCGGGAAGAAGAGCAATGGATTCGGGAAGAAAGAACGAAGGCGCTGTTGAGATGAAAAGCAAAAAGAATATCTGAAATAGTCTTGGTGTACCTAAGTCCAATAAATATAGAAATTGAATATACAATGGTCCATTGTGAACCAGAGCAACGAATAAGATTTGATGTGCGATAGGGACCACTTGTCCATATCGCCATTCCATTATTAAGCACGTTGGGTGTCCGATCTGCCAACGGCTACGATTGAAAGATGAAATTTTGGATTTAATCTCAGCCCTCCAATCACATAATCTGTCTTCTTTTGATTAAATGCATATGTTTTATGTGTAGAAGTCTAAATTTAGTTAAAAACATACTCGCCACACGTACTGCCACAAGATATGGTACAATTAAAATTGAGCAAACTCTAAAATTTAGCGATATATTTCTCTGTTTCCTTATTTTTTTGTTTCCTTATTTCTCTTTCTTCAATTAAGCAGACTCCACTTTTTTTTTTTGTTTCCTTACTCTTCTTCGTTTCTATACGGATCCCAATGGAATCAATTTTTTCTTTATTTTCTTATTTCTCTTTCTTTGTTTCTATACTATTGTCGTGGAAAATTTAAAATATATTTTCAACCACAAAACATAACATTCTACCATATCAACAACTTTAAAATTATATATCAAACCTGCATTATAATTTAAATTTATGCTGCATATTGAATATTTATAATATATCATTTTACATCTTCAAAATTTATTATATTACATCTCTGAAATTAGCAATTTAAAATAATTATAAATTGTGATGTGGTACTCTTAGAATAATTACTAAAATAACAGTTACTCTATATGTTTGTAATTAAAGAGTAGGGTTAAAATAATTCATTGTTTTTGTGCCCACATCATGCCTGACAAATTTATCTATGTTTTCAAAATCCAAACAACTGATCCGAAGTGCTTAATATGATTGTTTGGAGACCAAATCTTACATTTTTTTGACACTTCACTAATTTTTAGACAGGTATAAACATAGAAGATTTTGGACCTTCTAAAACAGTAATTTTGTATCTATCTAAAAAAATATATAAAATTATGCTTCTAATTAATCACATTTTAATATGGATATCATGTTGAGCAATTTGGATCAATTGTTTGGACTTTGAAAATAGAGATGAGGATGTGAATCATGATTGGAGCATAGGAATAATAAGATATTTTAATCCAACTCGTAATTTTTTTTTTTGAGTAAATATTGAAGGTCGAGCCACCCAACTATTTATTATTTAAAAATGACTCTCTCATTCGAATTTCGAACATGAGCTACTAATCTCCATTTAATTATTAAGCACGTTGGGTGTCCGATCCGCCAACGGCTATGATTGAAAGATAAAACTTCAGATTTAATCTCAACTCTTTAATCAAAATAATATGTCTTGTTTTAATTAAATACATATTTTTTAAGTGTAGAAGTCTATATTTAGTTAAAAACATATTCGCTACACATACAGTCACACAATATATTACAATTAAAATTGAATATACTGCCTTGTAGCGACATTTTTTTCCTTATTTCTTCTACTTCTAGCAACTTCTTCGTCTTCTACTTCTATACAAATTATCACGACAGAAAATAAAAATCAATTTTTTCTTTGTTTCCATATTTTTCTTTCTTTGTTTCTAATATAGATCCCAACGGCATAATAGAAAAATCTAGAATATATTTGATTGGAGTTGTTTCTATACAAATCACCCCACACCTGGAATCGAGAAAATCAAGAATAGAAATATTGATTTTCCAATTTTATTATATTTTTCCAATTGGAGCAATTATAATCTATTTTTCATATATTTTTTGTTCATTTTCAGAAATGTTGGACTACATCGAAGAGAATCACACTAGCAATGATACTTCAAGATTTTTTTCATGTTATATTTGATCCATTTTTTTTTCATTTGTTGTTGTTTCTTTTACTGTTATTTATTATTTATCTCTCCGTTTTTTTTGTTATTTGTATTTTTTATTTTCATTTATATATTTTTCTTAATTCTGGGTGAAATGTCAATAAAAAAAAATCTCTTCATATTCTATTCAATCTTATAATATTCCCGTTGCAACGCACGGGCACGATACTAGTTTATGAGTTATGACTGCCTCTATCTTTTCATTCTCTTCTCCATTTTCATCTACATTGGACCCATCCATTTCCACAGTTCTTTGTTTTTTTGTAATTTTTTTAATAGCATTTTCATTAATTTTACCTCCTTTTTGTTTCCTGTGCTTGCATTATTTTTCTATATATATTTTTTTAGAAATCAAAAGTATTTTGTTTATCATCTTTTAATATTTTTATCACAAAATATGTTTCTACCAAAAAAATTTCGAGTTTCCAATCCGATTCAGCCGATTCCAACCGATTCAACCGATTCTGATTCCACTGTTAAGGAACCGATTCTGATTTCGATTTCGATTTTTCGGACTATGGTCCAATCCCTGCATATTAAGATTAGATAATCTAAGATTTGCTAGTTTGTAATGTGTGAAAGTAATGAAACATTTAAATTAGTTTTTATTTTTACGTAGAGGAATCGGCGGAGCGGCCCTGGGGGACCCTTGGTGATACACGACTGCATCTAGGCGATGTGGCTGTTGCATCCTATTGAATAGCATTGGTGAGTCAAAATTTTAGAAATTCACTCTATCATCTTATTTCTAATTACTTTGCTTTTAGTATTCTAGTAATTCAAAAGATCAAACAACAATTTTCAAATTCTAGATCAGCACAAAACTCTGCTAAAGATGGAAGGAAAAACAAGGAATTGGTTATAATAAATTGAAGGCCTGTTGCAAGGATTTCATGGAGCCCAGTAATTAATAATCTGAGAGAAACAGGTGGGTTAGGCCTTATGGGCCGTTTTAGCCCAGTAATAATTTATTGACGCACGTTAATTACATGCTACATGCCAATTTAGAATAAATTTTTAGTACAATTTAATTAAGGGTAATTTAGAATCTGATTTTAATGTAATTTAGTTTTAATTTACTATAAAGTACTGTAATTTAGGCTTTTTCATGGATTAATTATCCATTTTTATTGCGTCTTGAGGCTGAGCACCACAGATCTCCAATTAATTAGGTATTATTACAAATAAAAATATTTTCTTGTGGATTATTTCGATTAATTAATTTTTTTAGATTTCTAAACATGATGTTTAATTTCTTGTAGCCATTCTTAAGGATGATTACAAGTTAATACGCATCGCATTGTCATAAAGTATAATGGAAATTATAATAATAATAATAATAATAATAATAACAATAATAATCAAATAAGTTTGATCGATTGTGGTGGAATTTTGATGCAATAGATTGAAGGAACCGAATCAGCACTGGTTCCTTTGAAAATACGTAAAGAAACTGCACAATGTGGTTCCTATATATATTATTTTTACTGCAATCTATCTAATATCCTATATTTCTATAATATTTTTATATAATTTTAAAAAATAAAAATTCTTAATATATAGAAGCTATATATAGAAAATCCTTAATGGGGGAAGGTGGTTTTTTGGAAACAGCAAGAAAAGGAAAGAGAAAAGAGAAAGACTACCTCAGTATTCACTACATAGAAGGATCGGTAGAATTTTTATCGATTCAAAATTTGAATCGGTATAAAATTCCACTAATCCAATTCGACTTCAAAACTTATCGAAATGACTTCAAATGATGAATCCAAATAGTTAAAATCAATCTACTTCACCAATCATGCGTTTACATGTCAACTATATAATTTTTTAAATTAATTTAATACAAAATCAAACGATCAAAATAAAATGAAAAATGAACGTATTATAATTATATAACTTATAAACTTGTTTTTACTGCTTGACTTTGTACTAAATTAATTCGAAAATTTATATGTGACTTTTTTACACTGGTTGACTTGGTTTCGACGGTTTGAATTCGTCATTTGAAGTCATTTCGATGAATTTTGAAGTTTGAGTTCAGCAATTCTTTAGTGAGATTAAGAACACCCTAATTCTACTCACTACTATATGATATTTATAAAGGCAAAAAGCAAGCGATTCGCATTAAATTTAATATTTTAGTAATATTATTTGGAACTTAAACTTGAGTTATTGGCGGTGGAAAAAAAAATAAGGAGAGTTCCATGCCTTATTTTTTAATTTCTAATAATAAAAGTTGTAAAATTTATATATCAATGTAAAACCGTTAGATGTAATATATATTATTTTCTTTACATGCACATAAAAAAAACTACGATCTTTTAACATCTATAAGCTATCCACATTGGTGTATTTTTGCAAGTTGATGATACTAATGAAAACAAAATTGAAATGTCATGATCTTTTACGTGTGCATAGAGAAATTAATATAGTTCATATCTAATGGTTTCATTTTGATATTTAAGTTTGAAATTTTAAGTTATTTTAGTTCTAAAAATTAAGGTCTAATGAAGACACAAAAAATAAAAGCATTTGAACTCTCCTAAAAAAATTTATGTACTACTGAAATGAGAGTGGCACTGGATAAGAAATTTTTTGAGTATTCTAAGAAGGAAAAAATAATGAAGGCAGATCATTTTGTGAGTATATAGTCTAGCAATTTTGTCCTGTCTCTTTATCAATGGACGTATGTCATGTTATTTACAATCGTTTATTTTAGTTATACGCAAAATATATATAAATTTTGTATTTGTCTATAGTCCGTGCTTAATACGAAGTATGTTACATTGTTTGCACGCTAAAGTTAGTAAAAATAATAATATTTAAGCGACAATATTGATAAGGGAGCGCTTCCTACGGACCTACCTCTGTAGGTACACGTTTCCGATCCACTTAGTACGCTGAACACATGCATGCATCTTGCAAAAGTTGATAGATTTTAATTATAATATTCTTACCATTTCGGATCTGAAGACTGCTGCTCTTTACTCACTTCTCATTTTCACAACTCAGATCTAAAGAACACAGCATATACGCAGAATCCACACACACACTTGTTACGTACTTGCAAAATGGCAGGGAATATGATAACCTCTCTGCTCTCTCTAGCCACCAATTTGCTCCCCTCAATTACTGCCTTTGCGCATGCTCCTTCCTCTTCATCAAATTCTAATAATTCAGAAAAGGAGCGTGCTCGTGCTGCTGAGGAGGATCTGGAGAGGCTCGTGCGAACTCTGAAGTGGATCAAGGTCACAGTGTACAATGCTGAGGAGAGGGAGATCATAGACCACTCCGTGAAGTTCTGGCTCAAGGAGCTTAAGAAGGTTGCTTATGATGCCGAGGATGTGCTCAGCGAGTACCGATATGAGGTTACACGTGTCCAAGTAGAGGCAAGAAAGGCTTCTCAGGCTTCTGGGGTTCTCAGAAAACAAAGCAGATGGAGGTTAGTATCTTGTGCATAAATAAATCAAAAGGATCTAGTTTTTTTTTTGTTCCCTTTTGTCGTTGTAAGTTAAAATCTTGAATTTCAATTATAATAAAAAAGAGCAATAAAAAAATTAACTTCAATCAATATATTTAAATATAATTTATATTATAATTCAGTGTATAATTAAATTATTAAATCGGTAAAGGAGGTCTAGCTTATGGAGAGTAGAATTTTAAATATTTTATTTAAGACAATTTAAAAAGATTAATCTCAACTAAAAAAAATTCTGGATTTGAACTAGATATAATATTAAAAGAATAAAAATCTACACATTAGTCAACAGAGAGAATGTGTTATTTGAGAAAATAAAATATTTATTAGTGTTGTGTTAATAGTCAAAATTGTTATTATCAGCTCCCATTATTACAGGTTATCAACCCGGAGCATCCAATTTAATGAGCCACTTTTGTAGAATTGTAGTATACAAAACTAACACTGAAATTATTAAATGCATGCTAATTTATGCTTTTACATTGATAAGAACATTTCGGTTAAAATATATACATAACATATATCATACCATTGAACTTACCAATGCTTCTCCTTTTTTAAAATAAAAAAATGAACTTGTGTAACTTATCTCCGTACATATTCGATTAATTATTAGATAAAAGTCGGAGGTAATTTGCCAAAGGATGGTGCATGCAGTCGTTCACATTGTAGGCGTCTTGATCCGTTAATTATCATTTGCAGCTAACATATTTATGAAATTTAGCATTGTAATAATTCATTTCTTTTTTTAACAGTACATTGTACCAATTCCTGATGGCATTATTGATCGGCTTAATAAAATAAGAAGTCGATTTGATGAAATAGCAAAGGATCGTGAGGCTCTTCAATTAAGGGAGAGTGATGGGGTGAGGCGTCCAAACAACAAAATTTTACGACCCCCAACGGGTCACATGGTGGATGAGGCAAACATTTTTGGCAGAGATGCCGACATTTCAAAGGTCATCGATTTCTTACTAACTGAAAAAGAAAAGTCATTCTCAGTCATTTCAATTGTTGGCAAAGGTGGGCTCGGAAAAACCACCATTGCCCAACTTGTCTACAAAGATGAGAGGGTTTCCCGGTGCTTTGATTTAAATGGGTGGGTATGTGTCTCCGAAGAATTTGATGTTAGGAGACTCATCAAAGCAACCATTGAATCATTCTCCAAAACCAACTGTGGTTTAAGTGAGTTGAGCCAATTACAAGAAGAGCTTGCAAAAATTGTTAAGGGAAAAACAATACTACTTGTTTTAGATGACGTGTGGAACGAGAATCATAATCTTTGGGAGTCATTTCGAGTTCCTTTTAAAGAAGCAAGGATGGTCAGAATTCTCGTGACAACAAGAAATAAAAAGGTAGCAAAGGTCATGCAAACAACAACCTGTTTTAACCCAAGTAACTTATCTGAATATTCATGCTGGCAGTTATTTGAGCATTATGCATTTAGTGGTACAAGTTACACCATGCCAAAACACTTGGTAGATATGGGAAAGGAGATTACAAGAAAGTGTGGTGGGTTGCCATTGGCTGTAAAGTCAATTGCAAGTCTCCTTAGGCATGAAGCTGATGAAGAGGTTTGGAGGCAGATTCTGGAAAGTGATATTTGGGAAATAAAAGAATCACAAGAAGTGATTTTCCCAGCACTTCAAATTAGCTATACTCATCTACCTGCCCATCTTAAGCCGTGTTTTTTGTTTTGCTCAATGTACCCAAAAGATCACGTGTTAGGAAAATGGGTTTTGATAGAGTTGTGGATCGCTCATGGGTATGTTGAGTCCCGCAACAATAGAAAAATCATAGAAATTGGTGCTGAATATTATAATGAGTTAAAAGAGAGGTCCTTTCTTGATGATGCATTTACAGATTCCAATGAATTTTGTAAGTTGCATGATATAATCCATGATCTTGGTCGACTTAATTCTGAGGATGAACATTACTCGTTGGAGATCAATCAGCCACTTGATATTCAAGAGAGAATTGTTCCGCGAGAAGTATACCATTTATATGTAGGAGGTTCCATGGGATATGTAAATCAAATTCTCCAACAAAATATGAAGGGTTTAAGAACTATTTGTATGGATATCCAAGAATGCAACGGAGATTTTGAGTACGGATACTGTACAAACTGTACAAAGGGAATTGACCTAAATATGGAGTTGACCGTAGATTATCAAGATTGTTTGGGAGATGTAACCTTGTGTAACCTCACTAAATTTGAAGTGCTCAGGGTATTGACACTGCAATGGAATAATTTGGCAAAGATACCCCACTACATTTCCCAGTTGAAACATCTTACCTATCTAAGTATTATTTCTACACGTCTTAAAATGTTACCATTATCCATTGGCCTCCTTTACAACCTACTGGCTTTAGAAGTTGAGTGTGAATCCCTTGAATATTTACCTGAAAATATTGGTGATCTTGCTAACTTACAGTTTCTACATATTAGTTCTGATGACAACTTTAAAAAGATACCAAAATCACTCAGTTCACTTACTAACTTACTGATATTATCTATTGATGGTCCATTTTTGGATTATGTCCCTCATGGTCTCGTTAATTTTCCATCAATAACAAAAATTTCAGCATATTGGAATGTTAGAACTATAGGTTGGTTAAAGGATATGAAGGACCTTGAAGAAAAAATCTCTATTGGAAGCTTAAAGAACATCAGTAATTTAGAAGATGCCAAGCGTGCTAACCTGAGAAATAAGTGCAAACTTAAGATTTTAGAGTTATGCTGGGATGAACATTTTGAAAATTTTGACACGTACTTCGAGCTGGCATTACAACTCATACCAGAAGCTTGTGAGGGTGGGATAGTTGGGGCAGATGATGTACATATTTCCTTATTAGAATGCCTCCAGCCACATCCTAACCTCAAGACACTTCGAGTAAATGGTTATCCTTCTGCCATAGTACCAGCATGGATGAGGGATCCATTTTTATTGCAGTCAATTGAAGAACTCAGGTTAGAAAGTTGTGGCTATATTCAATCCCTTCCATTCGGCAATCTTCACACTCTCAAGTGCCTTGTAATTAAGAAATGTTCTAGTATCCGAACTATACAGCTGGAGCAGCTGCCCTCTGTTGGAAATAAATTGAGATAACAAAAATAACTCAGAATAATTTTTTATTACTCAACTTAGACGAATTACAAATACAAGAGACATGGTATAAATACTAGAACATAATCCCAATTTAGCATCCACTACCCTAAAATTCTGATGCTATAATTAGCTTACAGCTACACCCACTAATCCTATTACAGGAACTTAGCCTAAAAATAGAAATTACAGCTCTCAACATTGAGAACGTGTATACAAACTAATTTCAGCACTGCTGAAAATAGAAAACGTGTTTACCAGCAGTTATAACAGAGCACTTACAGATTTAGCACCAGGACACGGACCGTATCCCTAGCCATGCGGGCCGTATGGGGACACCTGATGACTTGGATTACTTTCAACACTCCCCCTTAATCCAAAGTCATCTACATCCATCATTCTTCGACACCAAACAAACTTCTCTCTTGCAAGAGCCTTGGTCATGATATCAGCAACTTGTTCATTCGTATTCACATACTCCAATTCGATTTCGTTTTGTTCAACCAACTCTCTAATGAAGTGATGCTTTGTTTCAATATGCTTAGTACGACTATGAAACACCGGATTTTTGCTCATTGCTATTGTTGACTGGTTGTCGCATAGTATCTTTGTTGCTCCTGTTTGCTTGTAGTTTAACTCTTCTAAAATGCGTCTGAGCCAAACCCCTGGACAAGCAGCTGAAGTCACGGCATTGTACTCAGCTTCAGCTGTGGAAAGTGCTACAGTAGACTGCTTCTTTGAATACCAGCAAATTGCATTATCTCCATAGAAAAACACTTGCCCGGATGTGCTTCTTCTATCATCAAGACTTCCTGCCCAATCGCTATCACTATATCCAAATAGACTTGGATTCTCCACCGATTTGTACCACAGGCCATAACTAGTTGTTCCTGCTACATACCTTAATATCCTTCTTGCTGCACCCATGTGTTGTTTGGTTGGTGTTTGCATGAACCTTGAGATGACTCCAACTGAGTGTGAGATGTCGGGACGTGTATGTGTCAGGTACATCAAGCCTCCAACCAAACTTCGGAATAGAGTCGCATCAATGTGTTCGGTGCCATCCTCTGCTGTGAGCTTTTCGTTGATATTCGATGGTGTTTGCACGGGATTGCATCCTTTCATTCCAAACTTCTCAACTAGATCTTTCGCATACTTCCTTTGAGAAATGAACATGTTACCTTCTTCTTGCTCAATCTCTAGCCCTAGAAAGTAGTGCATCTCACCCAAATCCGTCATCTTGAACATATCCATCATTTGTTCTTTAAATGCTTGAACCATCCCTTGATCTGTACCGAAGTAGATCATATCATCTACATACAAACTCACGACCAGCAGACCTATGTCCCGTTTGATGTAGAGATTCGGCTCATTCTTGCTTCTCATGAACCCCAAGGTTTGAAAGCATGCATCTACCTTGCTGTACCACGCCCGTGGGGCTTGCTTCAAGCCGTACAGTGCCTTGTAGAGCCGATACACCCAATCTTCTTTGCCTTTGATTTTGAATCCTTCTGGTTGTTCGACATACACCTCTTCTATTAGTTCTCCATTCAAGAATGCGGACTTGACATCAAGTTGAAAGACCGGTTGTTTTAATTGGACAGCTAGTGCTAACACGAGTCGAACGGTTTCAAACCTCGCAACAGGGGAAAATGTTTCATTGTAGTCAATTCCTTGCCTTTGTGCATAACCCTTCACAACTAATCTCGCCTTGTATTTGAGCACCTTACCATCAGGACCGAGCTTGGTCTTGTAGACCCATTTGACCCCAATTTCCTTGTTATCCTTTGGCAGCTCTACTAACTCCCACGTGTTGTTCTCCTCAATTGCCCGAATTTCTTCTTTCATAGCTGTGACCCATTCTTTCTTGCCTGCGGCTTCTTCAAAACACTCAGGATCTTCCACCATCAGCACTTGTGTTGTTGAGTATAATTCTTGCAAGGTTTTGGTCTTTTGCTGTGACTGTGGGTTGATTCTTCTTGTATAAATCCGCAGTGGTGTTGGTATGTCTTCATTTTGTTGAGGCTGCTCACTGTTTGTTTCGAATTGAGGCTGCTCGATGTTACTGCTGTCTGAATTGAATGGTACGCGGGCCGTATCACCTTCATGCGGGCCGTATCCAAGGATGATCCGGGTCGCATCAGGTTCTACATCTTCTCTGTCAGCTACTGGTATGTTGTTTTCTGCCATAGACCAACTCCAGTTAGCATCTTCATCAAATGTCACGTTGCGGCTGACTATTGTCTTCTTTGTTTCAGGGTTGTAGAGTATGTATCCCTTCGATTGAATACAGTACCCTATGAATATGCACTTTTCTGATTTTGCATCCAACTTCTTTCGGTTGTGTGAGCTGATTAGGGTGTACGCAATGCATCCAAAGACTCGCAAGTGACTTACATTTGGTTTTCTTCCAAACCATGCCTCATACGGAGTTTTGTTCATGACTGCCTTTGTAGGAGATAGGTTGAGGATGTATACTGCAGTGGCTACGGCTTCTGCCCAAAAAGAGTTTGGCATCCCTTTTGATCTCAGCATGCTTCTTGTCAACTCAACAACAGTTCGATTCTTTCGCTCGGCTACACCGTCTTGCTCGGGGGTGTAGGGGGTAGTTAGTTGCTGCATAATGCCTTCTTGTTCACAGAATTTCTTGAATTCGGCTGATTGATACTCACCACCCCGATCCGATCTCAACACCTTCAGCTTCATGCCGGTTTGAGTTTCTGTCATGGATTTGTACTTCTTGAACATCTTGAATGCTTCGCTCTTATAGGTAAGGAAGAATACCCATGTCAATCTACTGTAGTCGTCAATGAATAGCATGAAGTATTTGCTTCCTCCCATTGAACTCGTCTCCATGGGCCCACATAAGTCGGTATGCACTAGTTCAAGTATTCGAGTTGCACGGAGAGATTGGTCCTTCGGAAATGGCAATTTTGATTGTTTGCCAAGTACACACCCTTCGCATAACCCAACTTCATCTATCTCTGGTAGACCTATTACCATACTTTTCTGGTTTAGTAACTTCAAACCATTCATATTTAAATGCCCATATCTTAGATGCCATAATTTGCTTTGATTATTTTCCACCATTGCAAGTGCAGTATCATCAACAGAGGTTGTTTCTAGTGGAAATAGGTTGTTTTGAGTCTTCTGGATGGTTGCCATTATTGGAAGTTGATTCAAAATTAACACACCTAATTAAGATGGCTGCCGAAGTTAGTGGGTTAGAATTTCTCCAAAATTAGAAGTCTGTATTTGTCATGTGTTCTAGAGTTAGTATTTCTATATTTAGTTGAGTTAGTGGAGAATGTGGTTTCCTTATTTACACTAGGCAGAAAATAGCATGTAGTAGGGTTAGTGGATTCCTTATTTAGATTAATGTTTAGCTATAAATTCAGCAAGTTGTAATCTGTTTTAATTAATGCAATAGAGTTTTATTTCAGCAGAAATACTTTTGTCTCTCTGTTGTTTATCTTCCAAAAAGAAATTCCAACAAAGTGGTATCAGAGCCAAAGGTGAGAGATCAGGGCAGATCCGACCATGGCAGAGAACATGAGCGTCTCGAATCCATCGATTCCGCTGTTCAAGGGAGACAACTACGAGTTCTGGAGCATCAAGATACGAACTTTGCTCAAGTCGCAAGGTCTATGGGAATTGGTGGAGAAGGGAGCACCGGCCACAGATCCCACACCAACAGAAACAGCGAAGCGAGATGCGAAGGCATTGTTCTTAATTCAACAAGCCGTTGTTGACACGGTGTTTACAAAAATAGCAGCAGCGGCATCGGCAAAGGAGGCATGGACAACCCTGAAAACCGCATTCCAGGGAAATTCGAAAGTTCGCGAGATAAGGCTACAAGGCTTGAGAAGAGACTTTGAGACGTTGAACATGAATCAAGGCGAATCTGTTCAAGCATTTCTCACAAGAGTCACATCCATCGTCAACCAAATCAAGAGTTGTGGCGAAGATCTCACAGAAAAGATCGTGGTTATGAAGGTGCTCCGCAGCCTTACAGCAAAATTCGACCATGTCGTGGCAGCAATCGAAGAGTCCAAGGATCTGTCCACATACTCTTTCGACGAGTTGATGGGTTCGCTGCAAGTCCATGAAGTACGACTTCTCAGATCTGAAGAGAAGGACGATTCTAAGGCGTTCCTCACCAGAGGCAACTCAAGTAGAGGCCGTGGAAGAGGCACGAGCAGCGGAGACAACCGTCAACAACAACAAACAACAAAGAAGGATATCGAGTGCTACTATTGCCACAAGTTCGGTCACGTCAAGGCAGATTGCTACAAGAAGAAGAGGGAAGACGGACAAGGCAAGCAAGGCGTTGAATGCCACTATTGTCACAGAATAGGCCATGTGCAGGCTGAGTGCTACAAGAAGCAAAGGGAGGAGAATCAAGCAAGCTATGCTGTAGAAGAAAATGAGCAACCGTCACTCTTCATGGCATACACCGAAAGCAAGATTGAGGCAAGCAGCAAGGGCACAGTAGGAGTGCACATAAAAGAAAATGGTGGCGGCAGTCCAGAAAGTGGCAAAATCATGGTGAGTAGAAATTTTTTGTTTGATGAAAAAGCCCTCAAGGTGGAGAATGTAGGGCTCATTCGTCAGAGGCCGTTGAAGCTGGTGTACAACCATGATATACGGCTGGCTCAGATGCCAGAAAAATGTAGTTTCAAGGTGTTGAGAGATATTGTGACGAAGAGGTTTCCTTCATTAAAATCTGTGCTGATCAAGTACAAGGATTCTGATGGGGATCTGGTTACCATTACTGATACACAAGTGCTGAGGATAGCAGAATCATGTTTAGACCAGCCTGTACAGATGGAGGCAGAGAAAGAAGAAAAGGGACTTTCCTTGATGAGACTACATATTGTAGAAGTCAATCCTGAGCAAGAGCCAACAATCACAGAGGAGGAAACTGAAGTTCCTGTTTCCACCACAAACTTAAATGAAGTACCCAAAGAGGCCACAGCTGGAGCAGATGTTAACATGCAGGATTCGAAATCAGAAGCAGATGCTGGTGCTGCTGCTCCTGGGAGTGAAAATGGCGTCCCAGAATCTGATGAGAAGCATGTGCAGATGGAAACCGAGACCAAGGTGGAGTCTAAGAAGAAAGTAAAGAAGACCAATGTGTCAGTGCAAGAAATGGTATATGGTGCATTGCCAGCTAAGGAGGCAAAGACAAGAAAGAAGGAGAAAGAAAAGGAGAAGCAATTGAAGAAGATGCTAGAGGGCAAGCTTCTAACTGGGAAACAAAAGGAGGAGCAGAGAAAATTGGAAGCTATGAGACGGCAGTTCCTTGCACAAAGTGCTGAGGGTTTGGGCAGTACAAGATCTGGTACAACTGAGGTTCAAGAGAGGCCGAAATATGAGACAAAGAAGCAAAAGCCCAAGATGGTTGAAAAGGAGGTCATAGAGGAGGTCATGGAGGCTGATAATGATGTGGAAGAATCCACGGTGGATGATGAATCAGCCGAGTCACAATCTCAGGTAGCTGATATCGAAGAGGCTAAGGAGCAGATAGAAGAGGTGAAACCGACATGGGAGGATGACAATTGGGATACGAAGATCTGGAATGATGACTCAGAAGAAGAAGAAGATGTTGAAGCTTGGAGTAACCTATTTTGAATCAAGGGGGAGTATTGGAAGTTGATTCAAAATTAACACACCTAATTAAGATGGCTGCCGAAGTTAGTGGGTTAGAATTTCTCCAAAATTAGAAGTCTGTATTTGTCATGTGTTCTAGAGTTAGTATTTCTATATTTAGTTGAGTTAGTGGAGAATGTGGTTTCCTTATTTACACTAGGCAGAAATAGCATGTAGTAGGGTTAGTGGATTCCTTATTTAGATTAATGTTTAGCTATAAATTCAGCAAGTTGTAATCTGTTTTAATTAATGCAATAGAGTTTTATTTCAGCAGAAATACTTTTGTCTATCTGTTGTTTATCTTCCAAAAAGAAATTCCAACAGCCATCACATGCTTTGTTGATGAATTCTCGATTTTGCAAGTGCAGCCTTCGAATTTGATCGCATACCCGCTCTCCATCATTTGGCCAATGCTCAGGAGGTTTTGTGCAAGTTGTGGGATGAAGTATACATTGTGTAGGTACCTTGTGCTGCTTGCGGTTTTGACAGCCACCTTGCCGATTCCTTCAACTTGAATTTGTTTGTCGTTGCCGAGTCTCACAGGCTTCTTGTATGACTCGTCCAATTCTTCGAAGAGATACTTGTAACCGGTCATATGATTAGAACACCCACTGTCTAGGAACCAAACTTGACTTGCATCAGTATCCCGTACGGTCCGTGTGCTTGGGACACGGGCCGTATCAGGCATGGTACGGGTTGCATCAGCAGTTTTCGTCATGAAGAGCCTGGTTTCGGTGCCTTCTTTATTGCCTTTCTCCTCTGCAACATTGGCTTGCTCTTCCTCACGTTTCTTCTTGTAACAATCATCCTGCACATGGCCAAGTTTGTGACAATAATGGCATTCAACGCCTTGCTTGCCTTGTCCGTCTTCCCTCTTCTTCTTGTAGCAATCTGCCTTGACATGACCAAACTTGTGGCAATAGTAGCATTCGATATCCTTCTTTGTTGTTTGTTGTTGTCGGTTGTCTCCACTGCTCGTGCCTCTTCCACGACCTCTTCCTCTACCTGAGTTGCCTTTGGTGAGGAATGCCTTAGAGTCATCCTTCTCTTCAGATCTGAGAAGTCGAACTTCATGGGCTTGCAGCGAACCCATCAACTCGTCGAAAGAGTATGTGGACAGATCCTTGGATTCTTCGATTGCTGCCACGACATGGTCGAATTTCGCTGTAAGGCTGCGGAGCACCTTCATAACTACGATCTTTTCTGTAAGATCCTCGCCACAACTCTTGATTTGATTGACGGTGGATGTGACTCTTGTGAGAAACGCTTGAACAGATTCGCCTTGATTCATGTTCAACGTCTCGAACTCTCTTCTCAATCCTTGTAGCCTTATCTCGAGAACTTTCATATTTCCTCGGAAGGCGGTTTGCAGGGTTGTCCATGCCTCCTTTGCCGTTGTCGCTGCTGCGATCTTTGTGAACACCGTGTCAGCAACGGCTTGTTGAATGAAAAACAGCGCCTTCGCATCGCGCTTCACTGTTTCTGTTGGTGTGGGATCAGGGGCCGGTGCTCCCTTCTCCACCAATTCCCATAGACCTTGCGACTTGAGCAAAGTTCGTATCTTGATGCTCCAGAACTCATAGTTGTCTCCCTTGAACAGCGGAATCGAGGGATTCGAAACGTTCATGTTCTCTGCCATGGTCGGATCTGCCTTGATCTCTCACCTTTGGCTCTGATACCAATTTTGTTGGAAATAAATTGAGATAACAAAAATAACTCAGAATAATTTTTTATTACTCAACTTAGACGAATTACAAATACAAGAGACATGGTATAAATACTAGAACATAATCCCAATTTAGCATCCACTACCCTAAAATTCTGATGCTATAATTAGCTTACAGCTACACCCACTAATCCTATTACAGGAACTTAGCCTAAAAATAGAAATTACAGCTCTCAACATTGAGAACGTGTATACAAACTAATTTCAGCACTGCTGAAAATAGAAAACGTGTTTACCAGCAGTTATAACAGAGCACTTACAGATTTAGCACCAGGACACGGACCGTATCCCTAGCCATGCGGGCCGTATGGGGACACCTGATGACTTGGATTACTTTCAACACCCTCCCAGCTTGAAAAATTAATAATTTCACGGTGTGACCACCTGGAGTTGATTACCGGACTAGGGCATCTGGATATGTTGGAAACACTGGAAATTGATTCCTGTGAAACCCTGAAATCACTAACAATGGATGGACTGCAGTTGGTGGAATCTACTGAGCTATTTGGTGATTTATCCCATGAAATGCCACAAATCGGCCGACACAACATTTCATCACTTAGAAGTATAGAAATCACATACTGTAAATTGCTTCGTGTTCTACCATATGGGTTGATTCCATCTGGGCCTTGTTATGTGCATGTTCGTGCTTGTGGCTATCCTGACATTGAAATTGGACGTCGGCAATAAATTAAGTCAGGTTCATAATTTTATCATTATTTGAATATATAGATATTATATCACCTACCTTTTTTAATTTTAAATTGGTAGGAGTTGTCGACTGATTAAATTGCTCCTGGTTTGACAAATGAACATTAAATTTTAAATTGCTCCTGTCCAATTAATTTGCAGCTTTTTTTTGTGATGTCTTTCTTTCACCTGCAAGACTCCAATTTTATTCCATATATTTGATTCCTTTTTGAATTCTCACTAATTATTATTTACAATTCTGCTCTTTTGTAGGGTCATTCCTTCAAAAGCACCAACAAGGCCCGGTCAGCAGTAAGATGGATTTTTTTTTTTTTTGTTGGAATTTGGGGATTAAGTTGGTGTTTCAGAATAACAAAGCAAGCAACATTTGCCGCTGTAATAACCAAACGAAGCTCAGATGTGGGGGCCATAATTAACATTTTTATTTTATTTTTTTTGTGGGCCTTTGTAATGTGCTCTGGATGTTATGTTTCCATCATAGATCTCTGGTGTTAATTGTCTTTATAGCATACTCAGCTAATAAATTGCAAAGTTTAGTTAATTTATAATCTATCGACTGTAATGGCATGCAATCTTCCATGCAATTTTTTATTTTCTTTCAAGTTTACACTGGCAGGACGTGGCGTAACATGATAAATGATTTGACACATCAAACGTTCCATGCGCTTGTTTCTTGCATCTATATATCTATTCTAAATCTATATTAATAAAACATACATTCATACATATTGCCCAGTTTCTTTATCTATTGAATTTTTATATATGCAGCAAACTATGAAATTTTTTACTAGATTTAAGTCTAATTATATATCGAAGTTAATCTTATATATCAAGTTAATGACATCTATGATGTTTTACAAATTATTATTATTATAGTTTTTATTATTGTTATTATTATTATTGTTGTTATTATTATTGTTATTATTATTATTACTATTCTTATTATTGAATTATATTATTGCACTATTCCAACTAGAAATTTATCAAACAATATCTTCATTCTTTTAAATATTTTCGCTCTTTTATAAATTACATTATTTTAACTATTATCCGAATAATACAATTCACTCGAATAATAGCATTATTTTAACACTATTCTTTAATTTACCAAACGATTCTAGGAGGCCAGATAGAAAACCCAATCATAACTCAAAATGTCAATTGTTTCTTTAAAATTGTGAACAGGTAGTTTCTTAGGAACAACAAGCCGGAAGGTACCATTAGTGTGTTGCAAAAAACATTTAACACATGACTTAAGGCAATCACATAAATCCATTGAAGGGAAATTGGAGTATTACAAAAATTAAAAAAATATATCTTCTTAAATAAATACCACAAACCTAGGACTAAAGTTGAAACAAGTACTTCCATGAAGATACTAACCCATAAAACCAGACAAAACACCCACTAATTTCAAAATTAAATTGTACTCTCTAAAATCAACCACATAATTTGAGAAGTTGTTATCATAATTGTCAAGATATATATAAGTCATTGTCAAGAAATTATCACTTCTTTAAATATATAACCTTCATAAACGTTGGACAATATTTAGAGCATGTATTTGAATTTCAGAACTGAAATGATTCTATTAATTAATTTCTCATGTCCAATGTGGCCATGGGAGCTAGTTTTTTTCTCTAATACAGAGTAAAACAATAATTGTTTTATTTATTTAATAACATACCAAAAAAATAAAATATACAAATTAAGAAACAAAATTGATCATGAATGCTGCTCTATATCATGCCTTGTCATTTTGATTTTTAATTCATGTGCACTCATTCCCATCTATGGTCGGCCGGCAGTAAGAAATAGTCCAGCGTGAGGCCCCACAAATTAAAATCAGCTTCTTCAATTACCCATGTGTCATCTACCTTTAATTTGTGGTTTACCGAACCATTACCGTACCGTAGCATCGTACCAGTCGTGTGTCCAGTATGTGCAATATTTATCCCATTTATATTCCTGAAAAAAAAAATATATACTGCTAGTTAATGACCATTACCTCCGATTCACATATGATCAATGAAGTCATTTTTTTAGTGTGTGTGTGTACCTGTAATCACTAATAACAGACTCCGAATGGGTTTCCCAAAAGACAGCGCTGTCTCCGCCATCACAAGAGGGGCTGAGTCTGGTAGGGTTCTTTATGCAGAGAAGCTGAGAGTCCTCGAGCTGCAGATGGTGTGGTGTATCACCTCAACCCCGTCCGATCTGCAATCCTGAAATGCTGCAGGACTCGCGTCAAGTTTGCAAATGAAGCATTCCGCCTTGCTTATTGTCTTCTCTCTGTTACACACTGCACTAGAGAATATATTGGCTGTAGATCATGTGTCCAATCAGTGCTTATTTTTACTTTTTTTTTACCATGATAGTTAATTGCATTTTAAGATTAGATTTTCAAAGATTTGCTGGTTTGTAATGTGTGAACTGTGAAAGTAATGAAACAATTAAATTAGTTTTTATTTTTACCTGGAGTGATAGGTGGAGCGGTCGTGGCCCGTGGGGAACCCTTGGTGATGCACGACCGCTTGATGGTGGTGGTGTGCAAGAGCAGTTGGCTTCACGTATCAAAAGTGATAAGTGTCGAAATCACAGGTGGTACCGTGCAAGAGCTTTAGCAAAACCATAAACAAACTGAATATCGTGTGGCGCAGTCATGAAGGACATAAAAAGTGAACTAGAAAAGCACGGATCATGACTGTCCCTGTCTGTTGTGATATTGACTGGCTTCATAGGTAAAATCCTCACAGGAATTTAATCGAGCAAGTGATGTGCACATGATTAGTGGTTTGTGCCAACAATCTGGCAAACCAGGTGGATTTTGATATGGCTTTGTCACTGGGAAGCCTTTTGAGACGTGAAGCGGCACTCAATGAAGGCCTATTACAAAGACTTCATTGAGCCCAGTAATTAATAATCTGAGACAAACAGGTGGGCTAGGCCTTATGGGCCGTTGTAGCCCAGTAATAATTAATTTATTGACACAAGTTAATTACATGCTACATGCCAATTTAAATAAAGTTAATACGCATCGCACTATCATAAAGTATAATGAAAACATAATTGACGCTCTAAAGAAGGTTGCCAAATTCAATGATTGTCCTATTAACACGTTTTTTAATACCATCTAGGTTGACAGATGGAAAGCCACGGAATCTTTAAAGGAGGAAAATAAAGTAAAGGGACCGACTAACAATACCCGGGTTGCTATCCCCCATTCATCCCCCGGATAAGGTTGTTAATTATTCTTTAATGGTAATTAAGAGGGGACCACGATTTCCGCACTAAAAGACAACCAAAAACGCTTGATTAACGGGGACCACTAATTAAAAACGCGTTTTCAACTGGGGGGGACCGCTAATTATCTGTTATTTAGTATTTAACTGCTGGTGGGGACCGATAACCAACTTTGAATATTCGGCAACAGAAAAGGAAAAGAAAAACATACTACTTTTTCATATTCATTACTATTAAAAGAAGTATTCATAGTTGCATTCTAGAGTATTCATATATAATGCATGAAGTATTCATATCTAAGATATCAAGTATTTAAAAAAAAAACTGGACACATTACTTATCCATCTTTTACACGTTTTTAGAGGTGATTTTTTTTTCTCCGTTCACTCTAACCAATATTTTTGACAATCTGTGAGGAATTTTGCAAATCTAAAACCAGGAACGTCTTCTACGTAATTTTCTCTTTCAAATGAGATCCATGATGACATACTTTCGAGTTGTCCGTTGCACAAGTATTCATACCTTGTCATTCAAGTATTCATACCTCATCAAGCAAGTATTCATACCTCATCAGTATTTCACAAATAAAAAACTGGACACATCATTCACTCATTTTTACCGATTGAAATTTCATTACCACTCAATCATTTTTTACTTGATATCTTAGGTATGAATACTTGTTCGACAAGGTATGAATACTTGCTCGACGTGGTATGAATACTTGCACGACGAGATATAAATAATTTTACGAGGTATGAATACTTGCGTGACGGATAACTCAAAAGTACTTCATCATGGATCTCATTTGAAAGAGAAAATTGCATAGAAGACATTTGTGATTTTAGATTCGCAAAATTCTTCATAGATTGTTAGAAATATTGGTTAGAATGAACGGAGAAAAAAAAACCACCTCTAAAAACGTGTAAAAAATGTGTGAGTGATATGTCCAGTTTTTTTTAAAATGCTTGATATCTTAGATATGAATACTTAATGTATTATATATGAATACTTGATGTATTATATATGAATACTTGTGCGCGTCAGTTGTAAATTTTTCAAATATAAGCGGTCCCCATAGTTAATTAGCGGTCCCCAATGTAATTAATGATTGATACACGTTTTCTTTTGTCTTTTTGTGCTTAAAGTTATGGTCCCCTAGATAATTAATGATTGGGGGGATGAATGGGGGATAGGAGATGGGGAAAAAAATCTTTATCCTAAAGTAAAAGCTTCAAACTTAAGAGGAAATGAAACGGCCAAATTTTTTATTAATATCGACCATAAAATAAAAAAATTACAAAAATATCCATGATTTTCTGAAAATTTTATAAATACCCAAACTGTGGTTGAATGTTTTTTAGACTCCCAGGGAGTCCTAGCGGTCCATTTTGTTTTTGGAAAATTGAGGAGTAATTAAAGAGTAATTGAGGAGTACAATTTTTCATCAATTATTTTCTTAAAATGATAGAACAAAACAAAAATATTGTATTCGTTCAATTAAAAAAAAATGAGGAGCATCATTCTTTCAAGCGGGCGTATATGAATGCTCCAACAATTATACACAGTTTTGCTATATGATCCATGTATGATGAAAGAAATACAAACTTTTTCACGTCATAGATCCGTCCCTTCCTGTTATATATGCATCTCTATATATCTTTTTGTAAGTTATTTCTCTCATTTTTAAAGCACATATATACAGGTTGTACATGTACTTATATCAGACATCTCTCGTAAACATGCAAGGATAGGGCAAGGAATAAAGCAAGAGAGACGATATTTTCACCGAGAAGCGTGAAAAATGATGTAGAAACTCCAAACAGGAATATCTCATAGCTCGAGTGTCCGATTTCAGCATATGACTATTTTTCGGAAAGTTTGCGAGATGAAGGTATTGATTTTGACTGCGTAGCAGTTATCGGAATTTTAGAATTGCAAAAAAGAAAACGGAAGACCCTCAAAAGCTTGAGTTGAAGTTTCCTTTTACCATACTTTTTCTCAGGCATTGTTCATGTAAATGTAATAAGTCTCAGATCTAAGGTTCTTTGTTATGTTTTCATTTTTTTAGTTAGAATTTTTTTATTTTAAAATTTAGTTTAGCGTTTTTTATATTCAGATCTAGGGTATGCTATAATAAAAGGGATCATTTTGATAATTTAGTTTATTTTTTTTCATTTTGAAATTTAGCCTAGTGTTTTCAATTTGAAATTTGAAATTTTGTTTAGCATTTTTAATATTCAGATCTAGAGTATGCTATAAAAAAAGATCATTTTGAGTATTTAGTTAACTAGATTATTTAGTTTATTGTTTTATCAAAAATTGAGTTTAGTGTTTTTATTTTGAGAATTTCCGAAAAAAAAATGGACCGTCAAGAGTCTTGGTGGTAAAGAAAAAATCCATCACAATGTAAGAATTTTTAAAATTTTCATAACCCAGAGTCCAGAGTCCGCCCAGAGTATTTTTAAAACTTTCATAAAACCATGGATATTTTTGTAATTTTTTTTGGTGGATATTATAAAAAAATTTGGAACGATCAAGTTATAAGAATTTTAAATATGTAAGATAATGTATATATTATTTTTTTGCCTCTTAAATGTCGGTGCAACCTCCTTAATTTCCATCTCCCTTTCTTCTTCTTCTTTAAGGGACAAACTCTGGTGGAGTCTACCATGTGGTTCTGATTTTTGGTGTGACAACTAAAGAAACTGAACCACTAGTTCGATTACCAAACCAAACCAATGGTTCGGTTCCTTCTTGTATCAAAATTTCATCGCAATTCATCTATTATCTTATGAAAAAAATGTACAGTTTCTAAAAATAAAAAATGCATAATACAGAAGCTATATCAAGAATATCCTTAACAGGGAGAGGTGGTTTCCCGAATTTGTTTTGTTACCATCTAATAAAAAAAAATAACAAAATTAACAGGGTTCTGAAATTGAGGAGTGTTCATGATAAAAATACACTACTAGAATTTCCGCATTTTCCAAGGGGAGGAAAATGGCCTTTTCCAAGGGCTTACCATTGGAAAAAGCCCTAAAATCGCTATTTCCAAGCGCCACCCTTGGAAAAACTACCGTAGCAAATACCCTCGTTGGAAATTGTCAGTATTTCCAATGGCACAGTTGTAAATACCTGATTCTGGCTTTTTCCATCGGCCTGCTCTTGGAAAAAGGGCGCTTGGAAAAACTTTCAAACTTGGCCCCCGTCTGGTGTATTTCCAAGGGGAGCATCCCTGGGGCCCACCTTAGTTTTTCCAATGGGATCAAATGAGGGACCCACCGAGTATTTCCAAGGGGAGGGAGTGTGGGTCCCACCTTATCATTTCCAAGGGTGTCGCCCCTGGGCCCCATGAGTATTTCCAAGGCAATCTACGTGGGATCCACCTGAGTATTTCCAAAGGCAATTTACGTGGGACCCACTCCAGCATTTCCATGACCAGTGAAAGTGGGCCCACCTGGTCAGACTTGGACGCTATTATTTCCTTGGATATACCCACGAAAATACTGACCTCCTTTTTTTGGTACCAGAATGCCCTCATTTAACAATTCTCCCGGTACCAACCCGTTTACATTCCCCAATTCCTATTCAGCCAAATTAACAAACACATTGAAATATAGAGAAAAAATATGCAATTAAAATTAATCGACACAGTATAATCATCATACGTTATACCAAAAAGCCAAAAAGCATTACAAAAATCAGTACTAAATTACAAGAACTTGTACAACACATTGTCCCAAAATATACCCACCACCCATTAACACAAATTTACAAAAAAAAATTACCCCAAGGATATTCATATGTTAGAACTTCTAGATCCTCTATTATGCCTAAAATGAAGATTTTGTCCAAACTAGAAGAGCGGGTTGATGTTAAGAAAATATGTTGTGCTCTATCGAGCAATTGTCCAGTAAACATCCATGTGAAATTATCAATTCTGTCACCTACATTATTAAGAAAATAAATCATGAGAATTATATTATTATTATTAGCTTGGACATGCTTTTTGCAAAAATGTGATAAGTTACTAAAAATTGTACTCTACCTTGCTGCTGTTTATCATGGACGATGGTAAGTTTTGCTTGGACATATACTTTGACTTATCCTCAAAGTAGAAGTTAAATCTCAGTTGCTAAAATTTGAATAATTGAAATTAAATAATAATAAATAAAATCTTGGATGTAAAGTACATGTTGGTACCGAGGACTGACATGGCCATATCATTGTAAATAGACATTAGATTGACAAGGTTAATTTGTTGGGTATCTTTGGTTATAATGATCAGTGTGTCAACTGTCAAACTAGTATTTACTTATGGTAGAATTGGTTATAATGATCAGTGTGTCAAGCAAGGATAGGTATAATGAAGTACTAGTTTAAACTTGATTAAGCAACCAAAGCAAGCAACAATTTCAAAAATTGGCATACTATAATACCTGAGAAGAGGCTGGTGTTGCTCGAAGAAATCTCCTGAAATGATAAATTCAATGCAAGTGATAGTCAGTACAAAGGTTTACAAGTTAAAAAGTAGCTCCTAAAATGAAAATAAACTGCACTAGGTTATAAATAACCTGAGAAATATCTTGCTGTATGAATTGCAAGTGAGGAAACAGAACTGCTGCACACGAGGAGCGCATGTCTCTTCATATTTACTGAATAAGAACAAGTTTTATTTAGCAAATTATGATTTCATTCATGCATATATACACCTATACGTAATTAATTTATATAGCTGCTCATTACATCAAAATAAAAAAATTTACATCCTTGTCATTTGATTATAGAAAAGTCGAGCTTGGCATCTACAAAGTGTTGTACTATGTCTGCAATAAGGCAGGCCTGCATCATTAGAAATACAGATTCTCCTTAGAAAAATATAAACTATTTAGAAAACAAGAAAGATGGAATCAAATACAGAAACCTTTAAAATAAAGGTAAATAAAAATCTATGTATCAGTTTGATCACAACTAAAAGTTGAAAATTGATTGACAATATTATATGCATAGGAGAATAGTCAGTTATCCACCATCTTAGAAGCTATAAAAATAATACTACAAACTCAAACTATGATACAAAGGGCCTAAACCCACAAAATATATATACCTTTACAGATGCAGTAAACATGCTCAACTTCTGGTAAGCAAGACCCAGTGCCTGAAATGGAAAATGTAGTAACAAAAAGCAGCATTACACAATTTCATTCAAAAGACAAGAAAAGTAATAGAATAAAACAATATGTGCTGATAAATGGAAGAGAGGAACGCACCTCCCACAAATCAGCACATGATGGGTAACCACGAATTGCATGTTGAAGGCTTGGTACAGCCTCTGACCACTTCCTTTGATGCACCAAAAATCAGAATGCTGAAGCAATTGGTTCTTCATTGCTAAGAGTCAAGTACTTACTACATTTGTCATATAAAAGGACTCAATTTAATTATTGCAACATTTCTTTGCGATTTATAAGATGGCAAATAACTTGTTTGCTCTGCCGTAAACTTTTACCATAACTAAGTCCCATAAAAGAAGCATGAAATAATGTAGAAATTCCAACGGCAAGGGATAAGAAAATCAGATTAAAGGGGTCAATTTCGAAATTTATATCCAACTAAACAAACTAAAAGGAGACTTACTCCAGCTTCGGCATCATCAGGATTGAGTGTAACAGCTCTCTGATAACACTTTGCGGCCCTCTGTCTGTCACCTGCCACCTGTTCGTAGAAATGCCCCAGAGAACGAAATGCATCTGCATAATTGGGGTTAAGCCTGGCCGATGCCAAGAAACTCTCCGCTACTTTCTCCTTAAGCCGCTTCACCTCATCCCCTTCTGACTCCTCTCCCTTCTTCAATAGAAACTTTCCTTGCAAAGGAGACTCGGTTAGTGAGGTGAGAAGGTGATGAGAGGTGGTTTGAGAAGGTACAGGTGAGGAGGTGGTAAGAGTTGGTTTGAGAAGGTAGAGGGGAGAGGTACTAACGAGGTTGTAGTGATTGGAAGGGTTGGTTGGATCAGTGTCAAGGGTTTGCTGTAGCTATTGGAGCGAACTGTGTTCATCTTCATCTACCTGCGAATGAGAGACATGGAGTGAGGAAGGAAGACGAAATCAAGGGAAATGAAAGAGATAGCTTAAGGGTGGAGAGAGAAGGAGACCGATCCAGGCATGGCGCCAGCGTCGGCGATGGCGACAGAGAGGAGAGGAAAAGTGGAGGGAAGACGATGTGGATTTCTCTTGGAACGAAGCGGAGGCCTAGACGACTCCATGGCGACTCGGATCTGATTTGGGCGAGAGAGAGGCGGGTCTGAGAGACCACAAGAGACTAAGAGAGGAGGGGAGATGTTTGGTAATTAGTGGGAGAGGGAATTTGGGCGAGTACTGTAGAATGGGAGGGAAGATAAAGAATGTTAGGGTTTTGGCGTAAATTAGCGGGAAGACGAAATATAAGAGGCTCGTTCAGATGGGGAAAAAAACGCTCTAAGTCCAGAGAGGCTGAGAGGAGAAGGGGCTTTGTATTGCGCTGGGAGACCTACCCATCAATTCATATACTATGAGGTAATATAATATTTGTGTTTAGATCGGAGCCGTCTGATCATAATTACGCACGAATATTAAAAGATCCTGTGCATCGCCTAGGTTTGGATCTAAACAAAAATATTATGCTACCTCAGAGAATAGAGACTTGCTACCCACAACCTCTAATATGAAGACATCAGGACAACACATTTTCAATCGAACGGTTCAGATTTACATATTTACAAATTAGTTAATGCATTTACTGAAAACAATATGAAAAAATTTCAAGAAATATATTTTTAAATTTGTTTTAGTTTTTATGACCAAATTATACTTATAATTGTAAATTTTATAGATTTTCATGATTATTTGGCCCTTCAAATTTAGTAAATATTTACGAACCGTTCATTTTCACGTGAGCGATCGACGGTCGATCTGCAATGAAATGATTTCAAATTTGTTTTGAAATGATCAAGGGACAACATTGAACGTAATCAAACTAAAAATTATGAAGTTTTATTATGTCCAAGCTTCGATCCAACATGAATATTTATAGCCCTTTGATGTTTTGATATTCCGTTGACTCGATGGATAGGTAAATAAAAATAAAATTTCATCAAAATTTGCTGCAGGAATATATATGCAGTGCTCTTTCATTTCAACGGTTCGGATCGCCCGACGGACGACGTGTTTACGTGCGCCTTCATTAACTCACAAAGCAAGAGTTTATGTTTCATAAAACATAAGCTCTTGCTTTGTGAGTTAATGAAGGCGCACGTAAACACGTCGTCCGTCGGGCGATCCGAACCGTTGAAATGAAAGAGCACTGCATATATATTCCTGCAGCAAATTTTGATGAAATTTTATTTTTATTTACCTATCCATCGAGTCGACGGAATATCAAAACATCGAAAGGTTATGAACATTTGTAAATCTGAACCGTTAGATTAAAAATGTGCTATCCTGATTATCAATGGACATCTCCATTTAACAATACTAGTTATATTTTTTTATACATATTTATTCAATGACAGATGGGTCATGATTTTCAGCTTAAGAGGACTCCAAATTTCTTCAATGACAGGTGGGTCATGATTTTTTTTATACATCTCTGTACAGATGATTTTTTTATACATATCTATTAAAAATGTGCTCCCTCTCTCACTCTGGCTCAAACCCACCCACTTTCCTTCTCCCTCAAGCTCAAACCTTTTCCAACCCTTCTCACTCTCTCTTGCTCTCTCTCACCCTCTAAGGCCGAGCGTACCAAGCCCTCCCCACCCCCCTCTCTCTTCCTTGCTCCATTTTCTTTAACTCCTCGCACTTCTCTCCACATCACTGCCCTCCACTTCGCCTCTCCTAGTGTTGCAATTATACGCTTCCAAGGTCCTAGGAAAGGGTAACTATGCTTATAAAGGTGCTTTTTTCAAATTGTAACATTTTTACTAATTTAAAGTTCAATTCGAGTGTCACAATTTTCAAATTCTCAATTATTTCAGGTGGAGAAGTTATTTCGAGAGAGGACGTGACAAGGTTGTCCCTGTGGAGGGACGAGATGGTGCAGAGGCTCGACATAATAGTTCAGATTGACATCATGTATGACTCACCTACATGCATATCAAGTAATAACCATGCTTGTACCAGCCCCATACATAAGTGAAACTAAGCCAAACACATGCTGGTACAATGAGTTGCCTAAACAACTCCAATTTGACCTTCTGTCAGTATAACATCTGTACAGCGAACTCTGAACTGAAATTGATCAAATCCTTGCACACACACATACTAGACACATATACAAGCACACTGAAAAAAAAAAACTCCAAAAAAGGATTTTTCTACAATTTTTGGTGGCCATTTGAATCTCATATCCTGAAAACCGAAAATACTGTTAAAAACAGTGTACTGGCACACCAGCCGACCTTCACAAAACAGTGAAATTCACTAAGTTCCAAGCCTTCATAATTTTTGAAACTTTTTGAGTATAAACTACACAAGTTATCTATCATTTCCATATAAAGAAATAAGAATTTGGTGTAGCCATTTGCTCACAATAATTTTCTAAAGATGGACTGTCAAAACTGCACTGTTTCATGCAAAACTGCACTGTTTCATCACAGTTCTAGTTATAATAAAAATTTGATACTTGTCCACTGAAAAGCATGTACATCAATGGTTACTTCCATATAAAGAACACCCAATATAGTGTAGCCAATTAATTGTAATAAAAAGGACAAATCAGCATGCGCAAAAAGGGCAAACTAGTCATACTAGGTAAGCCACATCCCTGAGTTGATGAAACAGAAGTCTAAAAACATAAATATGTGCATACATGTATAGGTTTGTTATAGTACCACAGTGTTCAGAAAAAGTAGAAGACAACAATTTAGTTTATGGGTAATTATTTTGTTACAATATGAAGGATTCTTGAGAGTCAATTAATGGTTTACCAGTTGAAATTCACTTCTAAATTAAGGGAGAAGTTATAGACGAGGAAGAGAGACTTTGTTGATTACTGTGGAGGGGGAGGGAGGGTTGATGGCAAGGACTTGCTTTATAGTATCACTTGGAAATTTTAATGAATGCATCTCATGTTTTCAAAATTGTTGGAGAACTTGATGATGAGTGGTATGTGGATAAGTCAACAATGCCTGAGAAGATGAGCGAAGATGGATTTTTTTGGATAAAAGTGAACATGGGTATTTAAAATCAATATGATGACAATAGTTAGTGGAAATGGAACATGTATAATATTCAGTTATGTTGTGGTTAATTGTTTTGAATGTAACAAGTTTATGTTGGTTGATTCTTTCTGAACTGAAGTCCAATATGGCACTCTTAGTCTCCTACTATGGATAAGGTATATTTTACATACTCTTTTGTGCTTTTTGTTCTTTTATGTTAATACCTTTTATTATAAGTTTTTGTTTAGGTTGCTGGGTTTTCTATTGTTTGTGACAGTCGAACCTGTTAGTTAGATGTGTTTAGTTTTTCATCAGTTCTGCGCATGTAAAGGGCAATTTAGACTTTTATGAAAGCTGTCTTCTCTTTTTTGCACATATCAATTTACAGCTCCAAATTGAGTGTTATTGCTTTCTAAATTTCCAGGACAATGAAAGCTTCATCCATGATTTATTTCAGTATTTTTGGGGTTTTGTAGCTAGGCTAAACTGAGAAGTTTATGTAGGGAAGTTTTGGTGCTTGACTGGTACAGTACGAGTGATTTGATTTCTAAAATATGAACTTTGAAACTCAACTAAAAATTGTAGAAAAATCAGAAAAATGCAAAACTTATTTCTATGCACTCATGATGATGTCCTATATCAACCTGTAAAGTAGTTATGGCCTGGTTCTAAGTCTAGGTGTACTTTTTATTTTTATTTGTTTGATTGTGCTGATTTGGGTTTTCTGTGTACCAGTGGTACACTGTTTTTTCTATGCTAACTAAATGTTTGACACCATGCTCGAGACATGTCTGGACACTGATTTCGGGCTTACCAAGCATGAATGCACACTAACTAAAACATTGACTTGATGAATGACATTACACTAGATAAAGGGGCTTACCTAATGTTTGATACCCAAACCTTATCTGAAAATTTCTGTAATTTGTACTTCGATAAGGATTGTTAGACTAGTTTGTAATTTGTACTTCAAAACCAGTCCAGTTGTCTGGTATACGGAAAACTAGACAAGTTCTTTGAGAAAAAATGTAGGTGAATTTTTTACACTAATTGGATTTTTACTGATCCTAGATATATGAAATTGTGTGTTGAATAACGAGATACTTTGATTTTGTAATTGTGATACTTGGATATATGATATTATTATTGTGTTATTTAGTAATATTTTGATATAATTTAGTATGATTAATTAGTATGCTTCATTTTAAATATCTCAATTTAATACTGCTGGCTAGTGTGATTTAATTTTGTTGAACATTCAAAGGGACAAGTCAAATAAACAGAAACGTAGCTGTCTCTAGGAACTTAACTTTTCCAACAGTAGCCCCATGGAAATAAGATGTCTCACTACTTCCATCTTATTTCCAAGGGTAGCTCATGAGGTATTTCCATGGGCTATCAATAAAATATAGTATTCGGTCTGTTTGGCGGGTCATGGGTCATGCAAAAGTATTTCCAAGGGTAGCTCATGAGGTATTTCCATTGGCTATCAATAAAATATAGTATTCGGTCTGTTTAGCTGGTCATGTGTCATGCAAAAGTATTTCCAATGGCGGATAAGGAACATTTCCAAAGGCAGACATCAGGGATTTCCATCGAAGACTATTTCCATGGGACAGCCGTTGGAAATGGTTAAGTGTGTCAGAAAACACAATTTCTTTTCCAAGAGCCCGTCCACCCTTGGAAATAACATTGCTACGCTTGGAAAAAACGGAAATTCTAGTAGTGATAGATTTGTTTTAAACTCGTGTTAAATCTATTTTTTGTAATTAAAAAAAGTTCAGGGTGATTTTTTAGAAACAGCAAAGACATATTGACCCCACTCCACCGAAAGTAATCCACTTTCGTTAAAAAGGAAGAAAAGAAGCATAGACTACTTCCAAGAGCTCACCTTACCCCTCAGATCGTTCAGTACTCTGCTGCTCTTTACTCATGGCAGGGAATTCATATCACCTAAAGCAACTCCACTCCACCCAAAGCATCGACAACTGTGCTATCAAGAGCTTATCTTCTCATTAGGAAATTTTTTTTTGTAGAAATTAATAAAAAATAAGAGAGAGAAATAGAAAGAGTACATTAGATTTTTCATTAGTAAAAAAATTGTTAGGATATTTACCAATTCTAAAAATAAAAAGTTTGAATCGGTAAGAATTCTAGATAAAGGGAATTCTTCTATTAGATCTCTAGTAAAATATAAAATGTTTTTCAAAAAATAGAGGAAATATTTCTATTATATCTAAATTTGAAGATATCTATTTTCATAAAATCATTTTATATTTTAATAGAGAAAATTAAAAGGAAAAAAAATAAAAACTGGTTTGGATTAATTCTACCGATTCAATCTTTTTTATTTTTAAATTTGATAAAATCCTACCGATTTTTCTATCAATCAAAAATCTGATGTACTTTTTCTATTTTTCTCTCTTACTTTTTATTAATTTCTACAGAAAAAACAATTATCTCCTCATTATACTCTTTCTCTCTTTTCTCTTTTCTCATTTTTACAACTACAGGGCATTAATAATTAGTGACCCCACTCCACCAAAATATCCATCCACTCTCGTTAAAAATAAAACACAAACAAAAAGAAAACAGGAAACAAATATTGACTACTGTGGAAGTCTTCTCAACCCCATTTCCAAGAGCTTACCTTACCTCCTCAGATTTGCTGCTCTTTACTCATTTCTCATTTCTCATTTTTTACAGAAATCTACAGAGCAAAATGGCAGGGAATTTGATAACCTCTCTGCTCTCTCTAGCCACCAATTTGCTCCCCTCAATTAGAGCCTCTGTTCAGGCTCCTTCTTCCTCTTCATCAACTAACTCAGAAAGGAAGCATGCTCGTGCCGTTGAGGAGGATCTGGAGAGGCTGATGCAAACTCTGAAGTGGATCAAGGCCACAATGTACGATGCTGAGGAGAGGGAGATCATAGACCGCTCCGTCAAGTTCTGGCTTAAGGAGCTCAAAAAGGTTGCTTATAAAGCTGAGGATGTGCTCAGCGAGTACCGATATGAGGTCACACGTGTTCAAGTAGAGGCAAGAAAGGCTTATGAGGCTTCCGGTTTTCACGAGAGAAAGCAGATGAAGGTTAGTGCCTTGTGCATATAGAAATCCTTTTTAAAAAAAAAAAAAAAAAACCTTTGCAAAGCATATGAAGTCTTGAGGGGAATTGAAATCTCTACTTTTGATAACCAACTGTCCTAGAACTTTTTGCTAACTAATTGTGTTACCTCTCCTTTCTCCTTGTGCATATAGAAATCAGAAGGATTTTCGCTATGCTAGTGTTTTTTTTCTTTTTTGTCGTTATAAGGTAAAATCTTGAATTTCAAATTAGAATAAAAAAGAGCAATGAAAAAAATTAATTTTAATCAATATATTTATATATAATTTAATTATTATAATTCAGTGTATAATTAAATTATTAAATTGTTTGAGTGAGCTCTAGCTAGCTAGCTTATGGAGAGTAGAATTTTAAATATTTCATTTAAGACAATTTAAAAAGATCTAATCTAAACCAACAATTTTTTTGTGATTTAAATTTGATATAATTTTAAAAAGAATAAAATCAACACATTAATGAAAAGATATAATGTGTTATTTGAGAAAAATTGGTTTGTGATTACCAGCTGCCATTATTTCACGATACCAATCCGGACCATCCAATCTAATTAGGCAATTATTTATAGAATTGCAGTACCTAACAAAAATAACACTGAAACCATTATATGCATGCTAATTAATTTATGCTTTTACATTGATAAAAACATTTCGTTTAAAATATATACATAACATATATGATACAATTGAACTAAGCAATTCTTATTTTTAATTAAAAAGGAAGTTCTGTAACTTATTTCCGTACAAATTTGATTATTGGTTAAAAGTCGGAGGTCAATTTGCCACAGGATGGTGCAGTCCTTCACATCGTAGGCGTCTTAATCCGTTAATTATCATTTGCAGTAACATATTTATGAAATTTAGCATTGTAATTCATTTCTTTTTGAACAGTACATTGTACCAATTCCGGATGGCATTGTTGATCGGCTTAACAAAATAAGAAGTCGATTTGATGAAATAGCAAAGGATCGTGAGGCTCTTCAATTAAGGGAGAGTGATGGGGTGAGGCGTCCAAATAACAACATTTTACGACCCCCAACAGGTCACATGGTGGAAGAGGCAAACATTTTTGGCAGAGATGCCGACCTTTCAAAGGTCATCGATTTCTTACTAACTGAAAAAGAAAAGTCATTCTCAGTCATTTCAATTGTTGGCAAAGGTGGGCTCGGAAAAACCACCATTGCCCAACTTGTCCACAAAGATGAGAGGGTTTCCCGGTGCTTTGATTTAAATGGGTGGGTATGTGTCTCCGAAGAATTTAATCCTAGGAGACTCATGAAAGCAACCATTGAATCATTCTCCAAAACCAACTGTGGTTTAAGTGAGTTGAGCCAATTACAAGAAGAGCTTGCAATAATTGTTAAGGGAAAATCAATACTACTCGTTTTAGATGATGTGTGGAACGAGAATAAGAATCTTTGGGAGTCGTTTCAAGTTCCTTTTAAGAAAGCAAGGATGGTCAGAATTCTCGTGACAACAAGAAATAAAAAGGTAGCAAAGGTCATGCAAACAACAACCTGTTTTAACCCAAGTAACTTGTCTGAATATTCATGCTGGCAATTATTTGACTACTATGCATTTAATGGTACAAGTTACACCATGCCAAAACACTTGGTAGATATGGGAAGGGAGATTATGAGAAAGTGTGGTGGGTTGCCATTGGCTGTGAAGTCAATTGCAAGTCTCCTTAGGCATGAAGCTGATGAAGAGGTTTGGAGGGAGATTCTAGAAAGTGATCTTTGGGAAATAAAAGAATCAAAAGAAGTGATTTTCCCTGCACTTCAGATTAGCTATGCTCATCTACCTGCCCATCTTAAGCCATGCTTTTTGTTTTGCTCAATGTACCCAAAAGATTACAGGTTAATAAAAATGGATTTGATACAATTGTGGATCGCTCATGGGTACGTCAAGTCCCGGAGCAATAGAAAAATCATAGAAATTGGAGTTGAATATTATAATGAGTTAAAAGAGAGGTCCTTTCTTGATGATGCAACTACAAAATTTCACCCATTTTATTCAGAATGTTGTAAGTTGCATGATATAATCCATGATCTTGCTCGACTTAATTCTGAGAATGAACACTACTCGGTGGAGATCAATCAGCCATTTGATAGTCCAGAGGGAACTATTCCGCAAGAAGCATACCATTTATATGTAAGAGTTTCCATGGGATATGTAAATCAAATTCCCCAACAAAATATGAAGGGTTTAAGAACTATTTTTATGGATATCCAAGAATGCAACGGAGATTTTGAGTATGGATACTGTACAAACTGTACAAAGGCAATTGACCTAAATATAGAGTTGACCGAAGATTGTCAAGATTGTTTGGGAGATGTAACCTTGTGTAACCTCACTAAATTTGAAGTGCTCAGGGTATTGACACTGCAATGGAATACTTTGACAAAGATTCCCAACTACATTTCCGAGTTGAAACATCTAACCTATCTAAGTATTATTTCTACACGTGTTAAAATGTTACCATTATCCATTGGCCTCCTTTACAACCTACTGTCTTTAGAAGTTGAGTGTGAATCCCTTGAATATTTACCTGAAAATATTGGTGATCTTGCTAACTTACAGTTTCTACAAATTTATTCTGAACGCAACCTTAAAATGATACCAAAATCACTTTGTTCACGTACTAACTTACTGAAATTATCTATTGATGGTCATTTTTTGGATTATGTCCCTCATGGTCTCGTTAATTTTCCATCAATAACAAAAATTTCAGCAATGTGGAATGTTAGAACTATAGGTTGGTTAAAGGATATGAAGGACCTTGAAGAAAAAATCTCTATTGGAAGCTTAAAGAACATCAGTAATTTAGAAGATGCCAAGCGTGCTAACCTGAGAAATAAGTGCAAACTTAAGATTTTAAAGCTATGCTGGGGTAATCTATTTGGTAATTTTGGCAACTCATACTCAGAGCTGGTATTAAATCTCATACCAGAAGCTTGTGAGGGCAGGATAGTTGAGACCGATGATGTACATTTTTCGTTATTAGAATGCCTCCAGCCACATCCTAACCTCAAGACACTTCGAGTAATTGGTTATCCTTCTTCCATCATACCAGAATGGATGAGGGATCCATTTTTATTGCAGTCAATTCAAAAACTCAGGTTAGAAAGTTGTGGCTATATTCAATCCCTTCCATTCGGCAATCTTCAAACTCTCAAGTACCTCTACATTACTAAATGTTCTAGTATCGGAACTATACAGCTGGAACAGCTACCCACGCAGCTTGAATTTTTGAAAATTTCAGAGTGTAACCACCTGGAGTTGATAACCGGACTAGGGCATCTGGATTTGTTGAAACAACTGGACATTTTTTGGTGTATAACCCTGAAAGCACTAACAATGGATGGACTGCAGTTGGTGGAATCTACTGAGCTATTTGGTGATTTATCCCATGAAATGTCACAAATCGGCCGACACAACATTTCATCACTTACAAGTATACAAATCACATCCTGTAAATTGCTTCGTGTTCTGCCAGATGGGTTGATTCCATCTGAGCCTTGTTATGTGCATGTTTGTGGTTGTGGCTGTCGTGACATTAAAATTGGACGTCGGCAATAAATTATATCAGGTTCGTAATTTTATCATTATTTGAATATATAGATTTTAGATCACCTAACTTTTTTAATTTTCTGTAATTGGAAGTCTTGGTAGGAGTTGTCGACTGATTAAATTGCTCCAGGTTTAACTTTTTAAAATTTTAAATTGCTCCTGTCCAATAATTTGCAGCTTTTTTTTTATAATGTCTTTCTTTCGCCCACAAGACTCTAATTATATTCCATATATTTGATTCCTTTTTGAATTTTCACTAATTATTATTTTAAATTCTGCTCTTTTGTAGGGTCTTTTCTTCAAAAGCACCAACAAGGCCCGGTCAGCAGTAATCTAAATTTCTTTTGTTATTTTTTTGTTGGAATTTGGGGATTAAGTTGGTGTTTCAGAATAACAAAGCAAGCAACATTTGCTGCTGTAATAACCAAACGAAGCTCAGATGTGGGGGCCATAATCTGGAAGCGAGACTTGTCTTTGTAGGTTTGAATGGTACTATAATGAACATTTTTATTTTATTTTTGTGGGCCTTTGTAATGTGCTCTGGATGTTATGCTTCCATCATAGATCTCTGGGGGGCATGGAAGATTGTAATGGCATGCAATCTTTCATACTATTTTATTTTTCTTTCTTGCACCAATTATTGATTTTCTTTCAAGTTTACACTGCCATGATGTGGCGTAACAAGGTAAATAATTTGACATATCAAACGTTCCATGCGCTTGTTTCTTGCATCTATCAATTCTAAATCTATAATAAAAGCTAGACCTGATTACTCAAAAAAAAAAAATCTATAATAAAAGATGCATTCATACATGCTACCCAGTTTCATTATCTATTGATAAAAATAAATAAATAAATATGCAGCAAAATATGAAATTTGTGACTTGATTTAGGACTAATTATGCATCAAAGTCAGTGTTATATATCAAGCTAACGAGAGGTATGGTGTTTTACAAATTATTATTGTTGTTGTTGTTGTTGTTATTATTGTTATTATTATTATTATTAGTATTATGGAATTATATTATTGTATTATTCCAGCTAGAAATTTATCAAACAATATGTTCATTCTTTTAAATATTTTTGCTCTGTTAAAAATTACATTATTTTAACTATTATCTGAATAATACAATTCACTCGTATTTTTTTCTTTCACTAATTAAATAGCATTATTTTAACACTATCCTTGAATTTACCAAACGATACTAGATAGGAGGCCAGACAGAAAACCCAATCATAACTCAAAAAGTCATTGTTTCTTCAAAATTGTAAACAGGCCGGTAGTTTCTTAGGAACAACAAGCCGCAAGGTACCATTAGTGTGTTGCAAAAAACATTTAACACATGACTTAAGGCAATCACATACATCCATTGAGGGAAATTGGAGTATTAAAAAAAATTAAAAAAATTAGAAAATATCTTCTTACCACAAACCTAGGACTAAAGTTGAAACAAGTACTTCTATGAAGATACTAACCCATAAAACCAGACAAAACACCCACTAATTTCAAAATTAAATTGTACTCTCTAAAAACAAACACATAATTTGAGAAGTTTTTCTCATAATTGTCAAGATATACAAGTCATTGTCAAGAAATTCTCACTTCTTTAAATATATATCCTTCATAAACGTTGGACAATATTTAGAGCATGCATTTGAATTTTCAGAACTGAAATGATCCTATATATACATACATATATAGAGTTCTATTAATTAATTTCTCATGTCCAATGTGGCCATGGGAGCTAGTTTTTTCTCTAATCCAGAGTAAAACAATAATTGTTTTATTTATTTATTAACATACCAAAAAAAGAAAATATACAAATTAAGAAATAAAATTGATCATGAATGCTGCTCTATATCATGCCTTGTCATTTTGATTTTTAATTCATGTGCACTCATTCCCATTTATGGTCGGCCAGCGGTAAGAAATAGTCTGGCGTGAGGCCCCACAAATTAAAATCAGCTTCTTCAATTACCCATGTGTCATCTACCTTCAATTTGTGGTTTACCGAACCATTGCCGTACCGTAGCATCGTACCAGTCGTGTGTCCTGTATGTGCAATATTTATCCCATTTATATTCCCGAAAAAAAATATATATACTGTTAGTTAATGACCATTACCTCCGATTCACATATGATCAATGAAGTCATTTTTTTAGTGTGTGTGTGTACCTGTAATCACTAATAACAGACTCCGAATGGGTTTCCCAAAAGACAGCGCTGTCTCCGCCATCACAAGAGGGGCTGAGTCTGGTAGGGTTCTTTATGCAGAGAAGCTGAGAGTCCTCGAGCTGCAGATGGTGTGGTGTATCACCTGAACCCCGTCCGATCTTCAATCCTGAAATGCTGCAGGACTCGCGTCAAGTTTGCAAATGAAGCATTCCGCCTTGCTTATTGTCTTCTCTCTGTTACACACTGCACTAGAGAATATATTGGCTGTAGATCATGTGTCCAATCAGTGCTTATTTTTACTTTTTTTTTTTACCATGATAGTTAATTGCATTTTAAGATTAGATTTTCAAAGATTTGCTGGTTTGTAATGTGTGAACTGTGAAAGTAATGAAACAATTAAATTAGTTTTTATTTTTACCTGGAGTGATAGGCGGAGCGGTCGTGGCCAGTGGGGAACCCTTGGTGATGCACGACCACTTGATGGTGGTGGTGTGCAAGAGCAGTTGGCTTCACATATCAAAAGTGATAAGTGTCGAAATCACAGGTGGTACTGTGCAAGAGCTTTAGCAACACCATAAACAAACTGAATATCGTGTGGCGCAGTCATGAAGGACATAAAAAGTGAACTAGAAAAGCACTGATCATGACTGTGTCCCTGTCTGTTGTGATCTTGACTGGCTTCATAGGTAAAATCCTCACAGGAATTTAGTCGAGCAAGTGATGTGCACATGATTAGTGGTTTGTGCCAACAATCTGGCAAACCAGGTGGATTTTAATTACTGGGAAGCCTTTTGAAATGGATTTTGATATGGCTTTGTCACTGGGAAGCCTTTTGAGACGTGAAGCGGCACTCAATGAAGGCCTATTACAAATACTTCATTGAGCCCAGTAATTAATAATATGAGAGAAACAGGTGGGCTAGGCCTTATGGGCCGTTGTAGCCCAGTAATAATTAATTTATTGACACAAGTTAATACATGCTACATGCCAATTTAAATATAGTTAATACGAATCGCACTATCATAAAGTATAATGAAAACATAATTGACGCTCTAAAGAAGGTTGCCAAATTCAATGATTGTCCTATTAACACGTTTTTTAATACCATCTAGGTTGACAGATGGAAAGCCACGGAATCTTTAAAGGAGGAAAATAAAGTAAAAGCTTCAAACTTAAGAGGAAATGAAACGGCCAAATTTTTTATTAATATCGACCATAAAATAAAAAAATTACAAAAATATCCATGATTTTCTGAAAATTTTATAAATACCCAAACTGTGGTTGAATGTTTTTTAGACTCCCAGGGAGTCCTAGCGGTCCATTTTGTTTTTGGAAAATTGAGGAGTAATTAAAGAGTAATTGAGGAGTACAATTTTTCATCAATTATTTTCTTAAAATGATAGAACAAAACAAAAATATTGTATTAGTTCAATTAAAAAAAAATGAGGAGCATCCTTCTTTCAAACGGGCGTATATGAATGCTCCAACAATTATACACAGTTTTGCTATATGATCCGTGTATGATGAAAGAAATACAAACTTTTTCACGTCATAGATCCGTCCCTTCCTGTTATATATGCATCTCTATATATCTTTTTGTAAGTTATTTCTCTCATTTCTAAAGCACATATATGCAGGTTGTACATGTACTTATATCAGACATCTCTCGTAAACATGCAAAGATAGGGCAAGGAATAAAGCAAGAGAGACGATATTTTCACCAAAAACTGTGAAAAATGATGTAGAAACTCCAAACAGGAATATCACATAGCTCGAGTTTCCGATTTAAGCATATGGCTATTTTTCGGAAAGTTTGCGAGATGAAGGTATTGATTTTGACTACGTAGCAGTTATCGGAATTTTAGAATTGCAAAAAAGAAAACGGAAGACCCTCAAAAGCTTGAGTTGAAGTTTCCTTTTACCATACTTTTTCTCAGGCATTGTTCATGTAAATGTAATAAGTCTCATATCTAAGGTTCTTTGTTATGTTTTCATTTTTTTAGTTAGAATTTTTTTTTTAATTTAGTTTAGTGTTTTTTATATTCAGATCATTTTGATAATTTTGATAATTTAGTTTAGTGTTTTAATAAAAAGGATCATTTTGATAATTTAGTTTATTTTTTTTCATTTTGAAATTTAGCCTAGTGTTTTCAATTTGAAATTTGAAATTTTGTTTAGCATTTTTAATATTCAGATCTAGAGTATGCTATAAAAAAAGATCATTTTGAGTATTTAGTTAACTAGATTATTTAGTTTATTGTTTTATCAAAAATTGAGTTTAGTGTTTTTATTTTGAGAATTTCCGAAAAAAAAAATGGACCGTCAAGAGTCTTGGTGGTAAAGAAAAAATCCATCAAAATGTAAAATTTTTGAAATTTTAATAACCCAGAGTCCAAAGTCTGCCCAGAGTATTTTTAAAACTTTCATAAAACCATGGATATTTTTGTAATTTTTTTTTGGTGGATATTAAAATAAATTTGAAACGATCAAGTTATAAGAATTTTAAAATGTAAGATAATATATATAGTATTTTTTTGCCCTCTTAAATGTCGGTGCAACCTCCTTTCCATCTCCCTTTCTTCTTCTTCTTTAAGGGACAAACTCTAGTGGAGTCTACCATGTGGTTCTGATTTTTGGTGTGACAACTAAAGAAACTAAACCACTAGTTTGATTACCAAACCGAACCAATGGTTCGGTTCCTTCTTGTATCAAAATTTCATCGCAATTCATCTATTATCTTATGAAAAAATTGTACAGTTTCTAAACATATAAAATGCATAATACAGAAGCTATATCAAGAATATCCTTAACAGGGAGAGGTTCCTGATAAAAAATAACAAAATTAACAGGGTTCTGAAATTGAGGAGTGTTCATGATAAAAATAGATTTGTTTTAAACTCATGTTAAATCTATTTTTTGTAATTAAAAAAAGTTCAGGGTGGTTTTTTAGAAACAGCAAAGACATATTGACCCCACTCCACCGAAAGTAATCCACTTTCGTTAAAAAAGAAGAAAAGAAGCATAGACAACTTCCAAGAGCTCACCTTACCCCTCAGATCGTTCCGTACTCTGCTGCTCTTTAATCATGGCAAGGAATTCATATCACCTAAAGCAACTCCACTCCACCCAAAGCATCTACAACTGTGCTATCAAGAGCTTATCTTCTCATTAGGAAATTTTTTTTTTGTAGAAATTAATAAAAACGAAGAGAGAGAAATAGAAAGAGTACATTAGATTTTTCATTAGTAGAAAAATTGTTAGGATATTTACCAATTCTAAAAATAAAAAAGTTTAGATAGGTAATTCTAAAAAAGTTCAGATAGGTAATTCTAAAAAAGTTCTAGATGAAGGGAATTCTTCTATTAATCTCTAGTAAAATATAAAATGGTTTTCAAAAGTAGATGAAATATTTGTATTATATCTAAATTTGAAGATATCTATTTTCAAAAAATCTTTTTATATTTTAAAAGAGAAAATTAAAAGGAAAAAAAATAAAAACTGGTTTGGATTAATTCTACTGATTCAACCTTTTTTATTTTTAAAATCGATAAACTCCTACTGATTTTTCTATCAATTAAAAACCTGATGTACTCTTTCTATTTTTCTCTCTTACTTTTTATTAATTTCTACAAAAGAAAACAATTATCTCCTCGTTATACTCTTTCTCTCTTTTCTCTTTTCTCATTTTTACAACTACAGAGCTTTAATAATTAATGACCCCACTCCACCTAAAGTATCCATCCACTCTCGTTAAAAATAAAACACAAACAAAAAGAAAACGGGAAACAAATATTGACTACTGTCAAATTCTTCTCAACCCCATTTCCAAGAGCTTACCTTACCTCCTCAGATTTGCTGCTCTTTACTCATTTCTCATTTCTCATTTTTAACAGAAATCTACAGAGAAAAATGGCAGGGAATTTGATAACCTCTCTGCTCTCTCTAGCCACCAATTTGCTCCCCTCAATTACAACCTCTGTTCAGGCTCCTTCTTCCTCTTCATCAAATAACTCAGAAAGGGAGCGTGCTCGTGCCGTTGAGGAGGATCTGGAGAGGCTGATGCAAACTCTGAAGTGGATCAAGGCCACAATGTATGATGCTGAGGAGAGGGAGATCATAGACCGCTCCGTCAAGTTTTGGCTTAAGGAGCTCAAAAAGGTTGCTTATAAAGCTGAGGATGTGCTCAGCGAGTACCGATATGAGGTCACACGTGTTCAAGTAGAGGCAAGAAAGGCTTATGAGTCTTCCGGTTTTCACGAGAGAAAGCAGATGGAGGTTAGTGCCTTGTACATTTAGAAATCCTTTTTCAAAAAAAAAAAAAAAACCTTTGCAGAAGCTATTAAGTCCTGAGGGGAATTGAAATCTCTATTTTTGAATAACCAATAGTCCTAGAACTTTTTCCTAACTAACTGTGCTACCTCTCCTTTCTAATTATTCAAAATTTCTATACTAACTGTGCTACCTCTCTGCTCTCATTTCAATATATTATATAGCAATCAGAAGGATTTTCGCTATGCTAGTATTTTTTTTCTTTTTTGTCGTTATAAGGTAAAATCTTGAATTTCAAATTAGAATAAAAAAGAGCAATGAAAAAAATTAATTTTAATCAATATATCTAAATATAATATAATTATTATAGTTCAGTGTATAATTAAATTATTAAATTGTTTAAGTGAGCTCTAACTAGCTAGCTTATGGAGAGTAGAATTTTAAATATTTTATTTAAGACAATTGAAAAAGATCTAATCTAAACCAACAATTTTTTTCTTAATTTAAATTTTATATAATATTAAAAAGAATAAAAAATCTACACATTAATGAAAAGAGATAATGTGTTATTTGAGAAAAAATCTAGGCAAGAGTATAATCATTCAACAACAAAAATTTGATTAGTGTTGAGTTAACAGTAAAAATTGGTTTGTGATTACCAGCTCCCATTATTTCACGATACCAATCCGGACCATCCAATCTAATTAGGCAATTATTTATAGAATTGCAGTACCTAACAAAAATAACACTGAAACCATTATATGCATGCTAATTAATTTATGCTTTTACATTGATAAAAACATTTCGTTTAAAATATATACATAACATATATGATACAATTGAACTAAGCAATTCTTATTTTTAAATAAAAAGGAACTTCTGTAACTTATTTCGGTACAAATTCGATTATTGGTTAAAAGTCGGAGGTCAATTTGCCACAGGATGGTGCATCGTTCACATCGTAGGCGTATTGATCCGTTAATTATCATTTGCAGCTAACATATTTATGAAATTTAGCATTGTAATTCATTTCTTTTTAACAGTACATTGTACCAATTCCGGATGGCATTGTTGATCGGCTTCACAAAATAAGAAGTCGATTTGATGAAATAGCAAAGGATCGTGAGGCTCTTCAATTAAGGGAGAGTGATGGGGTGAGGCGTCCAAATAACAAAATTTTACGACCCCCAACGGGTCACATGGTGGATGAGGCAAACATTTTTGGCAGAGATGCCGACATTTCAAAGGTCATCGATTTCTTACTAACTGAAAAAGAAAAGTCATTCTCAGTCATTTCAATTGTTGGCAAAGGTGGGCTCGGAAAAACCACAATTGCCCAACTTGTCTACAAAGATGAGAGGGTTTCCCGGTGCTTTGATTTAAATGGGTGGGTATGTGTCTCCGAAGAATTTGATCCTAGGAGACTCATGAAAGCAACCATTGAATCATTCTCCAAAACCAACTGTGGTTTAAGTGAGTTTAGCCAATTACAAGAAGAGCTTGCAAAAATTGTCAAGGGGAAAACAATACTACTCGTTTTAGATGATGTGTGGAACGAGAATCAGAATCTTTGGGAATCGTTTCGAGTTCCTTTTAAAGAATCAAGGATGGTCAGAATTCTCGTGACAACAAGAAATAAAAAGGTAGCAAAGGTCATGCAAACAACAACCTGTTTTAACCCATGTAACTTATCAGAATATTCATGCTGGCAGTTATTTGAGCATTATGCATTTAGTGGTACAAGTTACACCATGCCAAAACAATTGGTAGATATGGGAGGGGAGATTACAAGAAAGTGTGGTGGGTTGCCATTGGCTGTGAAGTCAATTGCAAGTCTCCTTAGGCATGAAGCTGATGAAGAGGTTTGGAGGGAGATTCTAGAAAGTGATCTTTGGGAAATAAAAGAATCAAAAGAAGTGATTTTCCCAGCACTTCAGATTAGCTATGCTCATCTACCTGCCCATCTTAAGCCGTGTTTTTTGTTTTGCTCAATGTACCCAAAAGATTACAGTTTAATAAAAATGGATTTGATACAATTGTGGATCGCTCATGGGTACGTCGAGTCCCGGAGCAATAGAAAAATCATAGAAATTGGAGTTGAATATTATAATGAGTTAAAAGAGAGGTCCTTTCTTGATGATGCAACACCTACAAAATATCACCCAATATATTCAGAATATTGTAAGTTGCATGATATAATCCATGATCTTGCTCGACTTAATTCTGAGAATGAACACTACTCGGTGGATATCAATCAGCCATTTGATAGTCCAGAGGGAACTGTTCCGCAAGAAGCATACCATTTATATGTAAGAGGTTCCATGGGATATGTAAATCAAATTCCCCAACAAAATATGAAGGGTTTAAGAACTATTTTTATGGATATCCAAGAATACAAGGGGGATTTTGAGTATCGATACTGTACAAACTGTACAATGGCAATTGACCTAAACATGGAGTTGACGGAAGATTGTCAAGATTGTTTGGGAGATGTAACCTTGTGTAACCTCACTAAATTTGAAGTGCTCAGGGCATTGACACTGCAATGGGATAATTTGACAAAGATTCCCCACTACATTTCCGAGTTGAAACATCTTACCTATCTAAGTATTATTTCTACAGATCTTAAAATGTTACCATCATCCATTGGCCTCCTTTACAACCTACTGGCTTTAGAAGTTCAGTGTGAATCCCTTGAATATTTACCTGAAAATATTGGTGATCTTGCTAACTTACAGTTTCTACATATTTATTCTCGTGACAACCTTAAAAAGATACCAAAATCACTCAGTTCACTTACTAACTTACTGGGATTAGATATTGATGGTCTATATTTGGATTATGTCCCTCATGGTCTCGTTAATTTTCCATCATTAACGAAAATTTCAGCATTTTGGAGTGTTAGAACTATAGGTTGGTTAAAGGATATGAAGGACCTTGAAGGAAAAATCTCTATTGGAAGCTTAAAGAACATCAGTAATTTAGAAGATGCCAAGCGTGCTAACCTGAGAAATAAGTGCAAACTTGAGATTTTGGAGTTATGTTGGGATGATCTATTTGATTATTTTGGCGACACGTACACAAAGCTGGTATTAAAACTCATACCAGAAGCTTGTGAGGGCGGGATAGTTGGGGCAGATGATGTACATTTTTCCTTATTAGAATGCCTCCAGCCACATCCTAACCTCGAGACACTTCGAGTAAAAGGTTATCCTTCTGCCATAGTACCAGGATGGATGAGGGATCCATTTTTGTTGCGGTCAATTGAAGAACTCATGTTAGAAAGTTGTGGCTATATTCAATCCCTTCCATTCGGCAATCTTCACACTCTCAAGTGCCTCTACATTATTGAATGTTCTAGTATCGGAACTATACAGCTGGAGCAGCTACCCTCCCAGCTTGAAACTGTGGAAATTTCAGTGTGTAACCACCTGGAGTTGATTACCGGACTAGGGCATCTGGATATGTTGAAAGAACTGAGAATTGTTTTGTGTATAACCCTGAAATCAGTAACAATGGATGGACTGCAGTTGGTGGAATCTACTGAGCTATTTGGTGATTTATCCCATGAAATGCCACAAATTGGCCGACACAACATTTCGTCACTTACAAGAGTAGAAATTCTAGGATGTAAATTGCTTCGTGTTCTGCCAGATGGGTTGATTCCATCTGGGCCTTGTTATGTGCATGTTCATGGTTGCGGCTGTCCTGACATTAAAATTGGACGTCGGCAATAAATTAAATCAGGTTCGTAATTTTATCATTATTTGAATATATAGATTTTAGATCACCTAACTTTTTTAATTTTCTGTAATCGTAAGTCTTGGTAGGAGTAGTCGACTGATTAAATTGCTCCTGGTTTGACAAATGAACATTAAATTGCTCCTGTTCAATTAATTTGCAGCTCTTTTTTTATGATGTCTTTCTTTCACCCACAAGACTCCAATTATATTCCATATATTTGATTCCTTTTTGAATTCTCACTAATTATTATTTAAAATTCTGCTCTTTTGTAGGGTCATTTCTTCAAAAGCACCAACAAGGCCCGGTCAGCAGTAATCTAAATTTTTTTTGTTATTTTTTTGTCGGAATTTGGGGTTTAAGTTGGTGTTTCAGAATAACAAAGCAAGCAACATTTGCCGCTGTAATAACCAAACGAAGCGCAGATGTGGTACTTGTCTTTGTAGGTTTGAATGATACTATAATGAACATTTTTTTTTTTTTTTGTGGGCCTTTGTAATGTGCTCTGGATGTTATGTTTCCGTCATAGATCTCTGGGGGGCATGGAAGATTGTAATGGCATGCAATCTTCCATACTATTTTATTTTATTTCTTGCACCAATTATTGATTTTTCTTCAAGTGTACATTGGCATGACGTGGCGTAACAAGGTAAATGATTTGATGCATCAAACACCGTCCATCCGCTTGTTTCATGCATCGATCTATTCTAACCCATAAAACCTAGGACTAAAGTTGAAACAAGTACTTCTATGAAGATACTAACCCATAAAACCAGACAAAACATGCACCCACTAATTTCAAAATTAAATTGTGCTCTCTAAAATCAACCACATAATTTGAGAAGTTTTTATCATAATTGTCAAGAAATTCTCACTTCTTTAAATATATATCCTTCATATATAAAACGTTGGACAATATTTAGAGCATGCATTTGAATTTTCAGAACTGAAATGATTCTATTAATTAATTTCTCATGTCCAATGTGGCCATGGGAGCTAGTTTTTTTCTCTAATACAGAGTAAAACAATAATTGTTTTATTATTTATTAACATACCAAAAAAATAAAATATACAAATTAAGAAACAAAATTGATCATGAATGCTGCTCTATATTATGCCTTGTCATTTTGATTTTTAATTCATGTGCACTCATTCCCATTTAAGGTCGGCCGGCGGTACGAAATAGTCCGGCGTGAGGCCCCACAAATTAAAATCAGCTTCTTCAATTACCCATGTCTCATCTACCTTTAATTTGTGGTTTACCGAACCATTGCCGTACCGTAGCATCGTACCGGTCGTGTGTCCAGTATGTGCAATATTTATCCCATTTATATTCCTGAAAAAAAAATTATATACTGCTAGTAAATCACCATTACCTTCAATGAAGTCATTTTTTCAGTGTGTGGTCACAGTCTGTGTGTGTGTGTGTGTGTGTGTGTGTCAGTGTGTGTACCTGTAATCACTAATAACAGACTCTGAATGGGTCTCCCAAAAGACACCGCTGTCGCCACCATCACGAGAGGGGCCAAGTCTGGTAGGGTTCTTCATGCAGAGAAGCTGAGAATCCTCGAGCTGCATGAGAAGGCCAGTGCGCTGGCTGAAGCAGCCCCAAATGGTGTGGTGTATTACCTCAACCCCGTCCGAGCTGCGGTCCTGCAATGCTGCAGGATTTGCATCTAGTTTTAAAATGAAGCATTCCTCCTCGCTGATTGTCTTCTCTCCGATGCACACCGCACCGGAGAATATATTGGCCGTAGCTCGTGGATCCAATCCCTGCTTATTAAGATTAGACAGTGAAGGATTCTGCCAGTTTGTAATGAGTGGAACTAATTAAACAAGAGGAGGTACTTTATTCATATCTCACATACTTATCTCTGATTTTAAAGTCCAAATAGTCAACCCGAAACCACCCAACATGATCTTCATATAAAATTGTGCTTGGGATCAAATTTTATATTTTTTTTAAAAAAATTACTATTTTTTTAGACAGGTACAAAATCAAGCTTTTGGACCATCCTAAAACAATAATTTTGTACATTTCTAAAAGAATAATGAAATGTTTCCAAAAGAAATATAATTTTGTATCTAAGAACATTTTAATATGGAGATTATGTTGAGCAGTTCGAACGACTGTTTGAACTTTGACAAACGAAAAATAAGAATGTGAGGCATGAATATGGCATGAAAGATATGAGTCATTTGAACCTTCTCATCAAACAATTTAAATTAGTTTTTATTTTTACCTGGAGTGACCGGCGGAGTGGTCGTGGGGGGCCTTTGGTGATGGACGACCGCTTGATGGTTGACTGTTTCCAGGCAATGTGGCCGTTACATCCCATGGTGAGCATACAACCGGCCAATATTAAATCAAAGTACCACAACTCAGGGCTTTTCTGCCAGAGAACGTAGGTGCCGTACTCGCCGCTTCCCTTCGGTCGCATGCCTCCTTCCTCCATGTCTTTATAGAACGCCGACGTGCATATGTGGAGTTTCCCCACTGCGTACATGCTCTCCACCGATTGCAGCGCCTCTTGCCCTCCTGTTGCTGCTATGTATTGCTGGATTATATACCTCGCTGTTGATGCTTGCTTTATATTTTTTAAAAATTACAAATCAATATCTAAATCACTCAAATTGAGAAGTTTTATTTCTTAAAAAGGCCAAGGAAGTTCTTACGATGGAACGATCATGGATGGACCGGGAAAAGGCACGGTCATGAGGGATGGCGCAAGGAATGAGCTGAGTGCCAAGTACCATAAGCATATGAATCTCAGATATGCGTGCCATTTGACCGGCGGGCCTAGAGGGACCATTGGAGTCTAGTGCAACACAGGCATCGGTTTCAGATGCCTTGTCGAATGCCTGAGATTTGAGCCATGCATGCATTTCAGGGATGGGCCCATTATACATTTCCTCGGGTATCGGCACCTCTAACACTGTCTCAAGTGCATTCTCTTGGTCGACATTCGGGCATAGCTTCCTCATGTCGTTTGTTTTGAATCAATTTGGCTTGATTTGTTGTTGGTTTTTAGATTATTTGCTCATAAATGGATTGAAATTGAATTGGATTTAGGTGGTTTAAGTGTGCTAGGGCACCATGACAGCCCCTTTAAAATCTGAGAGATTCGTTTTTTTTTTAATTATCATGTAATGTGAAAAAAGATGGCTATATTTAGGGACAGAGAGGAGGGGGATTCATTCAATTATTTGGAAATTCTAATTAAGGAAAAATTGCTTAACTGCCGATTCATTTGAGTTCATGGTTTCTACATAAACAAGGACTGTTCATCTTAATTAACTAAGCTTTACTTTAGGTTAGTTTTATCTTTAGAAATCAGTAAATGTAGTGATGAAACTATGTAATAGGAAATGTTGTTTGAACTGATTATATTTGGTTTTAAATGTAGGGAACTATTGTTTGAACTCAGTGGCGAGGCTACATGGGGCCAGGGGTAGGCACTTGCCTACCCCTGAAAAAAAAAAATTCGCTTTGGACCGGGCTTTAGTTTTGGTTTGCCTACCCCTGAATTTTCGTTTTGCCTACCCCTGGATTTTCGTTTTGATCCATAATACTTCTGGTCTTGTAAATAATGTATTACCAAGCTAAACCAGCCTATATCATGTCGGTACCAGCACTAAACTCAAGTTTAAATCAATTGGAAGCCTTACTGGTACAACATAAGTATCAAAAGTAATCAAAAGACCTGTTGTCACAAATCAGTCAGTACAGTTTGACTCAAAATCCAAATCAAAAATTTGCTTGAATCCGAACCCGAACCCGAACCCGAACCCGAACCATGTTTCTTATATTTCTTGCTATTTTTTTAAATTGTGTCTTGAATCCGAACCTGAATCCGAACCCGTTAATTTATTCGAACCCGAACCCGATTTTTGCCTACCCCTGGCTCAAATCCTAGCCTCGCCACTGTTTGAACTGATTAATGAGTGTATTTAATTACTAATTATCATGATTTTGTTTTTACCATAGCTTCAGTTTCAGCTTATAATCACATTCAAACCGGTGTACAGATAAGAGGAGATAATTTGTAACAACCCAAGACGGATATAAATCTATTATTCAAGGAATGGACTCCGCTAATTTTCTGAGAGAAAAGGAGGAGCCTCCTTTTCCGAATCCAACCATTCAAATTCGTCGAGATTTGTGCATGAAAAGATTTCTTTATCGAGATACACGAATGGAAAATTTTGAATCGTTAGATTCAGAAAAGGAGACTCCTCCTTTTCTCTCAGAAAAGCAGTAGAGTCGGATCCATTATTCAAATACTAATTAACAAAAATCTTGGTTAACCAAAAGAGAAAGACATTATTTTCTATGTGAAACATTATAGATTTGAAATTCAGATAAAAAAATCTTATAAAAATTTAGAGGTTTGAGACTTACCTCCATTTTTTGTCTTAAAAAATTAGTTTGATGACCATGAACAAATTTCTATCTCAATTTATGATAAAGGTTTTGATGATCAACTTCCTTAAAAAAAACAGAGAGAAATACCAGACCTGAAAAAATATTACGAGAAAGAAATTAAGAGTGAATAAATGAGAAAGATGGTTGAAGCGGCCCACAAAGCCCATAATAAATATTTTTTTTTGCAGTGCAGATTGATGGAGATGTAAATATTATGGGCTTTGTGGAGAAATATTATGGGCTTTCAAGCAAATTATTAATTAAAAAGTTTTTATAATTTTCATGTTTGTAAAGATTTATGATAGATAAGATTTAAGCTCTGAGAAAACATTCATTTCTTCTCAGGTCACAATGCAAACTCTTCTTTCCAGTAATTCTCACCTTCTCTCATTTGGAAAATATTACAATTCCAATGTAATTCTGATTTTTAAGGTTGAATAATACTACTAAAAAATTGTCTACAAAAGTTGAATCTGTTAGCACTTAGCACAATAATTGATGCTCGCAAGAAAACTACAACACATACATGCCTTATAATTGAATCAAATAAATGGGTAATCAAAACAATAAATGGATATCTCTTTGATTACTTACTTTACTTGCTAATATAATAGCCAAGCCACTAAACTATAACCAATAAAATACAATAGCAGGCAATATCAATTTTGCACTAAGAAAAAACCAACAAATCGTAGCTTCTATAGAGACGGCTCAAGAAGTAATACAAATATCGCTAAACCACGAGTCATTCGCCTTGGTTTTAGTGCTGATAATCTCATCCTCAGTCTGTATATATTTCCAACAAAAGTATATAATTAATCAACTAATTAATTAACTAGCTAGTTAACATACTAATGTTACTTTTGTGTGGTCGAAAAATTAGGGTTTCTTTACATTAGAGTCTGATTTTCCATAGCCGTAAGGGTTATTGCATGCCCAGTTCCACTGGTCCCTGCACATCTCTTCTATTCCGTATTTTGCTCTAAATACACAAAAAAGAACATAATATCAAAATTAATGAGAAACAGTAAACCAATTTAGGGTTTCAGAAATAAATACAGTAAAAAAATAAAAATGCTTACTTCCAGTTCAATTGTGTTTCAGCTTTAGTAGTTGCAGCATAAAGCACCTCACAGTCACCGGGTCGTCTCTCTCCAAAGGCCAAAGGAATTTTCTACACAAGGAGAGATTTTTCAAACTATATTTAAAAACTACAATTTTTCTCACATGAAATGTGGTCCAAAAGGAAAAAAAAAAAATAAAGTAAAACATCAAATGAACAGTTGTAAGACAATTAACAATTAGCAGCTGGCATTTTTTTTATTAAATATAAAAGGAAAACCTTGCCAGAAGCCTTCTCAAAAGCAGAAACAATTTCCAAGACTGATGTACCCTTTCCTGTCCCCAAATTGTACGCCTCGCATCCTATTAATTACAGTAACTTTTCATATCAGTACATTTTATTATTCTTTCTGAAATTTTGGAACAAAAAAATTAATTGATGTACCTATTTTGGAGTCCTTTTCAAAAAGCTTATTCAATGCGGCATTATGTCCATCAGCCAAATCCACTACATGTATATAATCCCTTACCTGCATTGTGAAATAAATATGTTAACCTATATCTTGAAAACAAAATTAATTAATTAATTAACAAAATTGAGAATATAACATACACCGGTGCCATCCTTAGTAGAATAGTCGTTTCCAAAAACAGTGAGTGTTGGCCTTCTTTCGACAGCCACTTGTTGAACATATGGCATGAGGTTGTTGGGTATGCCACGCGGGTCTTCGCCCAATAACCCGCTTGGGTGGGCACCTACCGGGTTGAAATATCTAAGTAGCATTATTTGCCATTCCGGGTCCAACCGGTGTAGGTCCCGGCATATATCTTCTGCCATAAGCTGAGTTCAAAAGGTTGCTATAATAAGATTAATTTTCATGTTCTTTTTTCATTTCTTTCTTCTTCTTTTTTTACTGCACTCATATTTTGAAATTGGAAAGGAACCTCATACCGCTAAATGAGGTTACATTTAGATTTAAATTAATTGCCAGAGGCACAATTGTAAAATATAAAGTTAATTGAGGCACATTTTGGAACAGTTAAGGCAAGTCTATGTGTAAATTGAGGCTCAATTGGGTTAGGTTTTGCACTATTTTTTTTTAATTGGAGTATTTTTTACATGCCTTGTAGATATTGATAACTTCACTACATTAAATTGTACTTAATCTAGATTATGTTAAGGTGAAATACGTAAATTCATGAGCAGCGCAAATTAAGGAGAGAGAAAGAGCACCTTAGTTTGACCATAAGGGTTCATAGGAGCAAGAGGGAAATCCTCTGTGCATGGTACTCTATCTGGTGACCCATAAACCGATGCAGATGACGAAAAAACCAACTAAATTAAGTGAAAAGAAAACAAAATCAAGGATAAATAGTTAAGCACCAACATTATTGAATCCTTTACAAAATAATTACCATATTTGCAACCTAAGATAAAAATATAGACATCGAGGATGCAGGATTCAAGTTTTATGAACTGTGGTGAAAATATTTAATTGAGCTAAAATAGAAATTGGGGGTATAAGTAACCATATTTTGATACACCCAAAAGCGTTAGATATAGTTGCCAGTACAAAAATTGTGTGTGGGATAAGTAAAAAGAGCTTACAGTAAAAAATCTTGAAAATGTAAAAAAAAACAAAAGAGCACCTTCTTGCAACCATAGGCAGCCATGACTTCTAGAAGAATAATCGTTCCAATCACATTATTGTTATAGTAAAGTAATGGTTTTGCAACACTCTCCCCAACCGCTTTTGACCCCGCAAAATGAATTACTGCATCAAACCTACAGTTTAAGAAAATTTTACTATCAATTATTTTGTTCAATCTCGTTTTATTTGATTTTTTCTATTTGAAACCAAGAAAGGAAAAGCCTACTTCTTTGATGAAAAAACTGCTTCTAGTGCAGGTCTGTCTCTTAGATCAATCTACACAAGCAAAATACAAAATTAATTTATTTTGATGGGCAGATAAGAAAATTACAGATTTTCCCCTCTGAGAGTAGATGATGCATTAAATGAAAAGAAGCTTAATTTGTGTCCTTTCACCCTGATTGAATTGAATCATGAGTAAATTTGAAATTACAAAATTACAAAATTACCAAATATCATAGCTAATTACCAAATTACCACAAAATACAAAAATGTAATGATTAATTTTGGCATTTTCTTTTGAATATGCAATCAAAAATCACTGTGTCACTACTTCAAAGGAAAGAAAATTGCTTTGCAATTGGGTCCTTTCACCCTCATTGAATTGAACCATGAGTAAATTAGAAAGTACAAAATTACCACATATCACAGCTGAAATTACCAAATTACCACAAGCTGAAGAACACATATTTTGCACATTAACCCCTGGTAATTTTCAAATTTTACTAAAAAAAATTAATGGTAAGTTTTGGCATTTTCTTTTTCACATGTTTCAATAAAAAATCACTGTGTCATGTCACCACTTCAAAGGAAAGAAATTTTCTTTACAATTGGGTTTTTCAAGGGCAGCAAATCTGAGAAGTTTGACAAATTAAGAAAGGAATATATATATTTATACCTTGTGAAAAGAGAGATGCTTGCCAGAGTCACCAGCGAGATGCCTGACACGAGAGATAGCCACCTCAGAGGAGTTGTCGAGGTTATCTACGGTGGCCACGTGGCACCCGGAGAGAAGTAACTGGAGCACCGTGTGGCTTCCAATGTACCCCGCTCCACCCGTGACCAGTATCGATTTTGACATTTCACTGAGAAGTGACCTGAGAGAGAGAGAGAGAGAGATCTTGAGGTGGAATGGAAGGAAGGAAGGAAGGATGGATGGATTTGAGAGAGGGAGGGAAGGAGGGAAAGAAGGGGAGAGAGAGAGAGGAAGAGAGGAAGAGAGCGTAGATCTGGCGATGTATTTGGAAACTGTCAAATACGCCACTGGGCTTTTCAGTGGATCCGGTGTTGCATTTGTTATATGGTTTAGTATGAATTTTTTTTTTGAATTAATTTATTATAAAGTCAATGGTCAAAAAAATTATAAAAAATGAATGAACTAAAATTAAGTTATATACCTTTTTTTTGTGATTTTATAATAAATTTATATATGTTGTATATTATAAACATATCACTTTATGGAGTACATTGATTTGAACAGTTTAAATTTATCATTTGAAATTAATTTGATAAATTTTAAAATTAAGTTCATCAAATATTTTTTGATGAGTTCCAGAACACTCTAGTAGACCTGAATGTTCTCAAGCTAGGGTGTTCTTAGGTTAGGGTCAAAAAATTCAACTATATATGTATACGAGGAGGGCTCAAATGTCACATTGCTTCATGCCTCAATCGTATCCAAACATTTTTATTTTTGATTTCAAAGTTCAAACAAAAAATCTGAACCGCTTAACATGATATCCACGTTAAAATGTGCTTAGAGATCAAATTTTATCTTCTTTGGAAATTTTTTACTATTTTTTAAGATAGGTACAAAATCACTGTTTTTAGATGGTCTACAATTTTCCTGAAAAATATTAATTTTGTATCTATCTTAGAAAATAGTAAAAAATTTCCAAAAAATATAAAATTTGATCTCTAAACACATTTTAACATGGATATCATGTTGAGCTATTCAAATCTTTTGTTTGGACTTTGAAATCAAAAATAAAGAAGTTGAGATACAATTAGAGCATGAAACAATAGGACATTTGAGCTCTCCTCTATGTATACATAGTAGTAGAAAAAAGTTGTATTACCTTGAATCTTAAATACATCACGTACATAATGAGAATTAAAAAAGTATAACATATGAGCCATCTTATCAAGGTAGTTAAGGACATAAAAATGGATTAAAAATAAATAAATGTTGAAATGTTCTGATAAATTAAACAAAAATATAATATATTAATCAGTGTTGTACAAAACAGTCTAAACGCCTGATTAGTTGTCTGTTTAATTCTAGACGGTGATCAAACCGTTACGAATAGATTTGTTGGACGATTGTTTACGGATGAAATCGACTAATTGACCAATTTATCTGAATAATTGTCTGTTTTTCGTTTAAACAGCCCGATCAATTAATCAGTTTTTTTTTCTGTATTTATCCTTAAAAAAATAATCATTTTTAATAAACTATGAGTATATGCACATAATTTAAAAAAAATGTAAAATTATCCGTATCGCATATTGATTAATAGTATGAAGATATTTTATCCATCTAATAAGCACATACTGATAAGCACATACTGTTATTTTACAACTGATATTAACATAGAGAAATGGAAAGAGAGAATTTCTTAGACCAAGTGCACGGTACACCGAAATAGTCGGCACCTATGAATACCGTTTCAGAATGGGGCCCACCTTAATGGTGGGGTACATTTCTTGCACGAGGTCCCAAATTAGAACAGCTATTAAGTTTCTAACCAGGTTCTACAAGCAGAGTATATGTATGTTGCGAGTCAATTACAAAGAAGATATAAAAGAATTAAAACAAATATTTTAATACCTATAAACAAAGATATAAAGAATATAAAAAAAGTGAGTATTTTATTTAACTCTTAAAAAGTATATTCATTGCATTCACGAATTATGCATCTCAAAATTATCAAACCTCGTTTTTGAAAACATCAATCGAAATATAAGTTGTAGTTGTTTTCAAAAAAAAAAAAAAAAAAAAACTAGGATAGACACAATGAAAATATACACCAACAAAAATAATATATTTGTTCCAATTCAAAACCAAAAAGAGCACTTGGAAACAACAAATATTTTATTCTATTTTTAATATTAAGCATCTACATCCTTGGTATTATTAGAATTTTTAATCTGATGTGATAGCTTCTAATCTAATTTCAGGATTGTGAGAGAATTTGTTATTTAGAAACTATGCAGGAAAGTTTTTTATTAAGAAAATGTTTATAAACTTCACACTGGTCAAATGATTGACTTAAATTATATCTCATTTTTAATTTATTGCTAACTGGGCTTAATAGAAACTCTAAAATTAATTTCATAAATGTGAGAGTTTAGAAACTTTATAGACCTTAATTTCTAAGAAATGATTAACAATTATTTAGAAATTTATTTGAGTTACTGAAATTAGATGTTTTATTATAATCAAAACGTTACACACAGTACTACAACATTCCTGCCACAGAAAGAATAACGAAAACGGAAGCAAAATTATGGCCTAGAATAACGAACCAGTCAAACATTTTTTTTATATTTTAGCATCCGAAGTTCCGAACCATTGTTTCTTAAACAAGTTATAGTAATGCTGACTAACAAGAGGGCCCACAAGTCAGTGAGACGGTGTATAAGACATGGTATAACAAGATTAATATATGGAGAGTAGAAGTTAAAAATAACACCGACAGAGTCAGAGAGAGAGAGTTTAATGAAAAGCAAAGAAGATTCCTGTGGGATACTAATTAGAAAAAATAAATAAATAATGCCGCGTAAATCTCGTTCAATAATGTAACTTCCTTGTAACTTCACATTCACATGACAATGCTTTCTTAGTTCATTAATAACCCAATTTTTTTAGTTACCACCTTAATATTTCAAAATTCTAATCTTACCATTGATTTCTACAAAATTCATATGTTACCATGTGCATAAGAGATTCCTTTGTTTTCAATTCAATTTGAACTAAATTTAGAGTTTGCGAGACCCATGCACACTATCATGCGCAGCTAGATACTATCAGGGGCAGAACTAGAAAATTAAGATAGAGGGAGCTGCATGAATAAACGTCATGTAATTTTATATCACGAGGGGAGCTAATTATAATAATTTTGTCAAATTTAAAATTTTGAAGATAAATAATGCAAAATTTTCAAAGAATAGGGAGGACTTAGCCCCCTTTGCTTACCATGTAATTACGCCCCTGCATATTGCGCACAAATAGGGGGGGGGACTTAGCTCCCTTTGCTTACCATGTAGTTACGCTCCTAGATACTGCACACGTGGTAACATTTGATTTTTGCATAAATTAATGAGAAGTTCTGAATTTCGAGATATTGATGTGGTACCTAAAAATATTTCGATGATAATAATACTAATAGAATGAGGCTATAATGATATATCTGAACCGCTCAACATAATCTCTACATAAAAATAATAACAATAATAATATAAATCAGAACTATACAAATATTAATTAACAACTAATGCCATTTTATTTACATTTATTTGAACATGATTTGGACTTCTATGTTGACTGGTGGCCATGGCAATTGTCAATTGCAAAGACAGAACACACAGAAAGAACCTTCATAGATTCACAATTAATGTTAGTTATTGATGCTTTTATTGTTATATTAATGTGAGTAGTACTGGCCTCTCTGTTGATTGGAGAGTGCCATGTGCAAGTGGGACCCAAAATCTGATTCCCCAATTCATGATCTCAAACTTTGTCTCTGATTTCCTAACAAACAAATTCTAAACAAGAAACAGGTACCACCTTTCAAATAGAGCTGGCACCAGTATATACAACACATGCATGCACATATCATTTCAAATCTAACCACTATCCCTTTTGGCATTTGGGCTGGAAAACAAGAGCTGGAAATGGAAGCATTTCCAGCAACTAAGAATATGCTTCCAGTATTACAATGTGACCTAATTATGATGCTCTCAATTTAATTGTTTTTATTTGCAAATTTCCATTTCAGCCCTCTACAGAGTAAATGGTAAAAGATTTTAAAAGATCAGCTTTGGTTTCACACAACATATGGACTCTAGAACCAACAATGTTGTATCTGATATATGTGCTGAATGAGGCAAAACTGCTCTAGTAAAGGGTGAGTTTGGCTAAGGTGCAATGAATAGCATAAGACATCCCGTGCTATTGCCTCAAAACCATATCGTATAAACTTCAAACGATGAATCCAAACCATTAAAAACCGATGTATTTCGTTATTGATGCGATTACATGTCAAATTTATAATTTTTTTAGATCATTTGGTATAAAGTCAAGCGGTCAAAAAATGATAAAAATAAATATATTACAAATTAACTTAAAATTCATCAATTTTTGACCGCTTGACTTTATACCAAATGAACTCAAAAATTTATAAAATTGACATGTAAAACTATCAATAATGAAGTACAACGGTTTTAACAGTTTGAATTCATCATTTGAAGTTAATACGATAAATTTTTGAAGCAATAGCACAGAAGACCTTATGCTATCCATAGCACCTAGGACAAACTCCTAAAGGGTTGCCCTTAAATTGGAATGATCCAATTTGACAGGCAAAGATATGAACAGTGCAGTTTTGGATTCATGCAATGCACAAACTATAAAATCAAAACAACGCTGTAAATGACAGCCTGTTAAATCTTTACCCAATTTGACAGCCTTTACCTATACTACATAGTTAACACTCCTAATTCCACCAATTCTATTCCATTGGAACACAAAGTGCTTTCCATGTTAATTTCTACATCACACTACAAAAACAAAACAAAAAATTCACTTGGAAGTAGTAAATCTAGTAAGCATCAAGCAGGAGAGAATAGACAATTTACATCTACATTGTACTATTCACTTTATTAGTTACGTAGATTCCATCTAGACAAACTAGTCAACCAAAACAAGCAACAATTTTCAAGCAATGTTTGATACACTGGTCATAATCTGAAAATTACCCAAAAAAAAACAAGAAAAGATACTAAAGGAAAGGCAACTAGAGCAAATGTATCTATTTATAGACAGGGGGCATACGATAAGGCCGCCTCTGCTGTTGCCGGTACGGCTGCTGTTGCTGTGGCCGGTACGGTTGCTGCTGTTGTTGCCGGTACGGTTGGGGCTGTTGCAACACCTGGCGGTTAGTGTTGATGATGGGCCCACTCGTCATCTGGGAATTATTGGTTCTCCTCCTCTGCTTCTGCATACTTGAAAACAGCGCATCCATTGTATGTGGCTTCTGAAATTTATTACAATTTGTGTAAAAATTAAATGCCCATTAAACGCTGGATATGTCCAGTACAAATTGTTAGGTGCAAAAAGAGTACCTTTCCATTTTCAAACTTGACAGGTCCATTAGACATCACTACATTATGAACTGGAGCGGGCGCAACCCTGTATAACCAAAATTTTACATACATTTACCAGATGCTTCACATAAATAAAAAATGTAAAATACGATATTTGAAAGCATACGAAGTTACTCTGCCGGAGTTACCAAATGAAAATTACTTACCATCACAAAGTGAATTAAAAGTACCTCAAAAGAACTAACATGATAAAACCACCAAAGTTGAACTCATGTGCATCTTGTACCACAACTCAACATATTCAAAAATAGATTGCTACTCGTGTTTCACCTTCTGCCAAATAATCGGCTTTTTACACAACTCGTGCACTTTTACAAACAGGGCCTCGAACCATTTATGGCCCCTCTTTTTTAACAACCAATTTACTACTTGCAATTCTCATAGACACCTAATCTTTAGACTCGCTAAATAAATGTACATCATAGTAATTTAATATATAGTGCCTCGTGCACTTTTCCTCGTTTCATCATCTCATCTGATCAACCACCAAATCAACACAATAAAATGGCTTTCATAGTCTCTAAAGTTTTCTGGGAAGGTCACTCACATGTAGACAGGTTGTATTCTCTTCATGTCCAATTAGGTTGTATCTAGGTTGTACTCTGGCCCAGATTGAATGCGATTTAAAATCGGGGTATGACCCATTAAACTTTTTGAGGCCTAATATCTAGGTTGTGCTCAGGCCCATGACGGCTCTCAGTCAAAGTAATACATGAAAACTATTATCTGTGATAGGTTAATAATAATTCAGTTTGAATATTCGACCATATGATTCTTCCATGCTTATTAATTCAGTTCCGTTACTTCTTGGCAAAAAATCAGAAGTAAGAGCCGGTCAATTCAAGCCCGAAATTATAATTTCGTCCCATTGCTGGTTGATTTGGATTTGAATTTTTACAGGTCTTCTCGACATCTTTAATTAGTATTCTCTCATTCATTAATGCCAGTTCGTAGCTCTTGTAAGTTACATCAAAGCATTTCCATGGTGCCTTTTCCAGAGTTGGATTAAGTTTACCTGTGATCCAAATATTACATAGTCAACCAAAACCAAATAAATATTTAGTGAATTGAGAATTCAAATTGCATAGCAATGTTCACCAAGAATTAAAAAAGAAGAAGATAAGAGTAGGTACCTTGGCTGGTTCCATCTGACAGGCCTGGAGCGGATCGGTGCAGCCGCTGCCTTCTTTGCAATGTTGGAAGTTGCCGGGAAATTAGTTTTTCCATTAAAATTTGTCCTCCTTTGTGCAAGCATTCCCTATATGGTTTGTTAAAAACAACAATTTTAAATAAGATTAAACAGTAAAGGATACATAACTTATCAAGCCCTATGAATGCAAATCAGGGAAAAAAAAAAAGACCGGTACAGGTATGTACCGGTACTGAACTGGACTTGACCAGGTGGGTACCAAAAACTAAAGAAAAGACCTTACTTGTCTCATTGCAGACCTAGAGTCGGTAAATTGCCTTGCTTTGAAGCCCTTTGGAGGGGGCCCACCATTTTGAAAGACTCTGTTTTTAATCTGAAATCATAACATATTTCATACCAATTAGAAGATATTACAAAAAAACAAAAGAAATGATTCATAACAAACACTATCGAAATGTGATCTTACTGGAGCCCTTTGCGGCACTCTCCCTCTGGCGGTATTTTTCTTCTTCGACATGCTAATGATGTCATCTACAAAAATACGAAATAAAGTGATAAATAAGTATATACAAACCCAAATCAATCAAACAGTCTAAATCTAGGTGACAGTATAATCCTGTCTGGTATAGAAGTTTTCACATCAACAAATAAACTCAAACTAATTTGTGCCAATGAAACCCAACTCAGCTAGAATTCTAAGAAAAAAAAAAGACAAATAAAACCTAGATATAGGAACAATTAGCCGGAGAATTTAGAAAAGATTAGTATTTTTTTATATTTTTTGATAAAAGTGGACTAAAGCCCACCGATTTCATTTAACAACGAAATCATACAGAGCTTACTGGTACCAGTACCAAACCTCTGGTACCAGTCCAGACATTACAAAAGCAACAATATGAAACATGCATATCAAACAACCTTCTACATTCAAGAGAACTACTAAGCATAAAAGAGTGCTAAACTAATACATCCCAACCCTAAACAAACCAAATCAGTAATACCAGCAAAACCAAATTTAGAAAAGATTAGTAAAAAAAGTGTACCAAGAGTCATGTCCATTTTTTTCTCAGTAAGAGCAATAGTAGCAACTGTCGGGGGTTTAGTAGCCATCTATACAATAAGAACAACAATCAGTATTAGTTTCAAATTAAGAAAATTCAACGAAAACAATAAATTGAGCACAAATTTGTATAGAGAGTATAAATTGAGCACAAATCTGCTCTGAAATTGAGAAAATAAGACAGATCCTCAATTAAATTGGTAACAGAACAACAATTTGAGAAATTATCAACTAGTAAGTGCCTTAATCTCAAATAATTAGTGGTATAAACTATAAACTAGCAACTAAACTGAAATTAAAGAAATTAGTGAGCAATAAATTAGGTTTTTATAGCACAAAATTATGAATTAGACCTTATCCGAAGTAGGCAGAATTATCTTCAGTAGAGTCGCAATGCCGCTTTCAATTGAAAAATCTCGCGAGATTCGGGAAGAGATAGAAAGAGAGTGAGAGAGAGAGAGATGCTAGGGTTTACTTTGCGTTGCTTCCTAAATTATTTTTTCTTTTCGAGGTAAATAATAGTAAAGAATCGCAACTATGCGCGTTAGCCTAATCCGAGAGAGAGATTTTTTCAATGAACCTGGTTTATTACAACAATCTGACTAATTTGTGGGTCCCAAGCACAGCACGTGTAGTCTATTTGAGTTTTGCTCAGAAAAAAGACTAATAAAGATAAGGTTATTTTTCTGTAACAGTCATTGTGTGATTATTATGCAGCAGACCAATAACCGTCAACTTCAAAAGACGATGAGATGCACTTTTAATAACTCGTTTCACGAAAATTATTATAGATAATCTACGCAAGAGACTCTCACGCTACTGCATGACCGACTTACGTATGGGGCCCACAGATATATTCTCCGACTTCTCCAGCTCTATTTCAAGAGGTGTCCGTATTCCCTGGGGTAAAACAATATTTGATTTTTAATCCGAAGCGTCCGATCAGAATCCAATCCAGTCCGTGGTGAGATCCACGAATCGAACGGTTCAGATCTAAACTCAAAATTTCTGTTACCTTAGGTCAAATTATTGTTTCTGAATCTTTCTAAAGAAGTAATCGCAAAATAGGTCTCGGATAAAATTAGCACAGTGGAACCGAGAAAAAGGTTAGAAAAAAAAAAGTGATTGAAAAGGAGTGCACCAATAATTGCACTAGTCTACTCTCTCTCTCTCAATTTCTTTGATCACAATTCCTTTCTTCTTCTCTCTCCAATCACATCCGTTCGCCGATCGACGAATTTTTGAATTGGTTTGTGTCAATTTTTGAATTGGTTGAAGATTAAAGCTTTAACCAGAGTTTCTTTTTGTTAATTTGATATAAAGTTTGCAACTTTGTTGGTTTTTGTAGGAAAAGATGATAAATCTATTTAAAATTAAGGGTCAGAAGAGGGAGGAGGCGGCCAATGCAGCAGGAAGAAATGTGAAGAAACAGAGCCCTGGTGAATTGCGTCTCCAAAAAGGTTAAAATTTTGATAAGTTTTTTGGGTTTTTGTGAAAAAACAGAAAAACAAAAGTTTATTGTTTTAAGATTGTTTGTTATTGAAAATTGGTGCAGATATTAGTGAGTTATACCTACCTAATACACCTCCAAAAATGTTTAAATTTTGATAAATTTTTTGGGTTTTTTGTGAAAAAACAAACAAAAGTTTATTGTTTTAAGATTGTTTGTTATTGAAAATTGGTGCAGATATTAGTGAGTTAAACCTATCTAACACACCTCTAAAAAGGTTTCAATTTGATAAGTTTTTGGGTTTTTGTGAAAAAACAAAACAAAAGTTTGTTGTTTTAAGTTTGTTTGTTATTGGAAATTGGTGCAGATATTAGTGAGTTAAACCTATCTAATACACCTCCAAAAATGTTTAAATTTTGATAAGTTTTTTGGGTTTTTGTGAAAAAACAGAAAAAAAAAGTTTATTGTTTTAAGATGGTTTGTTATTGAAAATTGGTGCAGATATTAGTGAGTTATACCTACCTAATACACCTCCAAAAATGTTTAAATTTTGATAAATTTTTTGGGTTTTTTGTGAAAAAACAAACAAAAGTTTATTGTTTTAAGATTGTTTGTTATTGAAAATTGGTGCAGATATTAGTGAGTTAAACCTATCTAACACACCTCTAAAAAGGTTTCAATTTGATAAGTTTTTGGGTTTTTGTGAAAAAACAAAACAAAAGTTTGTTGTTTTAAGTTTGTTTGTTATTGGAAATTGGTGCAGATATTAGTGAGTTAAACCTATCTAATACACCTCCAAAAATGTTTAAATTTTGATAAGTTTTTTGGGTTTTTGTGAAAAACAAAACAAAAGTTTGTTGTTTTAAGTTTGTTTGTTATTGGAAATTGGTGCAGATATTAGTGAGTTAAACCTATCTAATACACCTCCAAAAATGTTTAAATTTTGATAAGTTTTTTGGGTTTTTTGTGAAAAAACAAACAAAAGTTTATTGTTTTAAGATTGTATGTTATTGAAATTTGGTGCAGATATTAGTGAGTTAAATCTACCTAATACAACTAAAATTTCTTTCCCGAATGGGAAAGATGATTTGATGAGTTTTGAAATCAGCATCAAGCCTGATGAAGGTTATTACTTGTAAGTTATTAATATCTTTTTTTTTTAATCTTTTTGTGCATTTTATCAATTTTGAGTAACTGTAATATTAACAAAATGTAGAATATATTGTGCCCAAAATAAAACACCCTCTATATTTAGCTATTGAATTTTAGTTTATGCTATAATTGATTTCTTGGTTAATTATTTTTTTTTGTGTAGAGGAGGTACTTTTATCTTTACTTTCCAGATCTCTCCTTCATACCCACATGAACCACCGAAAGTGAAGTGCAAGACCAAGGTACTATGTTTTATGTATGTTCATTCGGAACATCAAATACCCCTCCAAAACAAAAAATGTCTCTTATGCCCCTTAAAACATGGAAAAATAATATCATGATTGCCTTCCTTTGTTAATGTTATGGAAGTGCTCCACTGATAAATTGGGAAATATACGGAAAAAAAGGGATAATTTGAATTACTTGTAACAGTTATGGAGAGGAATTTTGATTCTTGATTCGTTGAAAAGAACATTCATTTCAATCAAAGAGAAATGATGTAGTGTACATAGTTAAAATTTTGATATATCTTTTATTTGTTGATTTGTATTGTATGCCACATGCATTTTCATTAATTTTGTAAACCCTTAATTGCATGCATGATTATTTCATTTTTGGCATTTTTGGGTGTTTTCATGAACTATAGCAAAAAATATTGCATTTAATGTTGATTCTTTGTTAACAGCTATACCATCCAAATATAGATCTGGAAGGAAATGTTTGTCTAAACATATTGCGTGAAGATTGGAAACCCGTGCTTAATATAAACACTGTTATTTATGGCTTGAACCTCCTTTTCTCGGTATTTTTCTTTTTTTTTCCCTTTTTCCTTGGAAATTGTATAAATATGGTATGGCCATTTATCAGTTGATTCCACCCTGTACCAGTCACCTCATCAATTCTCTATTTTCTTGTTTTCTATTGTGACTAGTCTAGCTTAAGAATTAAATCTAAGCATAGATATCAGCTTGCTTAAAAATTTAAAAATTTAAATTCAATTTGGCTAACATACCAGATTAACAAAATTTAGTATGTGGTGATGTTCATGTTGAAATTCATCAAAAATATGGCATCAAATAATTGAGATTATTATACCAATACAAGTATATATCATTTCTTTTTATGTTCACTGTAGCAACCAAATGATGAAGATCCATTAAATCATGAGGCAGCGGCAGTACTCCGAGACAACCCTAGATTGTTTGAGACCAATGTCAAGCGGGCCATGAGCGGAGGCTATGTGGGCCAGGTCCACTTCCCTCGGTGCATGTAATAAATGCATTCATACTTGTTGTGTTCTCCATCAGAGGAAGAAAAAAGAAAAATCATGCTGTATCACTGAAATGTGGGTCCCTCCAATTTGTGGCCCTTTGTTTTTTACAGAAATCGGTATGGGAATAATCGATCTCTCTCTGTCGGGTCATCTCTTTCTGTGTTGGATGTTGAATGGGGAATTAAATTATGGAATTATATAACTTTGGTGTAAAATTGGAGATGGATAACAAAGTGTAGCATTATCTATTAATTTGGTGTTATGTATCTTTTATTTTTTTGTTGGTGTTTTATGTTGCTTCAGGGAATTTTATCAATTCTTGGTTTAATTGCTCCTCTTTTTTTCAAAATATCAAATGTTTGTGGAGTTCATTTATCATGTCATTTGCTATGCTACTAATACATGTATTTGTAATGTTTCAAATTGGTCCTCTTTGTTTTTCTAAATAATTAGCAACTCTGTACATATCATATTAAATGTTTATGGAGTTTATTTATCATGTCATATGCTATGCTACTAATGCATATACTTGTAATGTTAGTGTTACCAGCTGTGCAAAATGCCACAGAAGAACAAACAGAGAACTTCTTTTCCTTCCTTTTTTTTCTTTTTTGACCAAATAGAGAACTGATTCTAGAAAGACAATAATATCTCTATTTTTTTATTTTTTTGGTAAAGTCAAAAGAATGATTGGAATTTCATCATTTGCCTCCACCCAAATACTAAGATTCGAGAATATTTGGTCTAAATATCATAGGCAATCTAGTTAATTTTTCAAAATTTAGCCTGAGGCAACACTCTACAGATGCAATGAATTAAAAAATGACACTTGTCTAAATGTATTCTGAATTTGTATCAAATTACAATCAACCCACAATTTTTGGCCCCTATATAATTGGATGAAGCATCCTCTCACTCAAAACAAACAGACAAGAGAACTAATAAAGAAAAATTCTAATATCTAGAGAGAGAAAGAGAGATGGAGAACATAGAGACCATGAGAGGAGAAATTGTACTGAACATGAGTGCAGAGAAGGCATGGGAGGTATTCACAAGCAATGACAAGTTGTCAAAGGTTGATCCACAGATGCTCTCCAGTGCTGAATACATCACCGGAGATGGTGGTCCCGGTACCTTGAGGCTCTTCAAGCTTGGACCCGGTACCAAATTCTTCTATATTTTATTAATTAGGTCTGATGGGAGTATTATCATTAAAATGCATTGATAAGAATAGAAGCAGCATTAAAATGCATTGATGTTATTTGAGTGAAGCTATGGTAATATGCATAGCGCGGATTACTCCGTACTATGGATCAGTATCTTCATTTTTAAAGTCCAAACTATTAATCTGAACCGTTCAACATGATCTCCGTATGAAAATGCACTTGTAGATTAATTTTATATTTTTTTTGAATTTTTACTATTTTTTTAGATAGATAGAAAATTAGTAACTTTTGAATGGTCTAGAATTTTTAGATCAAGTGACTTCTACCTATGTAAAAAATATTGTAAATTTTTTTTAAAAAAATGTAAAATTCTACTTGTTATATGTGAATAAAAACATTTCTTTTTTACTTTTTGTATTTCTTTTGCCTTCACAACATGTCATTTTGCTTGTGAAATTAAATGTACAAAAAAAAATTACCTTTGCACATGATTTTATGTAGCACTGCATGATTTCGTAAAAGAGTCGATGCAAAAAATAGAGAAGGTGGAACCCGGCCGTTGTTTGGCGTACCAGGTGGTTGATGGGCAGCTTCACGAATTGTACGATCCATATCGTGTCACCTTCACCTTCATACCAGTTTCCAGGAAGGAAACAGAGCAGTGCACGGTAGAGTGGAAGGCGGAATTCACGCCGCTTTCGCCGGAAATACCCCCACCCGCAAAGGCAAAGGATGCTGCCCTTGATTTCCTCAAGTCCTTTGAGAAATGTGAGCTGGTTTGCAACTAGATGTATACACAATGTTTGTATAAAGACAAACTAGTGCAATTATCTACAAACTAATTAGGTTAATTAGAAGAAATAAACAACATAAATTTTGGGTTTATATTGTGTGAAATTAATGCTTCTGAGCCCAAGAAATATGTTGTGAGTGCTTTCATGTATGTGGCTTTACAGTTATCTTGTATAAATATGTTGTATAATTAAAAAAAAATCATATGATTGTTACATAAGAAGATGAATTGAGACTTTTGGTGTATCCTAATAGAATTTGTTATTTATAAAAATTTATATAAAATAATATATGGTATTAAAATGATTGCCCTAAGATTTTGATGCATAGACGGAACTGTAAAAAAATATTCAGCTCCAAACAATGGATCTAAATTTTTTTATATTAATTCCTATAAATAAAAAATTCTGTAATCCTAAATGACTGATGGGCTACTACCACAGGAACCAACTCAGGTGTTTTTCTTAGAAAAAAGTACCTTTCCGCTTTTCCGATCTGAGTCATTCAAATTTGTTGAGATTTGTGCATGAAAAAGTTACTTTATCGAGATACGCGAATAAAAAAATTTGAATGATTCGGATCGGAAAAGCAGGAAGAGAAAAGCAGCAGAGTCGGATCTACTACCACAACAAGTTAAATTTTGGAAGCTGTGCAACAACTGTAAAAAAAAAAGAAAATAATCAAAGTTAAAACCAAGTCAAAAGAGGGCATGATGTACACTAAATTAATTTAATTTAGACAGTGATATGATATTTTTTTCCATTTTTGCTGACAAAAGTCACTTAAAACTGACAGGTATAGAATTGACAGCTACTACCACAGCAAGTTGAATTTTGGAAGTTGAGTACAGCTGTTAAAAAAAACAATCATCAATCATAGTTAAAAACCAAGTCAAAAGAGTGTAATTTAGACAGTGAAATGATATTTTTTTTTTTTTCATTTTTGCTGACAAAAGACAATTCTCAAGTCATATAAACCAGTATTTGAATGGGACATAATCATTTGTTTTCACACTAGAGTAAGACAAACTGTTATTGATTGTAGTCTTGAATTAAAACTGACAGGTACAGAATTGCCAGGTATAAAATTTTAATTCAATTCAATAGTCATTGGCAGTAAAAGTATAAGAGCATCTACATCCCTGAAACTCTTAGAGTTTCTAATCTGATGTGGCAGTTACTAAATCAGTTTAGAGTTTCTAATCTGATGTGGCAGTTACTAAATCAGTTTCAGAGATGTAGATGAATTTCTTATTTAGCAACTTTGCTCAATAATTTCTTAATAAGAAATCGTTTATAAACTGTGACGTGGCGAAACGATTCGCTGAAATTCCTTTCTCCTACAGATACATCTTAATAAGAAATTTTATAAGCTGTGACGTGGCAATTAGGAAACTCTAATTTTAGTTTCAGAGATGTGGAGGTTTAAAAATTAAGAGAGGTTTAATTTCTAAAAAACAGTTAACAGTTATTTAGAAACTTTAATAGTTTCAGAGATGTAGATGCTCTAACATGCCATTAAGTAATTGCTTTCATTTGAAAAGTACATGACAAAGAAATAAAGTACTATGCATAGCGCACATTGCTCCGTACTATGGATCATAGTAACAAATGGATTATTCGGGTTCGGTTCGGCTAGGTCAAAAATTTGTGATTCGGGAATAATTCGGGTATAATTCGAGAATGATTCGGTACAACAAGAAAGCAAAAAAAAAAAATTCCAAAATTCAAGATTTAATTTATATAGAGTGCTACATTAATATGGTCACAGAAAACTTTGTCTCAAATTCATTATGCCTCTCAAAAGCTTTGCCTCAGCCTCACATGGCTGTGAAATTCAAAAATTTTCAAAAGTTTTGCCTCGGCCCACTCTGCCTCCAAAATTTTCAAAAATTTCCAATGCAGCAGCGAATTTTTCGAATAAAACGCGAATAATTCGTAAAAAACGTTTTATTCGCGAATAAATCAGTAAAAATTCGGTCAACCGTTTTATTCGCTGTTCGGTTCGGAAATCTCCAAAAATTATTCGCGTTTTATTCGCGAATAAAACGCGAATCATGTTACTATGCTATGGATCCGTATCTCTATTTTTGAAGTTCAAATAGTTGATCCGAACACTCAACATGATCTCCATATAAAAATGTACTTGCATACCAAAATTTATATTTTTTAGAATTTTTTTACTATTTTTTAGATAGATAGAAAATAACTTGATATAAAGAACCTAGACCATCTAAAAGTAGTGATTTCTATCTATCTAAAAAAAGGTTAAAAAATTCTGAAAAATGTAAAATTTGACTTCAAATATATTTTCACAGGAAGATCGTGTTCAATTGTTTGTATTTACTATTTAAACTTCAAAAATAAAGATGTGGATCCATAGTACGAAGCGATATGCGCTATGAATAGTACCTTAGTAGCATTACTCTACAAAGGAATAGGCAATAAACAACAAGAACTAATTGAATGCGACATTTACGTAATACCTATTGTCAGATACAATTTTTGCAATAACATAATTCCGAGAAAGAAACAAGAAGAAGATTGCACACAATTTCTTTAACATTTCCAATCTATGATCTCAGTTTCATAAATCAAAAATCATGTTATGAATCAGCCAAAACATATCTATTATTGTTTTGGATTTTGGAGTGAAAACCTAGGATCCTTTGAGACAATGCGCTTCCAGTACCAATGCTTCTCGAATAGTTGAGATATCTCCTCTATCGGTACTTGCTTCGTCTCAGGTAGAAGCAGGTATATAAAGATTGACATTATTACAATCAGCCCCGCAAAAAGTATGAAAACACCATACCTGTTTCAGAACCATTATTTGTTGTCAGCTTAACTGGTATGTGTAAAATTTTTGTACCAACCAAAAAACAAATAGTACCCATACCTATGTGTTCTTATTAAATGTGCTAATCATTACATAAGACTGGTATTAACTGTAATATACAAAAAAATGGGTGGTACCAAGTACCAACTGCTACATAAAGAAAACATGAGTTTAATTTAAGATCATGGTATCATACCGTTATTTTGTATTTCTGTCATTACTGTACAGACAAATTACCAGTTTGAGCACTTTTTCTGTCATCTCTAACGATACTGGTACAAACTGGTACAGTACTTTTATACTATTTTCACCGGGTTTAGTAATGACCGGTACATACCTCAAGTGGCATAGTGCAGCTAAGAAGCATTGAGCAATGGCAGCAGTGAAAAAGAGGTTGACGCTCACAACAACACTTTGACCAGCAGATCGTGCTTCAAGCGGGAACAATTCGCTCGGTACAAGCCAGCCGAGCGGGCCCCACGACCAGCCATAGGCCACCACAAAAAGACATATGGCAAGTACTAAAAGAACAGCTATGCCTTTAGATAGAGTCTGTCCGGTACCAAATTTTAGAGCTAGTGTTATAGCCACCACTACCTGCAAAATAAGTACAAACAAAAAGTTTTTCAAAGAATTCAGATTTAGTCAAGAAGTGTGCACATGAATTGTTAGTGTATTATGTTTCTAAATGCCACTATATATGCATGACAAGTAAATAAATGAATCATTTGTTCTAGGAAATCGATCAGTTAGAAAACGGAACATTTTTCTTACACACAATACATATTTTTATTTTTATTTTTTTTAAGAAAGGGTAAAATGGGTACTTTATGAATCTAAAATGAGTTTTAATAGAAAAATCAGTAAATTGGGTAAATATGCAACACTGTTGATAAAATAAAAATCAAGGAATCCATAGATTTACTGAAATTCTTGGGAAATATGCAGCATGGACCCTAAATTTAAGGTTATAACTACTCTAATCCTTACCATAGAACCGATCATTTGAATTCCCGCTTCCATGAACAAAAATCGCCTCCCAAGCCGGTCAACAACTGACATGGAGACAAGTGCACCAACAACAAGCATCGAACCGGTTATAATAGATGAGTATAGTGCTGCACCCGACCCGAAACCCAAACTTTGAAATATAACTGGTGAGTAGAACAATATAGAATTCATTCCTGATAATTGTTGAAATGCCGGTATCCCGAGTGCACCAATCACAAGCTGTGGCCTGTTGCGTGGCTCCAAGAGGTTTCTGACACAAAAAAATTAGGGACTGTCAATTTCATATATCTTTTACAATTTCATATGAAATGAACAACTAACCATACGACAAGATTTCTAACGTATCAAAACCGGTATATATAACTGACAATACCTGAAAGGGTTCTTAACTGCTCGGGCCAACTCACTAGCTTCCATCAAATCTTCAAACTCAGCATCGACCTTGTGGGTCCCACGTACCTTCTCTAAAATTATCCGTGCCTCCTCAAGCCTCCCTTGTTCAACAAGACTGTTAGGCGTCTCCGGCAAAAACAACCCGCCAACAAAAATCATAGTTGCCGGTACCATGGCGAGGCCGAGAGAAAGGCGCCACCCCCACGGGTGAATTTTGTCGGTGAAATAATTAATTATGTCGGCTATAAGAATGCCGAGACATGTGGTGAGTTGGAAAAGCTGATTTACTGCCCCTCGGATTTTGTATGGGGCAATCTCTGACAGGTACAATGGCACTGCCTGTTGAAATAAAATGATATTTTTCTTAGTGGAATGTTTAGTTCAGAGTTAAATGTTTGTCTAATATGAAATTGAAGTATTTTAGCTCTGTTTTGTTTACCATGTACCAGTAGTTTGTCCGTTCTTTAAGTTTTATCTGGTCTTTTAACAGGGCATTTCATGTATACCTCTCAAAAATCTTGAATTTATGTATTTCCCCCTCTAAAATTCATCATATCATATTTACCCCTTTTTAATTTAAACAACTCACAAATTTACCCAATTTATTGTCTTTTCTATTAAAATTCATTTGAAATTTACAGGGGTAATATGATAGTATGAATTTTAGAGGAGGAACGAAAATTTGAGTTTTTTAGGGGGCATACATAAAATTCCACCTCATTTTTATTATTCATTTTATTATGTTTTTGCTGTGTAAAAATATGTGTGTTTCTTTTTAGCTGTTCAACAAATGATGATTTGTTGAACACCTACATGTCTACTTGACCAAATGAATTGTGAGGTATTCAATTTTGACTAGTGATGAGTACCAGAATCTGCTAGTACTGGTACATACCAGTACAAAACCTCACAATTCATCTGGTACCGGTACCAGAATCTGCTAGTACTGGTACATACCGGTACAAAACCTCACAATCAATCTGGTATTCTGGTACCAGAATCTGCTAGTACTGGTACATACCGGTACATAGCAGTAATTTTTAATTACCTGATTACCGAAACCGATGCCAACACCTAGTAAAATGCGACCAACAATAAGCATTGCTATATTAATGGCCCCGGCATTAACTGCTCCACCTAGAAAGAAACTGACAGAGCCAACCATGATACTAATCCTGCGACCGTAATTGCGTGTAACTAGAGATGCACCAAAGGTGGAGACGAGACCCGCAAAGTAGAGGGAGGAGGTGAAGAGAGTCAATACTTGGTTGTCATACTTGCAATAGTCAGTTTCATGCAAGTGCGCTTGCTTTCTATCGTACACTTTCGGGAAAAACTTCTTTAGAAAATCATCCATTGATGTAACACCACCTAAATTTAAAAAGTTAGAGAATATACATTCATCAAATTAATGATGATTAATGAACCTAACTTTACACTTTAATATAATAATTACTTTGGAAATGATTGGATTCCCACTTCAAATTGACCTTTAAGAGAAAATAATTAGTAAGGGTCCCTCTAAGCAATGAGAAAATATATCATACATTAGATGTTTTGAGTACTTAATTTCATATAAAAATGCTCAAATTTTTTTTAAGCTTATAGAAAAATAGCAAATAATGGAAGAGCTATTATGGTGAATTTCATGTTTTATCAAGTTAAAAGAAAGATATTTCTAGGTTTGTAAGGATGTATATGCAAAAATTTCCCCAACTTTTTGGAATTAAAGTTCAGAGTACGGAAAGATGCACATCCCCAACCCCAATACTTTCAATAAATTATTTGCATTTGCTTTACAAAGTAATGTTTAAAAATTAGACAAAATTTGAATTTTAAATACTGTAAGCTAATATAATTTTTTTGTACTGTTAATTTGTGCTGTAATATAATGCATGTGAGACATTGTAGAGAGTTCATACTAATATATATAATCCTGAAAATAAAAAAAATAAATGTAACCCAAAAAAATTAAACATGATAGAACAGTAAAGTAGATCATAACCAATTAAAAAGGGAAAATTAAGAAGAAAAAAAAGAAAGATGAAATAATAAAATTTGAAAGAAAAAAGGAACTTAACTGGAAACACCAAGGTCATAACCAAAGAGAGAACCACCAAGAGAACCAACAACACATGCTAAGATGAAATATCCTGTTATTCTTCCTTCATACAACTCTGCTCTTTTGCTCACCTCACCACCTCCTCCAAATCCCCCACCCATTATTTCTTCTACTTCTTTTAGAGAGAGAAAGAGAGTGTAGTGACGAGTCAAAGGGACAAGAGTCACAGAAGAGAGAGAGAGAGAGCAGTGAAGAAGATGAGAAGAAAGCAACAAAGGAAGCCTTTTGTACCAAAATGGAGGGGAGAAATGGTCAGATCTCTCTAATTTTTAAATTAAATTTCATTGGGTAGGCTCCAGACAAATCTGAACCGTCCATTTAGAATCAGACAGTTTAGATTAACTTTGATGTAAAGTCACGCATGTTTATGTATGTATGTGTGTACATTTGACGGTGATTACGGAGGATTGGTTTTGTATTATATATATATATATATATTTGGTTGGATTGGAGATAAGCATTGACTTGAAGAGTAAACAGAGGTGGACATATGTTTGTTTTTTTCTTTGCTTAGTAGTAAGAGACTAAGACTAAGAGAGAGTGAGAGTGAGAGCGGTTCGGTTGTCAAATACAAACAAATTGAAATTACATTTTTTTTCTTTTTAAAATTTGTAATATTATATTTATTTGTTTACATTTTAAAAAACTCACAAATTGAAATTTATGTTATATGTATATAGTTTTCATTTTATCAATTAATAGAAAAATAAAAAAATATGTAGCATGTGTAATTAAGAGAAATAACCAGTCTTTCAATTAGTTAGTATGTGAAGATAAATAATTTATTTTTCTACTCGTGACGAATACATAGTGTCACAATCAATTGCAGAAATTTGTGGATTTTTTTTAAATATAATTGATTTTAATGATTTTAACAGAACAAGTACAGATCGAGGAGTTGGGTTTCATAAAAAAACAGCTTCACCGAGACAAGAGATCGGTAGAGGGGGAAATGTGTTTGCTCCACTAATCCTGTGGATCGGTGGTTTGTGAAATTTATTTAGTATCATTTCACAGAAAATGGCGGTGAAGCAAACACGTTTCTCCCTCCACCGAGGCAAGGGATCAGTGGTGCTTGTTTTATAAAATCCAACTCCCTTGTGCTATTCTGTTAAAATCATTAAAATTAATTATGTTAAAAAAAAATCAAATTTGTGAGTTTGTAAAATTTAGAAGAATAAATATGGTATTATGATTTTTTTTAGAATGTCAAATATGTAATTTCAGAATTTGGAAGGACATATATGAAGTTTACCCTAAAAACAAAAGAGATGGTATCAGAGAAACAGAGAGAGAACAGGAGACATGAGCTGGCAGTGAAGAGGTATATCTGCTTTTGGTTCCATGCTCTTATTTGTCCACGTTCTTTCTATTGTAAATTATTAGTAAAAAATCACATGTGTAGTTAATACCATGCAACAACATTATTACTTGTTGAGTAGAACTAGGGTGTGATGTGCTCACCAAACTCTTTGGTGAGCATAACTCCATAATCTATTAGATTTACTTCAAACGAGATGAATCCAAACTGTTGAAACCGATGTATTTCACGAGTGATGTGCGTACATGCAAAATTTTGAATGTTTTGAATTTATTTAGTACAAAGTCAAGTGGTCAAAATTGATGAAAAATGAATGCATTAAAATAACTTTTAAAACTTCATTTTGAATCATTCATTTTTCATCAATTTTGACCACTTGACTTTAGACTAAATGAATTCAAAAAATTCAAAATTTTGCATGTACACACATCACTCGTGAAGTATATCGGTTTCAACGATTTAGATTCATCTCGTTTGAAGTAAATCCGATAGATTATGGAGTTATGCTCAACAAAGAGTTTGGTAAGCACATCACACCCTAGTTCTACTCATATGACAAAATAAAAGAAATGTAGAAATATAAGTATAAACTAACACAAATAAAATGTAAAAGAGATTTGTTCTATCTTTTATTTTAAGTGTTCAAATGCTTTTATTTTGTCTCTACTTTTTAATTTTTTAATAGTAAAAAAATTTAAAATTTGTATGTCAAAATAAAACCGATATATGTGATCTATATTATTTATCTCTAAATGCACATAGAAAATTATCCACGTTAGTATATTTTTTAAAAGCTCTTGATACTAATCAAAATAAAATCAAAATGTTGTGATGTATTATGTGTGCATAGAGAAAATGATATAAATCATATTTAACTGTTATATTTTAACATTTAAGTTTAAATTTTAAATTATTATAATTCTAAAAATAGAGGCATAAAGAATGTACAAAAACTAAAAACATTTGAACTCTCATATTTTTCTTATATATTTCTAGCAATTATATAACCATTTTTGTAAGAATATCTTTGATTAGTTTCCTTATAAATGGTTTAAAATCCAAAAACAACATAACATTCAAACACAGTGATTGAAGGAAGCGTCACTAAAATAGGGGACCGATCTAATTAAAAAAAACAAAAGGAAAAGGAGAAGTAATGGTGAATAAAATTTTAATATTATTTTCTATGTTTTACATGATCTTATTTTTATTCATTGTATTCTCTCTATAAGTTTTGAATTTTGTTTGTTTGTGAGTTTTAATTACATTATTAGATACCTGCTATATGCATGTGTATAATTGAAAGGAAGTCCTTAATCTTCATAAAATTATTAGATAAATGATATAATTAATTAAGAGCCTTCAGAATCTATTATCATCATCTGACTACAATTAAGGGATTGAAGGAGATTATGAATTTAAATTTATTTATCACAGTGACCCTTTTGACTTTGAAGTATTCCACATTTGTGGATAAGACTCATTTTGGGGGTAATTTTGACTAATCCATGCCTAATTTTATGGGAAAATGACATATTGATATTTGATATTTGTTGTACCTATTGTATGGATTAGAATGAGAAAATGACACATTGCTAAGTTTCTCCAAAATATCCATCAAGATACATACATACATATTTTTTTGGTTCAAATTCTCAAATACTTTATGCATTTATAGAAACAAAAATAAATACCAAGTTTAATTCAATTGATTTTAAGTACAAAAGATATAATATGCCAATAAGCAAGTTCAATTCAATTGATTTTTAAATACAAAAGACCATATAATATGCCAAGCAACAATGACGAGCTACATAGAGTCACAAAACATTTCTATGCTTTTCTCAGAAAATATTATAAAATAATACTTAAAATTTAAAAAATTTAAAAAATATTTTCTATGTTTTACATGATCTTATTTTCATTCATTGTATTCTCTCCATTACAGGGATATTATCAATTTTATTTTATTTATGACAATGACCAGTTTTCCTTGAATTATTCCACACTTTCTGAATGAGACTCAATTTGGGGTATTTTTGACTAATCCATGCCTAATTTTATGGGAAAGTGACGCATTGGTATTGGATCTATTGTATGAGTGCTATGAGAAATGTATTACTATGAGAAAGTGACATATTGCTAGGGGTGTCAATGGGTCGGCTGGAGGCATTTTCATACCCGTATCTGTTATAACAACATATAAAAAAGTACCATTGATATCTCGATTTTTGTTTTAGATAAAATATTTTTGAAAACAAGAAAAAAATAATAATGAATACAACTAATTTGTATTATCAAAATTTAGTAAAGAACAAAACTTTAATATATCATGTACTATCTTCATACAAATATATATATATATATATATATATATATATATATATATATATAGAGTAGAACTAGGGTGCTCCTAAGCTCACCAAGCCCTTCCGTGAGCGCGACTCTAAAACCTATCGAATTGACTTCAAACGACATTTCCAAACCGTTAGATGTTCAATCTATATTAAAATGTGCTTGGAGACCAAATTTTACATTTTTTGGAATTTTTTTACTATTTATTAAGATGGTTTGAAAATCGCTGTTTTCCAATGGTGCAGAATTTTAATAAAAACAGCGATTTTCAAACCATCTTAATAAATAGTAAAAAAATTCCAAAAAATGTAAAATTTGGTCTCCAAGCACATTTTAATATAGATTGAACATCTAACGGTTTGGAAATATCGTTTGAAGTCGATTCGATAGGTTTTAGAGTCGCGCTCACGAAGGGCTTGGTGAGCTTAGGAGCACCCTAGTTCTACTCTATATATATATATATAATTTTATTTTTAAAAATTATCTTATAGGATAACTGGTAAGAGAACAAAAAAAATTGTTACCCATACTCGATAAGCTAACAAAAAAAAAATCTTACCCTTATTCTTATTTTCGGATACGATACGGGTCGGGTAAACAGATAGGGTGTCATTGACACCCCTACATATTGCTAAGTTTCTCCAATTTGTCCATCAAGATACATACTTAAATTTTTTTTTTGGTTCAATTTTATATGAAAATTCTGAAACACTTTATACATTTAGAGGAATAAAAATAAATACAGCGAATGCACATGGATAATTAGAAATTCTTCTTTCGTATAAAAAATTTATGCAAGGCGTTAACCATATATTTGCATTAAAATGAAGCTAAAAAAAAACTTCTAAGCGAGTTCAATTCAACTGATTTCAACTGATTTATAGCAGCAGAGACACATCACACATAGAAAGTATTTCTATATTTTTTCAGAAAAAAATAAAAAATATACTTAAGATTAAAAAAATTATAAAATTATGTATTAACCTAAAATGTTTTCCCAAAAAAAAAATATATACTTATATTTCTATGTTTCTCTCAGAAAGAATAAAAAATATATACTTAATATTTAAAGTAATTATAATTTTTTTGGCTTCGTTCCTATCGAGCAACGAAAAAAAAATGATAATATTTTGTTATTATGTTATATGTTTGCGAGCTAAGAGATTTGGCTCGTCCGAGCTCGTCTTAATTTTCTATGATAATATCAAAATTAGAGATACGATCTTCATTATTGGCACAATAAATATTTTAATATTTTTCAAAAATAACTTCTAGAGAAATAAATAGAGTACAATTTGAAATTACCAGAAGAACCATAATATATTTTTTATTTATCTAGAAATGATTTTTGAGCCGGGATCAATGACTTTGATTCAAAACTTTTTTTTTTCAGTAACACATCAAGAAATATTTTAATTTTTTTATAGCCATAAAAAAATCCTGCCTAAAAAATGTTGATCCTGATTATTTGTCGCAATCTTTCTAGTAAATTCGATTCTATAGTACTCCATATATTTTCCAAAAAATATAAAAATATTTCTAATATTTCAATAAAAAAATAAAAAAATCATAACATCTTCTATTTAATTAAAAAATATCAAAAAATTATATTTCCGCTAAATAATCCAACGAAAATAGAAAATCCATTTCCGTTGAATTATTCAGAGGATTTGAGTTGGATTTCCATTGAATAATTCAGCTGATTGGTTATTTCTGAAAATTTCCAGAAAACGTGTGTATTATGTGAAATTTAAATTATTTTTTGAATATTAATAAAAATTTCGAGTATTCAATTGTACAACAAATGCTACATGTACATTGCATTATACGCATCCAAGTGCACGTCTGGGGTACCCAAATCATTAATTGCTCTATTTTCTAAAAGGATCCAAAAGAAATAATATCTTGACCCCATACTTAAATGGAGATGCTTCATTTGTTTACCAAGGAATCCCCAACTACTCTTTGCTGCATTGACTATTCAATTCCAATTTGGCCAAATTGTATATGAATTTTTTGGACTTTCATTAAATCTGTCATATCGTTAGTTTGATCTTATACAAACACACATACAATCAACAACCATAAATAAAATGAATTTTACAACAATGGTTTTATGAACATACCAAAGAATTTTTTTTAGGCAGTAGGCGATTGCCTAATGTATATATTTCATTAAAAAAAATTAAAAAAAATATAGTCTTGTTTACATTTAGGGGGGAATTCATATCCTCTCTCTGGTACTGTAAAAAGGAATTTTTTACAATTAGCAAAAGAATGGTCCAGATTATTCTTCAGCCGGTGTCTATTCGGGATGGCACAAGGGCCAGTATTATTTGTGTGTTGAGAATCATGCAAAGTTAAAAGAACGATCCAAATCCACAAATTGTAAAAGATTCTTTTTACGATATTGGGGATCAGGGGCGGAATCAAGACCTGGGTCAGAAAATATACATAATCTCTTTAATAAAAAAAAAAAACTAGCACCTCCGTTTATGGGCGATGACACTTTAGCGAGTGGCGACTGGACTCCGCGTCTCCGCGACGAGGTAACTGGGCTCCGCCGTGGGTATTCTGGTTAGGCCCCCCTACCGATATCCTGAGAGAAACTAGTTAGGCCCCCCTACCGATCATTCTTGGTTCTATCACTGCTGGGGATCTTGGATCTGAATTTGGGAGAGAGGGGGGGGGGGGGGGGGGGGGGGGGGGGGGGGGTTGTGACTGGTGAGCATATGCATATCCCCTCAGGTACATGACACTACAATTAGAAAAGAACGGTCTGAATTTGGTCCTAGTCAGATCAAAAGGCATTTGGTGCCTATTGTAGATATATATAGGAAGTTCGTATTGAGATTTGTATCAGAGTTAAAGACCGATATGGATTTTCTAATTGTACCCTCAGGTTTGAGGGCATATGGATCCGGGGTGAGTAGGGATGTAAATACGTACCGTGACTGAATGTGTTGTGATCAAGTCAGATTTTTATATGTCGTACTTAAATATATCTCGTTTATAAATTAATTTTAATGCATTCATTTTTTGAACGTTTTTTTTACCACTTGGCTCTATACAAAATTAATTCGAAAATTTAAAAAATTTGTATATATGTAGATATATCACTCGTAAGGTATACAGATTTCAACGGTTCTAATTATTCATTTAAAGTTGAGTTCACAAAAAAACTTGGTGAACTCAGGAAGACCCCAGTTCTACTCTTGTTTTTATCAAATTCAACCATCAGTCCATCACTACAGTAAATATAATAAATCTCTGATTATGTTTGTTAATATAGTAGATGAGTATAATGCAAAATTACAAGTAGAAATATAGTGCATGAATTATGTTTAGAAGTTGAATAGAAGGATAATTGGTGTGGCCTCTTATATATATTTGTTGTAGTAGATCCAAGGCAAGCCGCCAGCTGTTTGATTTGAGAGATGTTATAAGGTATGAACTAAAAACAAGTGAGTTTGAATTTTAGTGCACAAGTCAATGAGAAAATTACGTTGCACTTTGTTATCATCTGCATATAAATACTGTTCCCATCTTGAATTTCGTCGCATCTTTAGTTTTTTTTTTTTCAATTATAATAGAAGCTTCAAATCTTACGGCGTAGGTTGCTTTCGTTGACGCATACAATCTGATGTGACTCGTTTATTAAATTTGAAAACTATATAATATATAATAATATATAGTATAGAATAGAAACCGACCTTAGCTCAGTTGGTAGAGCGGAGGACTGTAGTGTTTAACAGATATCCTTAGGTCGCTGGTTCGAATCCGGCAGGTCGGAATTTCCTTTCTTTTCTTTTCTGAAGTTTCCTTTTTTGTATCGCTGTTTCGATTTCTTTGAAAAAATGCTCAGGAACTTGTAGGATCGTCTTTACTTAGAAAATATTTAGTCTTGGTATATTGACTTAGTACAAGTACCACCTTTTGTCTTGCATAGAAATTAAGAGAACAGAGTAGGTCCGATTTGCTTTTAGATCTGTGTGTATGAAAATTGAAGTAGATACACACAAATTTTAAAGCAGAGTGCACGCATTATAAATCGAATCGGACAGTGATTGAGTCTATCAAACCATAGTAGGTTCGATGGAATGGGCATTCGATCTACTCTCAAGTCAGAAATTAATTGGTAGTGTGAGTATATATCTGCTGATTTGATATGTATATTATACATAATTTTAATTTGAAGATATTTGATACAAATGTATATGTCACTCAATTAAACAAGAAATAGCTTAAACCATAACATTATTTTAAAACTCAATCAAACATAAATAATTTAAACTGATCTAAATCGAAATAACTAACTTAGAGGAGTTTCAGGCCGTGACTGCATCCATGTACAACTCATGATTACCAACCAACACACAACGAACAGGGATGTCATCCACGAGATAGTAACAAGTTCCGTCGTGCCACATCTGCAATGATATATAGTTTTAATTTGTGTATTAACTTCCTTCTTTTCAAATTAAGTTTAATATAGATAGATAGATAGATAGATAGATAGAGAAAAGAACCCTAAAAGCCTGTGCAACAATTCTTCCATTATGCGGGAATAGAGCTAGATGTTGTGCCTCTGCCTTTTCTGTTCAACACAACACAATTTCAATAGGAAATTACTTGTAACTATTTTGAAATACATTAATGCACATAAAAGATCATACTCTTTAGTGAAGCAATGTCGTCATCGGGGGAGGCGAGCATGGTGAAATTGAAGTCACCTGACGATTTTATGTAAATTAGCAAGGAATCTGAAGTAGCCATCAGCGCAAGGAATTTTGAAAAAATTGAGGAATTTGAACGATTGGTTTTAGGGAAAGGAGGAGAAGAAGGAGAATGAGCAAAGATATTAAAAAGAGAGGTTTCAAGTCAAAGTTGACCTAAAATGTTTTCCAAGTTTTTTATAATATAAATAAGTCGCTTTAAGATTCTTGTACATTTAAGTTAAACGGTTTAGATTTAAATCTGTTTCAAATATAAGAAATTTGTTTTAAAATTCGTACAAACTTAAATTAAATTATTTGGATCCAATTTAATTCTGTCAATTACCTTATCTGATCCGCATTTCTTAACTGGGGTCAGGTATATGTTCGTTATGCATTTACTCTTACTCCTTTTATTTTCTGAAAAATAAATTATGCCCATAAAAACATCATTAATATCTTCATATCTATCTAAATTTTATTTAATTAATCTTCTATATTGTATTTTTTGGTTGTAACATTGGCAGGGGTGCAAACCGATCGGATACGAATCAGATAGTGGTAAAATCATATCCGTATCCACTTTTATTTTTTGGATACGGATACGGATCAGATGTTAGTCGGATATGCACGGATACGGATCGGATGTTAGTCGGATATGTACGGATACGGATCGGATATCGGATATCCGTAGATATATACATAAATATTTTCATAATATATATTAAACTATATGGTAAAACCATATCCGCATCCGTATCCGCACGGATATTCAGATATCGGATATGGATCCGGATACGGTCGGATATTATCCGATGTGTTTGCACCCCTAAACATTGGTCATTTATCAAAAATATATCTAGAAGTATCCTTGCATTGAAATAAACTAGTTAAGTACCCACGCTTTGCAGTGGGAATTGATAGTATTAAATCACAGTAATTAATCTCAATTAATTATAGAGTCTCCTCCATCAATAACGGTACCACATTACATAAATAAATCATGATAGACATTGTAGACATTCATATGATTTTTTTTTTTTTTTTTGCATTCAAGTTGCCGTAGGCTTAATTACATCCATTTTGGGACACATGTTTGATTGTAAATATAAGAGATCCCCTAAAATTCATTTAAAAGTTATCCTAATCCTTAAACAAACAGCGGATATGTAAACCCCTCAAAATCTCAGGATTTGTTGTTAGTGCAGAACCAGCACTCGCATTGTTAATTTCTTCCTGTAAGACAGAAATTCAAGAGCGTTGATCAAACTTTACCATTTCAAACAACAACCCAATGATTAATTAGAGAGCAGAAATCAGTTCAAGTCACATTTAAGCAATCCATTATTGAACTTTATTTAATCACCAAATCAACCCCTCCAGCAATTAAAATAAGGTAAGAAAAGGAGAAAAGCGCATTTATACACTAGTCATACAATTTTGTAAAATTTCATGATAATAAGCTGCTGATTAAATGAAACAACTAACCGTGCGTGCCTTCAAGCATTTTTAGAGCTTGCTGAACACCTTCCCAGATGCATCTCTACTTGTGTTAAGCCTCTCTGCCTACATATATAACATTCATTTTTAAATAAATTAAAAAAGATGAAATAAAATAAAAAAACTACAGTGCTGCTTATTTTGAAGAAAAAAAAAAGACAATTTGTAATTTTATCATGTTGAATGGTTTAGATCGACTATTTGGACTTTGTAAACAAAGGTAGTGAACCACAAGTACAGACCAATGTACGTTATGCATAGTATCATAGCCTCACTATAAAAGAAGTATCATAAAAAAACAAACTATGCGAACCCCGCATTTTTGGATATACATTCCTGCATTTTGTGCCAGAAAAGGAAGATAAGGATTGGATATTGTACATGAGATGATATTTAATGGGTGTGAGCATAATGCTGTAACCTATAAAGAAGCTGTATGTCAGAGCACAAATTCTCCTGTAAAGATACTGTATTGCTGGCAAGCAAGTAAAACTTTGGAAAAGAAACCTAAAAAATATGCACTAATTGGGAAATCATTGTTTCTAAGGATCAAGACACATCAACAAATTGGTTTTGAAAAACAAAAGTAATCGGTCCAGTCTTTAAAACAGTAGAAGTGATCAAGCAGCATACCGATTTAAACCGACTCAAAGTTTTCTAAATCGTGTTACTTGATTCAAATTAAAAAAAAAGCATCTATTAATAAAAAATCGAGAAGACCAACCAAATTATCTCAGAGACGGTGGGTAGATCAGGTATGCATGCCGCTGGCAGTCTGCCTCGTTTGTCCGTACACGGCCTTATAGTCTAGACCAGGACATGTGCCACTGGACACAGGAAGGGGTCCTGTAAGCTGATCAGCTAGATCAAGCCAATACAATTTGAGAGTAAACCAATTGTAGAAGGTATACTCCCACTGAAATTATTTGAATTAAGGGCCCTGCAATTTTATGATAATTGAAGTTAATAAAAGACCAACATGAAAATATAATTTACTGTACCTGGAGTTTCGTATTCATTAATTAATAGAAAAACTGAATTAAAGATTCCAATATTCAAGTTAGGCAATACCACAAACAGTTTATGTGCAGCAAAAAACCAGATTCGTACCAATACTGGTATAGGCAGAAAATCAGCACCAATTATAGCAAGAAAAGAAATTAAAAGCAACCATGATCATTCACACAAATTCTGAAACCAAAGACACTTTCAATTAATGAATATTAAGGTTTTATACTTACAAACCATACACACACATCTTCATCTTCTACAACTTGCAAGAGGGATCAAAACAGATGAGATAAACAAAGAGAGAGGACCCAAAAACACTTGAACCAGTCTTTAAAAGCCAACCCGTGTATTTCTCTCTTTTTACCTAGATGGACTCACAATTCAGAGGATGAGCTTGTAGAACACACTAGAACATACTGTAAGAAAATCTTAGCAGCTCAAAAATCCCTCTTTTACAAAATAGACCTTAAACTTAACAAAATCCCTCTTCCACATCTTTTTTTTTCCCTGAACCGAATTGACATTTCGGTCCCCCATGATTTCACAGCTTTTCAGCAGAGCCGCCATAGAAGATCTAAAATGAGCAGGGAACAAAATTACAATTCGGTCCCAATAGTTTCTTTTTTTTTAATCCTTTATTCATTCACGTTTTGACACGCTGGGCCCCACCATTCACGTTTATTCATTCACGTTTTGACACGATGGGCCAATTTCACAACTTTGAAGTTTCATTCACGTTTTGTCAATTCCTGTCGGACATTAAAATGCTAAAAAAAAAAAAAAAAAGTAGGGACCGAAATACCAATTCGATCCCTAATGAAATTACTCTGGACTGAAATGGAATCTTGGTCCAAACATGTTACACCAAAGGCTACAGCAGTTCTGCTGAAAAGTTGTTAAATCATGAGGGACCGAAATGTCAATTCGGTCCCGGAAAAAAAAAAGATGCGGGATGAATTGGCATTTCGGTTCTTATGGTTTTTGTAAAACCAAAGTAATCATGTTGGTTTGCTAATTTTTTTTTTTAATTATGGTTTTAAATTTTTTTCTATGGATAGTAGTAGAGATGCAATTGTTGTCGCTGGTGCGTATATAAGAACTTCAACACCATATACTTATAAGCTATCTTACTCGGATACTCCAATATAGGCTCCGTACCCGTATCGGACACGTATCGGATACCGATACGCGCCCGATACGACACCGATACGTATCCGATACGCCAGCTGGCGTATCCGTGACGTGGCGTATCCAAAATCGGCCGATACGGTCGTCGATACGCCGTTGAAACAGCTAGATATGGCTGAAACGCTGAAACGGTCGATACACTCACTCGTGGACCGCGCCCGCACCCATGAACCGCGCCCGTGAACCGCCCGCGTGAATCACTCCCGCGCCTATGAACCGCGCGTGAACCACTCCCTGTGGACCGCGTGTGAACCAGCGAAATTGACCCCTTTGTTTTGCCCCACGCGGGACTCGAACTTGGGCTTCCCGGATTTGTGTCAAAAGCTTTATCCACTACACCAAAGCTTGGTTTGTGTTATATATTATATATTATAGTATATATTGTCTTCTTATGTTAAGCCTTTAATTTTTTATACAAATTTAATTTAAGTTATGATTATCTAAATACATTAATACAATATATAAAATAATAAAAAATAATATATATAATTGACGTATCGTATCCTTGATTTTTGAAAATTGCCGTATCGCCGTATCCGTATCGTATCCGATACGATACCCGTACCCGTATCCATGCAACATAGCTTATAAGTCATTTTTATGTTTTCACAGTCCAAACGGTCGATCTGACCGTTCAACATGATCTCCATATTAAAATGTGCTTCGAGACCAAATTTAATATTTTTAAAATTTGTTTACTATTTTTTAAAGTAGGTAGAAAATTCATTAATTCAGAAGATTCTGCACCATAAAAAACAATGATTTTCTACCTATTTAAAAAAATAATAAAAAAGTTCCAAAAATGTAAAATTTGGTTTCCAAGAACATTTTAATATGGATATCAAGTTGAACGATTCGGATGGACTGTTTGGACATTGAAAATGCAAAAATGACTTATTCTATATGATGTTGAAGTTATTATATAAGCATATTAACCAGACTCTATATATATATAACTTAGACAACAAATAATAAACCAACAAGATAGCAATAACACATACAACAACATATAGAGCTTAATGTTTTATTGTACCAGCAAAAAGAAATGTTTTTTTCGAATCAGAAAACATCAACTGTTTTTACAAAAAGCCAAGTTGTTTTCCTGAAAAGGAAAAAAAAAATAAGCATGTTATCTTAGTTCGTTGCATCTCTCAAAGTAAATACAGTAACAATTCTCAATAAAAAAATTAGTAAGAGCTTCTTATAAAAATACAACGATGCAAAGTGCTTTTGCCAAAGTTAAGAATCTATGGATAGTGTTAGGATACGTATCCTCTGCATTAACTCAAAAGGAAATCTTTTGAGTTAATGAATTTCAACCGTCTGATTTCAAACGGAGCTAATCCGGCTCGTGTCTATAACATATGGGTCCTTTAATATTAGTGCAGATCTAGTTTGCACGAAATTTTGAAACAGATTGGACAGTCGAGATTCATTAACTCAAAAGATTCTCTTTTGAGTTAATGCAGAGGATATGAATTCATAGTGTTAGGGGTGTTCATCGGTTTCTAAAATAGAACTGAACCGAACCAATTTAGCATTGCAATCAAACCGAACCAAACCAAAGTTTTATTTCGGTTTGTTCGGTTCAAACCAAAATATATTAATTTTTTTATGTAAAACAATTGATCTATAATAAACCGAATTATATTAAGAGAAAAAGTAGAAATAAACCGGGATATTAAGAGATAAACCGAAGTATTTAAAGCAATTGATTAAGAAATAAACCGAGGTATTAAGAAATAAACCGGAATGGTCTGGACCAAATTCATAATATATAAAAGTTCAGTCGGTTCGGTTATTTCGGTTTTAAGAAATTTCAAACTGAACCGAACCGAAATTATAATTCGGTTTTAAAAAGTAAACCGAACTGAACCATTAAACCGAACAAACCGAACCGTTTTGGTCCAAACTAATTCGGTTCGGTTCGAAACCGGCTAAACCGGACCCAATGAACACCCCTAGATAGTGTACGCCTCTTTGCAAATTTCGCATCAAAAGTTAATCTGTTGCTGCTCCTTTTAATTATAATGAAATCCAACATGATGCAAAGATAATATTTCTATCTCCTTTTCCAATTTTGCTCCATTATTTTTAAATGTTTTTCTCTTCGCACTACAGCAAAACTGGGTATCAGGATAGTTACGGCGCCAGTCGCTGATGCCTTATTCCGGTCGCTGATGACAAAAATCGGTCGTTGATACATCGGTCGCTGATGCTCTCCAATGACGTCACCGGTCGTTGAATGACGCCATCCTGGTCGCTGATGCTCTTTCAGCGACCAATTTTTTTTTGTCGCTGTTAGATTTTGCTGACGTCTTGTAAAGGCTTCAGAGACCAAAACAACCGGTCGCTGATACTCTTATGTCAGGTTTATGATTTCTTTTTGTTATTTATTTTTTCTCATTTATATGTTTATGAAAATCAATACTGTATTATTAAAAAATTATAGAGAATTCTAAATTGAGATAAATTATTAGAAACATTTCAACACAATTTATAAAATATATAAAACATTCATACAACACCAACGCATGTTCTTAACAATACAACACAAACATCTCATAAATCTAAAAAATAGAAATTCAACTCCTAAATGAAGCATTCAAATCCATCGCATTTCAAATGTATATTATACATAATTTTAATTGGAAGATCAAACTCATTTGGTGTATTTAGCAATTAATTTTAATTGGAAGTTGACCTAAAATGTTTTCCAAGTTTTTTATAATATAAATAAGGATAAATATTTTTTCCCCCCACCTCCTATCCCTATTTATCTCCAATCATTAATTATCTATGGGACCACAACTTTAAGCACAAAAAAAAAAAAGAAAACATGTATCAATCATTAATTATGTGGGGGACCGCTTATATTTGAAATTTTTTACAACTGACGCGCACAAGTATTCATATATAATACATAAGTATTCATATCTAAGATATCAAGTATTAAAAAAAAAACTGGACACATCACTCATCCATCTTTTACACGTTTTTAGAGGTGGTTTTTTTTTCCTCCGTTCACTCTAACCAATATTTCTGACAATCTGTGAAGAATTTTGCGAATCTAAAATCACAAACGTCTTCTACGTAATTTTCTCTTTCAAATGAGATTCATAATGAAATACTTTTGAGTTATCCGTCCCGCAAGTATTCATAACTCGTAAAATTATTTATATCTCGTCGTGCAAGTATTCATACCACGTCGAGCAAGTATTCATACCTAAGATATCAAGTAAAAAATGATTGAGTGGTAATGAAATTTCGATCGGTAAAAAATGAGTGAATAATGTGTCCAATTTTTTATTTGTGAAATACTGATGAGGTATGAATATTTGCTCGATGAGGTATGAATACTTGAATGACAAGATATGAATATTTGTGCAACGAACAACTCAAAAGTATGTCATCATGGATCTCATTTGAAAGAGAAAATTGCGTAGAAGACGTTCGTGATTTTAGATTTGCAAAATTTCTCACAGATTGTCAGAAATATTGGTTAGAGTGAACGGAGAAAAAAAAACCACCTCTAGAAACGTGTAAAAAATGGGTGAGTGATGTGTCCAGTTTTTTTTTAAATACTTGATATCTTAGATATGAATACTTGATGTATGATATATGAATACTTGATGTATGATATATGAATACTTGCACTCGCCGCGATAATGACGCGTTTTATTTTGTCTTTTAGCGCTGAAATTTGTGGTCCCCTCTTAATTAGCAGTCAACAAAGACAGTTATTGACCGGGGGATGAATGGGAGATGGGAGCCGGGGGATAGTTAGTCGGTCCCTATAAATAATTCGCTTTAAGATTCTTGTACATTTAAGTTAAACGGTTTAGATTTAAATCTATTTCAAATATAAGAAATTTGTTTTAAAATTCGTACAAACTTAAATTAAATTATTTGTATCCAATTTAATTTAATTCGGTCAAGTAAATGAATAATTTAGAATGTATGTGCCATAATTCTTTTGAAATATAGAGCAAATACCTTAATAGCCTTTTCTGCAGAGGATCCGAAGTATTTGAGATTTAAAACTTGAGTAGAATTAAGGTGTTTTTAAAATGAAATTATTTTATATGACGAATTCAAACGGTTGTAATCGATTTGTTTCACAAATATGTGTTTATATATCAAATTTACAAATTTTAGAATTAATGAAGTCAAATGATCAAATAAAAAAAGTTTGTAAGTTAATTTTAATATATTTATATTTATTGTTTTTTTACCGTTTGATTTTATACAAATTAATTTAAATATTTATAAGTAATATGTAAGTGATCCAACTGTGAATTAAATCAATTTCAACATTTTAAATTTGTTATTTTAAAATTAATCTGATAAATTTTGAAGTTAAGATTATCAAAAACCTATCTTTTATGTGGAGAACGATAGTACATCATTGGATCATTTCACAATTTTATAAATCACTTTTGAGTCCATCAATAATTATTAATGATCTTCATTTCTAAATTTTTTGTAATTAACCTTATTTACTCTATTAATTAATGTTAAAATAAAAGTGCCGTCATTCCTCTTCCATTTATCCAACATGCAATATCATTATTGTTATTATATATTCAAAATCCATCTTCCTCCTTTTACGGTATTAGACAAAAAAATAATTCATAATTCATGTCTTTATGATCCTTAACTAAGTTCTAATTCAATAACCACACCAAGTAAAAAATTGTTACTTATGTAAATTACAAAGGAATCTGATTTTTAATGATTTTAAAATCATAACCGTCCTACTTTTGCGTTCTCAATCAATTTACTTCTTTTATTTTTTAAAAATATATTTATTTGTACTCCAATACTTCATTAACATCTTCATGTCGAAATTTTTATTTACTTTATTAATTAATGTTGATTAAAAAAGTGCCGTCATTCTTTATATTTTTTTTAAATAATAAGTATATATTTTTTTATAAAATAATTCTGAAAAAAAAAGTATACTTTTGATTGAGAAATAGTAAAATACTTTTGAACAATATTGCACACCTTATACATTCAATAAAAAAAGGTAGGTAACATTGAATGCATAACTTAAGATGCACCTCATAAAGATGCATGATATCAAAAGGAAAACATATATAGAAAATTACCACCAAATAAATTCAGATGAATAATGCACTACAATTAACTGATTCTGTCAAAAATTTGGAAACATTTTACATTTGATCTTCTAATTTTTTTTTAATCTTCCCACCTGAGAATGAATATATTTTGATTCCCTATGACAAAAAAAGGTTTCAACTTACACTGTTACACAATCTAATCAAGAAGGAGCGGGGGCCAGTCCGATGGGCATGGGACCAAATTTGATCCGCATGACTCTCGAAACTTTCCGCACGAATTTTGATGTAGATCAGACGGCTCCGACTGCACCTCTGGTTCCTGCTGAGAAAGCTTTTCTATAGCATGAATCAACTTGCGCCTCGGTCCAACCGGGGTCACACCCATCTTTTTAAGGCTTTCCATGGAACTATCAAACAATATATACATGTTCCATTTTTCTCGCTCGAAAAATGGTACAAATTTTTGAAACCCATTTGAAAGCAACCATCTTTCGATACCTCCAAGTTTCCTAATCCTTCGCTCGAAATTCAAAAAGCGCATCCGTCTGATTCCATTTTGAGTATTCAGAATTGGCAAGGACCTTTCCACAAAATTGTCATCCTCGGTTTTTATAGGTGGAATTGGCGAGGACCTTTCCACAAAATTGTCATCCTCGGTTTTTATAGGTGGATAGTACCCAGCTGTGGAATCTTCCGAATGATCTGAATAATCTCCCAAATCCTCTGAAGAAAAAGACATGAAGTTTGATCTATCTCTCTCTCTCCCCTCTCTGAATTTGAAATTTAAGCTTCTGAGTTCTGATGCAAATCTGCAAATATAACGAAAAAGAATGACATAAGATGAAACAACAACAGTAGGAAATCTTGGCAAATTTATCAGTACCAGGTCTGGTACCAGGAGGTAGCATATTGGCACTACACCATTGTTTAAAGTACACCTATGTACAATTACAGTTGTGCATTTTGGCCCCTTTTTCTATATTTGGTCAGGCCATTAAAAGGCTTAACTTAGGCTAAAACATTGAAATATCACAAAAAAAATTACCTAACAACAAACACACAAGAGAAAATTTCAGGTGAAAACCGAGGCAAATTAAACTAGAAAATTTAGATTGGAGGGCTAATCGTAGAATACAAAAATCTTTACTGTGGGGTAGTATGACTACAAGCACATATTTGATATTTCATGAGGGGGCTGAAATATATAAAAAGTTAAAAACTAAAGAAAAAAAACCAATTAAATTTCAACACATATAAATAAAACTAAAATTATAGAATTGGCTAAGCACCTTTTGGGTTGCACATTAAGATCCATCTCTGGGTGAAAACCCCAGAGAAAAAAAAAAATCACCAATCACCAAGCGAAAGTTTACAAATAGAAGAAATTAAGGAGAAAAATATTACAAATTCCTCTCAAATCTCTCACACGAACTCCTTAAGATTTCCTTTTATAGTACAAGAGTAATTATTTTAGAAATATGTCATTGAAAGTATTCTACTATTCAGACTATAATAGCCATCTCAAAATAGCTATAGATCCTCTAAAATTAGTTACAACATGTTATGAACAAGATATATAGGTCAAAAATAGTACCAGGGACAAAAGAAAAATGCTAAAATTAGTACCAATTACTTCATACCAATTTGAAAGCCTTCATATTAAATTGAAATGAAACTGCTAAAATAATTATATTGCACTGCAAGGAATCTCTTCATACCAATTTGAATGCCTCCAAATGCAAACAGGTAGATCCTCTTTCATACCAATTAATTTACAGCCCTTCTTCATATATGTAAATGATTTACCAGTCAAAATTAGTGTAGTGGTGTTGGTTCTCTAATCAATACCTGAAACCAACGAAGAAATGGAGAAGTTGAACCATGGTTCTATTATGAGAAGCTCTATCTGAAATGACTATAAAAACTAAAGCCTTAATCATTATACTATATATACCTTAAACAATCTCTTATTCTTGAAAGAGATGGTATTCTGAGAAGGTTTAACTGACATTGATCAGCTCATTGTCAACAAATACAAATCTCTCTCTCTCTCTATATATATATATATGCAATTGGGTTGGAATTCATGTACCTCATACACCTCATCGGGACAGGTTAAATCTGAACCATATGTAATGCCACAGCACGAATCTTCGACAGACACCGTGAATCTAAACAGACTCGAATTCCTTAACCAAAGCAATCAGGTACCGCAAATTGGATGAGCACTCATTGGGTTTGAGAGATCTTTGATAATATAAGAGTTTATATATATAGTAAAGAAGAATTTTGTTTGTTATTTTTCCAATTTAGGATGCATGGGATCTATATATGGGTACTTAAACAAAAATAAAAATAGGCAGTGCATGCGCGTGTTAATTCATGTTCTCTATTTTTGTATGTTTGCTTTCTATTCCGAGATACATTTAATAAAAGATATTTATTTAAAAGTCTACATCGAAAAGAAGAAATTATATTTTAAAAATATATATTTATTGAAAGTCTACACCGAAATAGAAAAAATGTATGTATTTGTGTGTCTTCTTGGTTATTATATAGTTGTGAAATGTCACATAGAAATACCACCTGAAAAATTTCCTTGACTTCCACATTATCTAATTGAATCCGGCCCCGAACTACTATTCTGAACAAAGTCTACTTCCTGTGTAGAAGCAGTGTGCAGCCCAACTCTGCTGGTGTTCTGTTCTTTTTGTAATTAACAATTTCAGCAATGAAATGGGCATCTTAGCCTCTTTTAAAAAAAAAAAATCCGGCCCCGAACTTAAAAAAATAATATTTATTGGTTTTTTTATGATAATAAATTAAAAAAAATTGAATTTCTATATTTTACTTAAAGTCTTATTGTCTGATGCCTTATTTATTTTTTACATTATTCTTGAACTTAAAATATTTTAATAAAGATAAGTATTGGTGAATCAAAATTTCAGAAATGAAAAAAATATCCATTAACAATTAATCTATATATTAAATACTGGGCGGTGTTTTACACCATTTTTATAAAACAAAAATGTTACAAGCAATGGGGCTTTGAGGTAACAGTATATATATTCAAGGGAAGGATTGTCGTTTAATTTAGAGAGAAGCTACCATTGTGAAAAGAACAGTTTTCTTTACTATATATGGGTATATGAAAACAATAGGCCTATCATGCATGCTATTTTTTGTTTAGATCCGGGTCATCCGATCAAAATCCGAGCCATGCTGTCCTAAGATGGAATGCATGGATCCCTTTAATATTCGTGCAGTCTCTTATCAGACAGTTCAGATCTAAACAGAAATATTCTGGTATAGCTAGGTGATATGAATTCATCTTCCCTAGTATAGTTATTAAACCCGGATCTAGACTCGGAAAAACAATGGTTCAATCAATTGATCCATCAATTTGACCAGTAAATCAGTGGCTTGAACCTTAAACCGGGTTGATTTCTGATTTGGTTGTTATAACATTCACTACAATAATTTGTTTTATATATGAGAGTAAACTCAAAATATGGGTTACTTTAGTGCATCCAAACCCGATTGGAAGGCGGTGTGTTGTACGTGGCGTGAATTCATATCACCTGATGTAATGGAAAATTTGAATTTCAATCCGAACCGTTCGATCTGTTTTTGTACAAATATTAAAGGGCCCTGTGCATTGCATTTCGGACCGGATTGATCTGAATTTTGATCGGACGGTCGGGATCTAAACTCAAAATTTGAGTTACTTCAGACGATATGCTTCCAGCAATCCAGGTCTTAGATGCTGCCTAGAGATCATCTACGGCAGCTTTTCTATATTTACTTGTGTTTCAGCCTTTTACACTGCATGCATGAATCTTTTAGAGTGAGAAGACTACGTACATTATGCTGGTAATTAACTTCTACCATGTTTTTCATAAAAGAGAAGACTACGTACATTACTATGTATAATCGTATATTGTTCAGTACTATATATGGATTAATTTTTTATTTTTCAAGTCTAAACAATCGATCTGAATAGTCATTATGATTTTTACATGAAAATATATATGATTGTAGATCAAATTTTGGAATTTTTTAGAATTTTGTTACTATTTTTTATACAAGTAGAAAATCATTAGATCTAAAGATTCTAGATTATTCAAAAATAATGATATTTGAATAACTAAAAATATATATAAATAGTTCAAATTAATTATTTGAATTTTTAAAAAATTATTCATTTATAATAGGGATAAATTCGCTTTATACACAGTAAGATAGCTTCACTCAATCTTTTATATTGAATGAATTACATTGCACTAAATTAATTTTTTTTTAAAACTGCCTATTAAATATAAATAATTCGCAAAAACAAAAATATCAAAGTTGTTGTGGAATGTTGTTCTCGAGAATTTATTTTATTGATAAACATAAAGTCAAGCCTCACCAGTTTGATATTAAAACCGAGTCAGTTCAGAGGCGAAGCCACGTTCAGCCAGGGGTAGGCACTTGCCTACCCCTGGAATTTTTTTTTTTTTTTAGACTGGGATTTTTTTGGGCTTTGCCTACCCCTGAAACGGGCCTTGCCTACCCCTGCGCCTGTGCGAAGCGAGAAAAGGGCAAAAGAACGATCGCCACTGCGCGAAAAAGAAGAAAAGAACGATCGCCTGCGTGAAGAACGCGCCACCTGCGCGAAGACAAGTGAATCGCGATCGCCACTGCGCGAAGAAGAAGAAGGGAATCGCTGGTGCTTGCCTGCGCGAATCGAACCTTGCCTGTGCGATTTGCTTGCTGGTGGCTGACCAGCCGCGCCTCGCCTGTCGCCTGACCAGTCACCAGCCTCGCCTGCGCGAAGAAGAAGAAGTAAATTTTGCTTGTTGCCTCGCCGCGCCTCTCCTGTCGCCTGACCAGCCGCGCCTCAGCGCCTGTCGCCTGACCAGCCTCGCCTCGCCAGGTACTCTTGTAGTAAATTTTGAGGGCATCGACCCTTTGGACATGAGTGTGAAAACAGTGAAATGCCTCGCCAGGTCTCTTGATCGATTCTGTTGATGTTGTTATTAATTGCTTGGTTGAGCCTTTTTGGATTTGAAATCGAGTATTGGTTTGAGATCCTTGTTTTCTTTCTATTGCTGCTGAGAACCGATAATTAGCAAAATGCTTTAATAACCGGCCTATACCCTCTTGTTGTTTTGCTGTTTTGATGTGCTAAATTGTAGTTGTGCCTTGTTGTTGGTTTGTGGTTGTGCCTTGAATTGAGCCCATAAACCCCTTGTTATTCTTCTGTTCTTATGATTAAGTACTTATCGAGGTGCTTGATTATGATCAGCCTTACCCAAATTCCTCGTACTTAACTGTCTCTCTTTTTTTGAATTGTATTTTGAATCCAAACCCGAACCCGAACCCGAACCGTTAATTTATTCGAACCCGAATCCGATTTTTGCCTACCCCTAGCTCAAATCCTAGCTTCGCCACTGAGTCAGTTTGTTGATTTTGGTTGGTGAGGTCATGCAAGCATAGGATTGGATTTAGGACAGGAAATCTTGATGTCTTTCAAATACCTATGATGTCGCTCTTGAGGACCGAAATGCGCCGCATGAGATGCCCTAATTTGAAGTTTCCAATCACAGGGCTGGGTCTTTTCCAAAGGCTTCTTATAGGTGACCTGCTTTTCCAATGCCTATTAGCTGATCGCTACCAGCTGTCTCTGACTACTTTGTCTGCCTTGCCTATACAGTTCATTGTTTTTCTTTGCTTGTTGTTTTAGTCAAAATTCTAGACCAACTTTTACACACAACAGTTCATTGTTTTCAAGAATTATATTATTCTTATAATTTACTGTTCATTATTAATGGATTTTTTTCTTATATTTGTTTTAAAAAAATATAGCAGTCATATTTTATGCGGTATACTCCGTTTCAAAAAAATTTGTATAGCAATAATATTTTAAAATGTTATCATTAAATAATGTTGATTTTCTCTATTATCTTAATAAATTAATATTTGCAAAAGAGCTAAATTATTGGTAAATCTATTAGATCATTCTCTATAGATATTATTTGATTGTAGGTAATAAATAACATATTTATACAATATATTATGAGTTTGTTGAAAAATTTTAAATGTTCATATTTTTAAATAATATTACATATGAACAAAATATGTTGTTGTTACATATTATAATTGATAATATTTTAGCAACTATATATAATTGATAATATAAAAGTTAATTCATATTGTACTTGTGAAAGATAATACATTATGCATGATAGAAAATATTTGTTTATAATGACTGATTCCATGCAAAAAAAGTGTGACAAAACTCATGCGAGTTGAATTGGTTGTATAATCGACATGTTATCATTTTTGCAAAAAGATAAAATCAAACAATTTTTGCATGAAACTTGAAAGTTGAAACTTTTAAGAAATAAGTATTAGATAAATTAATTAATATGTATATTCATTGGACATGTGAATCAGACACTTAATAGACAAATAACCAATTTAGTTCAAACAATTTGCTCCAAATCCATCAACATGCAAAATTTAATTAGGCACATCAATCTAGTGTCAAAATTACACCGGGACCAAATAATTTTGCTGCAGGCGGGATACAATTTATTTATTTTATGTTATATTGGATTCAATATTCATAATTTATTTTTGGAAGAAAATATCCTTATCATGTGTTATTGGTGAGATACTACAATATATGTTGTCGAATAATGTTTTTTTCAAGAGAATAATTTTTTGTTGAATTATTAAGTTTACTATTAATTAAAATAACTGCAATTTTATTATGTCGTTACAAATATATTTCTATCCTAACAGTATCACTGGAAATATTATATAACGTATTATTCTAAATTCATTTTCTTTGCATAATAATATTTTTTTAAGAGGATAATATAGTTAAACCTACGATTTTAACTAGATGGATATATACAGAACATTTATAAGAGTTAGTAATAAATTAAAATTATTGAATTCTCTAAGGACAAACTAAAAATCATAAAAGAAACATTGAAAAAATGCCATAAATAAATACATAAATTATGTTTGATTGTAGAACAACAGATGGGAGTAAGAAGTTGTAAAATAAAAAATAAAATGAAGTTATAGAGGAATATTTTAAACTATCTCTCTGACGAATTAAATTACTCCACACTTATTTCCTTTGTAAGGCCACACACTGTCTATCAAAGACAAAAAATAATTTTTCTCACAAATATTATATGCTGCAAACTATACCACCCAAAATAATGATCTAATTATTTCATTTTTAATATTCAACTTAATTATTAGCAAGTGTCTAGCAGCAAGTATTTTTATTTTGTGAAATAGTATATTAAGTTTCATCAGTATTCAAAAAATTAATAACTGTTTATAGATTTAATTAACTAGTAACAACAATAGATAGAATAAAATTAACCAGTATCTTTTTAAAAAAAATTGAACATTTATACCAGGTGTTGTGAAACACCCACATACTAATAGATTGAGTCCATTAGATGTATTTTTCAATCTCAAGTTTAAATGACTGATATTTATATCTCAAGTTTAAATTAGTCCAATAGAAAAGTAAACATTCTAATAACCTATATTATTTTATATAATATCTATAAATAAAAGAAAAAGAAAAGTAATCATTCCTTCTCATTTTTACTGTTCATGTATTCAATTTTATCTCTATATTTTCTTTTCTTTTTTAAGAAAAAGAAAAGTACTCAAATATAGGCTCTGTTTTAGAAATTTTGTATACCAGTCATATTTTAAAATATATTTTTTTAGTATAAATGTAAAAAAGTTTATTAAACTTGATTGGTTTAGAAATTTCTCTCTACAAAATTATGAGGCAGACTCTTCTTTTTGTTTTATTTTGGATCATTATAGATTGTATATATTTTTGTCTGTGATTTCAACTCTCTTTGTTTTTTTCATTACTTAATGTTATACTTTTTTGTTAATATATAATTAATAGTCAATTCGTCTACATCTAAGAAAAAACTATACTAATAATAACTATTCAAAAATAAATATTTTTATCGACATATACAATGATAGACATTACAATTAACAATATAATAATTTAACGGAAATAATAACAAAATTTTGCTATTTTAAATGTGATATTGCACACTTAATTACCACATTAAACAAAAAATTAAAATTTTGATAGTCAAATCTTTTTTTTTCACGTAAATCTTTTTCCAACAATCAAGTTTTTCTGTTTACGAAAAATGAAAAAAATCAAATTTTATTGTTTAATCAATCTTTTTCTTCTTTTAAAAATTACTATCAGGGATGACATGAGTTTGGAAAATATATTTTCATGACACAGATGAAAACACAATCTATAAGAGTATTTCTTTTTGTTAAAAATATTTGGTAATTTATATATCTATATATGTTTCTTTTTCTTCTCACACTATATTCTAATTTCTAGCTGCTTATTTGTCGCACAATTAGCTAGTATATATATGATACAGAGGATCTTTGTCCAATTAATGAAGTCTGGCTATGTTAGCTTGTCACCTATGAAAGTTTTAGTTGATCTGAAATATACAAAATATTGATTGGCTATTTTGGGATAGCTATACAGTAGAAGACGCCAATTAATGGTTTTAACGTTTGACAACATTTTAGGACATGCAGTATGTTTGTTGGGATTTTAACTGTCAGTGGTTATTAGATTTATTTTATCATATAAAAATGTAACCATAAGTAATTAAATTAAAAGTTAATATCATTATGAGTTCAATATATTATGTGTGATGGAAAAAATATTAAAATTTGTTAGATATATATGATTACCACTAAAATAATATTGATTTTCTCTATTATCTTAGTAAACTAGTGTTCTCAAAAGAACTAAATTCTTGGTGAATTTATTAGATCATTTTATATATGATTGCACATAACAAATAGCATATTTATACAATATATTGTAAAAAAAAAAAATTAAATATGATTTTTTTTAAACAATATTACATATGACCAAAATATGTTATTGTTTCATATTATTCAAATACAACTATATATAATTGATAATATATAAAAGTTAATTCACGATGTATTTGTGAGATGTAGTACATTATGCATGATAGAAAAGACTTGTATATGATCATAAAGTGTGATGGAACTCATGTGACTTTTGAGTTAGATTGTATAATCGACACGTTGTCATTTTTTTCAAAAAGAATAAAACAAGCGATTCTTGCATGAAACTTGAAGGGTTGAAGATTTTAAGAAATACGTATTTTATGTACTAATGAATATTAAGAAATCATCAATTTAATTCAAACAATTTGTTCCAAATACGTCACAACATGCAAAATTTAATTAGGCACACTAATATATAGTGCTAAAATTACATCGGACGATTAATAAGATAAAATCATAGCAAACACGATTATTTTTGCTAGAGTAATAAAATTTCTTTCTTTTATGTTATATGGATTCAATATTCATATATAATTTATTGTTGGAAGAGCTTGATTTATCAATCTCTTAGAAAATATCCTTATCATGTGTTATGCATGTAATTAAGATACTAAAATATATGTTGTCGAATAATGTTTTTTTCAAGAGAATTTTTTGTTGAATTATTAAATTTACTATTAATTAAATGGATGCAATTTTATTATGTCTTTACAAATATTTATATCCTAACAGTATCATTGGAAACTACTATGTAATGCATTAGGAAATAAATATGTTGCGATCTAAAGGAATTGCAGGGTTCTTGTTATTCCAAATCTAACCTTTCATTTTTTGAAATGCACAAATCTTAATAGAAGGTGTTTTTTATGCACAAATCTTAACAGAATCCTTATAATTCTTTTGGATTGCAGCAGATTTATTTCCAATGCATTATGCATAATAATTCATTTTGGTCATATTCCGCAATATAAAAGTTAAGGCTGAAACAATGCTAGTTTTCAAGTTAAATTTGTGGCGAGTCAGAAAATCAAATTGAGAATATATATGGAAAAAGAAAAAGTGGGAATATGATTTTTTTTTTTTTAAATAATGTCTTCATTTTAAAAGGATTCAGTTATGTGATCAATTTTTCAATATTATTTTTTATTATAATTTAGTTTGTAATACTTTAAGTATATTTTGTTGTTATTTTCTAATAATTAAATAAAATCTGAAAAAAAAAAATAATTAGTCGGACCATTCACATGACATGATTATTCTCCATCATTTTAGTAACGTCACGTTATATTACATAAAAATAATTATCACATGTCATGTCATGACCTGACCAAATCGCGAAGTATTAATTACATCACGTCACGTCATTTTTTTCTTTACTCGACGTGAAGTTCTAATTTTCCAGGTTTTTTCTATATTGACCTGTGTTTCAACTTTACTACTGAATGAATCTTTTACATTGAACGAATTATGTGCAACAATATCAAATTTTTGCTAAATTTTTTTCCCTTTACTAGAAATCTCTCATTTGTACTATATCTCATTACATGACTTCCTATCAATTTTATACTAGAAATCTCTCATTTGTACTATAGTATTAGTCACATCGCATCACATTACTTTATGTTTTTTTCTTCATTTACGACGTTTTTTTTTCCTATATTGACCTGTGTTTCACTCTTATATTGAATGAATTATGTACAACTAGATCAAACTTTTGCTAATTCTTTTTTCAAGCAGAAAAGGTTGGAATTAAATATCTAATATTTACGATATTTCTCTCATTTGTACTATATCTCATGTAATTACATGACTTCCTATCAATTTTATACTTTCTTTTTATGAATACTGCCTATTAAATATAAGTGATTCATGAAAACAAAGATATCAAAGTTGTTGTGGAATATTGTTTTCAAGAATTATTTACGCTAACGCAACCTCAAAGTAAAAATTAGAAATAGGCCAGAGATGAAAAATAAGTAAGCCAACGTAACTCAAAAGTAAAAAAAAAAACAAATATATTAGTTCGTTTTAGAAATAAATTTTGTGTATGAAATGTAAAAGGTTGAATAATTAACCTTGGTTGGTTTCTCTCCACAAAATTATGTGGCAGATTCTCTTTTTTTATTTTGGATCTTGTTATGTGATTAATTTGGATCTTTCTAGATAGTATAAATAGTATATGTTTTTGTCTATAATTTCATACTTTAAAAAAAAAACACCTCTTAATGATATTTTTCTTATTAATATATGATTAATAGGCAATTCCCCTCCACCTCAAAAAAAAAAAAAACCATATTACTAATAACAATTCAGACATAAATATTTCTTTCGAAACATCAAAGATGCATACAATAATAAATAATACGATTAACAACATAATTCAACAAAAAGCATAACAAATTTTTTTATATTTTAAAAGTAATATTGAACATTTGCCACATCAAATAAAAATTAAAATTTTACAGTCAAGTGTTTTCTTTCATGTAAATCTTTTTGTATAATCAATTCTTTTAGCTTAGAAAAATAGGAAAAATAAACAATGATTGATTAATTCATCTTATGCCATTTGTTAATTTTTAAGATTATGTTTGAATTGATTATCATAAGGGCATTGTTGTATTGTATGATGGTGTCATATATGTGAATACTTGCACAAAATTATGATTATAGTTTGTGACATCTTTTGTTTGTGTGATAAGAGTAGAAAAGTATTTTTTGGTTGAGGAGGAGGATTACATATATGTGATATATCTAATAACTATGAATAATGTTATTGGTTTTTTTGGAATATTATATGCACTACTTTAGTATTGATTGGATATAGCAGAAAAAACTAATTAATGTAAAATATATTATATGATTATCATTAAAATAATGTTGATTTTCTCTATTATCTTAGTAAATAAATGCCCTCAAATAAACTAAATTCTTGGTAAATCTATTAGATCATTCTAAATATTAATTGATTGTAGAGAAAGGCAAGATAGCACAGTTGGTTAGGAAAAAATCTTAAGACTATTGGTTATCCAAAGATTAAGAGTTTAATTCCTCTCAAGATTTCGCAGCCTTTGCGAAGGTTTTCAATAAATAAAAAAATTATTTTATGCAACAATTAGCTTATTTATACAATATATTATAAGTTTGTTAAAAAAAATAAATATTTTTTTCAAATAATATAACATATGAGCAAAACATGTTGTTCTAAATTATTCAAATGCAACTATATATAATTGATAATATAAAAAGTTAATTCACGATGTATTTGTGAAAGGTAATACATTATACATGATAGAAAGTACTTGTTTTTTTATGAGGTATCCCATGCAATAAAACGTGACGGAATTCATCTGTGATTTTGAGTTGGTTGTGTAATAGACACGTTATAATTGTTTAAAAAGAATAAAACAAACAATTTTTGCATGGAACTTGAAGTGTTGAAACTTTTAAGAAATATATATGTATTACATGAATTTTTGTATATGTATAGTCATTGGACAAGTGAATCGCATACCAAACAAACAAAGATCACCAATTTAGTTAAAACAATTTTGTTCCAAATGCCTCAACATGCAGAATTTAATTAGGCACCCCATTATTTATGTTATATTGATTTATTGTTGGAAGAGCTTTATTTATTAATCTCTTGAAAAAAAATTCTAATCATGTGTTACGGTAACATACTAAAATATATGTTGTTGAATAATGTTTTTTAAGAGAATTTGTGGTTGAATTATTAAGTGCACTATTAATTAAAATGACTGCAATTTTATTATGTCGTTACAAATTTTTATATCATAACAGTGTCACTGCATATATATAAACCATTTGTAATATATAGTTAAGTAATAAATAAAAAATATTGAATTCTCCAAGGACAAACTAAAAATCATAAAAGAAACATGGAAAAAATGAGTTCACTTGATTGTTTACAGAAACTTGTATGGAAAAAAAAAAAAAATTGAGTACCATGTGATGCTAAATTTTTTGTTGTAATTCATAATTTTTTTTTATTACTATTTTGCCATATTTTTCATGTCATTTTTATTTTGAAACCTCTGTATATTGTCAACATTCAAAGAGATCATCTAACAAGTTCAAATGCTCCAAGAGTTGCAAAGAGCATCATATTAATTGAACCTTAATTCTATGTACAAAACAAATACAATAACTCTCATTTGATTTAATAATAGTTAGGAATGAAACGACCCATATTGAATGGCAATCCATAGAACTCCGCATTTCGGCTATCGCCTCCGTAAGTGCGAAATGGGGTCCACCATGTCATGCCCCGGTCCCGCCCCGCCCCTCTAAATTCCAATGAGTTGTCTAAAACCACGGCCACTATTAATGCAACTGTTGGTGGCGAGGCGAATGTCGTGTTAATCCAGTCGTTAAACTGTATACAAAACAACTATGATTTAAGGATGCTAAACTACATTATAATATCAAAATCCTCGCAGCATTATAGTATTGATGCCGAGCTAAAGAAATTTCTTTATTATGACTATAATGCCCCCGCCCAACTAGTGTTAACCAACATGAGCATCCAAAGGGGAACCAGAGAATATAATATGCAATAGAGTGAGGCTACGGTATTATCTATTGGTCCGTACTACGGATCAATATTTTTGTTTTCAAAATCCAAATGGTCGATCTAAACCATTCAACATCATTTTCATGACTTGCGGACTAAATTTTACATTTTTTTTTAAATTACTATTTTTTTTAAGATAGGTAGAAAAGATCAAGTGATTTCCTACCTATCTAAAAAATAGTAAAAAAATTATAAAAAATTATAAAATTTGATCTACAAGTACATGTTGAACTAAGATTGATTGTTTGGACCTTGAAAATGAAAATATTGATCCATAATACGGATCAATATGCTATGCATAGTACCATAGCATCATTCAATATACTATCAGTACAGTATATTGAAGAGAGGAATTTTGTTGACTATCCTATTTCTGGTATGTGCAAACTCTTTTCCGGGTTTCGAAAAATGAGAAATTCCCCAGTGAAATTTAGGTACCTAGCAATATCTGGGGAAAATAAAGAAGTAAACCCAAATGCAAACTAATTGATATTTTTGTAAAAAGGAAGGTCAAATGGAGAAAATTATCATACCCATCCAGCTTTGGTGTGAGCAGGCCCGTGCTGAGCTCCTAGTGTGTACCGGTTGAAGTATTCCGGAACCGATAATCCAAGATAGAGCGATACACCAACAATAAACAGATTTCTCATCGAATTCATGTTAGTAAATTGCAACAGAGAGAGTCCCACCGCCGCTAAAAGAAAAAAAAAACAATGATTAATGCAACTACATGAAGATTTTACTATTAATTCCAACAAATCCAGAGAGAAATTTATGATAAGAACTTACCAACAATTCCAAAGAGAATGCAATATACCGCGGCAAATATCGGGAAAGGTATCGATGCAAACAAGGCTCCAAATTTGCCTATAAAAAAAATAGAATCAAGTGTGTAACTCTGAAGCAGATTCTTGAAAAGTTCAAATTTACCAAAATGTCCCTCAGGGGAAAAATATAAGAAACTTCAAGTTTTAAGTGGAAATAAACTCTACCTAAAATGGAGAAAAGAATCATGAAACCAGCCGAAATCTGTATAACCCGACGACTCCCCACACGTGTTGATCCAAGAAGGCCCACATTCTCTCTGTTAGAGTATACAAAAGTTTGAGAGAGAGAGAGAGAGAGAGAGAGAGAGAGAGTAAACATTTGATTCTATGTCAAACACAATAAAATCTATCAGTAATCAAAATAGTACTCACATAGAGACAGTAGAGCCGGTTAAAGAACCACATAGCCCATCTATTAGAATTCCCAATCCCTATTTTATTTATATAATTAAATAAAAAGATACTACCATAAATTTTATAAACAAATAAATTAAACATAAGTGAAATGACTAATTAAGAAAAATGATTAATTAAATATAAAAAAAAAGAGGAAATAAAATTCCTACTTGGAAGCCAATGCCTCGACTCAAGATAGGTGCTGGAGGTGGAGTTGCACTGGCAAGTCGAGCTGCCGCTTTAAATGCTCCAGTTGACTAAACAAAATATTAGGTCCAAGAGAAAGGGTGAAAACCAAAAAAGAAAAAGAAAAAGGAAAACGAAAAAGGAAAACAATTAATAATTGTTCAAATAAAAAAAGAAGTACCTCCACCATAGAAACTATGACAGCAGCCATCATGCCGAAACAGTGTCCAGCATCAAAGGTTGGTGGACCCCACTGAAGAGGGTAGGGAATCATTATCCTTTCAATAGTTCACAATCATATCATTTCATTAGTATATAATTATATTTGCACAGTTAACATGAAAATATTTAACAAAATGAGTGAGGCTATGGTACTATGCATAGCGCGGATCAGTCCGTACTATGGATCAATATCTTCGTTTTCAAAGTCCAAATAATCAATCTGAACCGTTCAACATGATCTTCATGTTGAAATGTAATTGTAGATCAAATATTTGCATTTTTTTTTAGAATTCATTTATTATTTTTTGAGATAGGTACAAAATCACTTTATCCAAAAATTATAGACCATTCAAAAGGAGTGATATTCTACACATCTAAAAAAATAGTAAGAAATTCTAAGAAATGTAAAATTTAGTTTGCAAGTACATTTTTATATGGAGGTCATGTTGAATGGTTTCTCTTTGAACTTTGAATATAGTAAAGAGGATATGAAGATAGAAAGATGAATTAGAGTATAATAGAAACTAACCAAGGGGCTGAAGAGATGAGGTTGGCTTTGTCGGTGCGGCAGTTAATTTGTGTATGCAAAGGCCGGTTTTTATATGCACCACCAGCCGTTAATATTTGAGCATATACCCATACAAAGGCTATTGATATTAGCAATGCAAATCTCTCCATAAGCGGTATGTGCCTTGTGTGAATCCATTTGAAATACTAGAATAATAAAAAAAAATTATAATTAGATGAAAATTTATGTATTTATATGCATATTCTATGTATGAATATAGAAAGAGATAAATGTCAAACCTGAGACAAGGCAACAAATAAGATAAGCATGGGAACACCAATCTCGACACATCTTCCAGCCTGGTATTTTCATGGAGAAATTATATATCATAATGGACTTCTCCATTTCAGGCAAAATGGAGAGCAGAAAAAAAGGGTCTATTTTTTGAATGACAAAAGGACAAGAGGAAACAACCATATTAAATAGATCATGTTGGTTAGTAAACATGTGTGCACCAATAAATAAATTCAGGGTCCCCACAATTAAGGTGCATATGAAAAAAAAGAGGGGTAAAAGTGTAAAAGTGGTACCACAGGGAATCCTCTGTCAAAAAGGCCAAAACCAACCAGTGCTACCACTGGTACCATTCCTAATGGGCTGAAAAATCTGGAAAAAAAAAGAAAAGATTATTCTTCTTAGCATATATTTTTATTGGTATTATTATTGTAACAATAATAGTAATAAATATGCATATGAATAATTAAGATTGAAATATTCCACCACATCATTTTCAGAATAATAGGTACCCTTTGGAAGTATGTAAAATGCTGCACTTTCTTTAATAAATAAAGACGCCGCCTTTACAAAATGTGAGAAACACAATTAAAGATGTGGTGCCAAAGCCCCTTAAATAGGATAGCTTATATCAACTAATCATTTGGTTAGTCTGGTCAAGGATGTCCCATCACCATTTCAATATATTCCACAAAAAAAATTAATTGGGTTTTGTAAAAAATATCCAATTGTAAAATTGAAATAATCACATAAAAATAGCAGTAGTTAAATTATTGGTCAATAATTCTTGTGAGAAAATGCACTAATTTCAACTAGTTATAACAAGAAAGCGAAAAGATTGAGACTTCGGATCCATAGTCCTATTTTATTTGCACTTCTGCCACCAAACTTCCAATTTTTGCAATTAAATTCACAAAATTTCAGAATCTATCAATCAACCACAAAAAATAAGCAAACTTGATAGTGCTTTATAAAAAAATTGTAAAGAAAAATGAGGTTGGGATTGCAAAACTAGAGTTCGGGGCTTAAATGCAAAATAAAGAAACTCAGTTTGTTTAGATGACACCATGGAAACTGATGAGAGTCTAAGGCACATCAAATTTTTTTTAGTGAGATGAATAAAAATTCAGAATAGATGTACCTCGAGAAAATACCCCACAATTGGCTAAATCCGAGAATTATTTGAATCGTAGAAGAGATTATTAAGGCACCTTGAGTTGCTCTCATCGTTGCACGAAACCTCTGTACACAAAATTGCAAATGACGATTCAAATTTTGAAAACAAATTTCACTGAGTGAGATAGAGATAGAGAGAGAGAAGTCACCTGATGGTCGTCCGATATATTAGCAAGAGAGGAGTCTCTAATTATTGATAAAATCGGTACAACAAATGCAAATGAACCGCCTATCACAGTTGGAAGCCTGGTACCAACTAGGGTTTGTACCAGAGTGTTTATACCAGTTACAAATAACAGTGTCTGTACAACTCTTGCCTTGTCACCCTGCACATTTATTCACTAAGAATTATTTTAAATAGAAAATAAAAATCACCCAAAATTTATGTTTCCAAGTGAAGTTTTTCTTGAATTATTTCCAATTATTAAAGAATAAAAATGGGTAAAAAAAAAAAATCTCACATTGGAACCACCCATGAGAGGAACAAGCATAGTTGGTATCATCACTGTTGTACCCAAAGATAGTACATAGTGCTGAAATCCCAGAGCTATTGCTTCCACTGCAATTTTTACAAATTCACAAATTTTTACATAAAGTTCATACCTTTTTTTCTTCAATTGGTAACAAATTAGAAAGTAAAATGAAAAATAAACATACACCAAGAGGGATTGGAGTCGATGCAATACTCTAAACCTTGTAACTGATCCATAGGACGATACAGGAATTCCTCTGGCTTCATCTCCGCCATTTTCTTCACAAATTTCACAAATAATTCAATTAGAAGAAGAGAGAGAGAGAGAAGAAAGAGTTTAAACAAAGATGAAACTTTACTATTAGTATGATTGAATTTACTAGCGAGCAATTTGACTAATTGAGTGAGCAGGAATCAGCAACTGAGAAGCGAGAAAGAGAAAAAAGAGGAATTTGTAATTGTGTTATAGTTTTGGGATGTATTTGTAATTAGTGAGTGTACATAGCACTGAGAAAAGAAGAAAAAGGTGTGGGGAAATGGATGAGGAGAGAAGAAAGAAGAAGACAGTGGGAAAGGAGAAAAAGAATCCCTGCGGTACTTTACAGAGTAGAATAACTCCTATTTGCTTTATGATTCGTGCCAGGTTCAGACGGACGCTTCAGATATCATTCTACACGGTAGAATAATTCGCCGATAATGTGGCAATGATAGAAGTCGGCTCTCTATCTGGGAAGGTGGTGGATTTTGCCTAACAGAGTTACTTCATGCAGCGCACGAACCATATGCACCACTGTTTGATTCTACAGTTCATGCGCTGCATGAAGTAAAAAATGCTCTGTTAAAATCTTTACCCCCATTATGGCTTTGCTTTGAGATTCGTGCCAGCTTAAGATGGACGATCTAGATGTCATTCTGTACTGTAAGGTACCGCACTGTATCTGAACTCGAGCGGTGGACCTGGTGGGGGAAAAGAAATGACATGTACTTTAGACAGAGACAATAATAAATGTATTATAAAAGGACGCATTTGCAAAAATGTCCTCCTTGGATAGATTGATTGTCCCACCAGATACCGGATCCTCTCCAATTGTACGTACGAATTGATAGTCACTGCTCCATTGAAAATTCGACACGTGGAGGAATCTTTGATCTGACGGTACAAGCTAATCTCTCTCTCACAGGCTCACAGCTTCCAAATGTAAAAGAGGTTTTGGTTTTAGTTTATTATTTATTTTGGCGGCGTTGATAAGCATAAATTATATACACATTTGATCTAGTTTTTATCATAAAATAACTCAAATTATCATGTATTTTGAATATAAAAGGAATAAATTACACCTAGAATCAAGATACTGCGGTAGTTTGGCTTTAAAATGCAGGAAAAGACGAAAAATGATGTAATTAGGGCTGAGTGCGGATCAACCACCCGCACTGAGATTCAGTGCGGACGCACTCAGTACTTAGCTGATTTTCCAGCCTCTCAGCGCAAGCCAGGATTTTTCCCGAGCGTAATGCGTCCGCACTCACACGCCAATGCGGGTCATCCATCCGCATTCAGTACTTGTTCGGATTTTCAGAAACTACAGAAGTTCAGCAGTGCGGGTCCTTCACCCGCACTCCCCACCAGTGCGGACGCACTCAGAAGATTACGCAGGATTTTCGCCAAGTTAAATAAGGAAAGTTGAATCCAGTGCGGATCAACCATCCGCACTCACAGCCAGTGCGGACGCACTGAATACGCAGACAGCCAAATTTACCCGGTTTCAACACTGTTTCTATTTTTGGCACTCCAAGGACACGTTTTAAGAAGCCAAAAAATAGCAATACTTGCCAGGAAAGAAATGTCAAAAAGAGCACCCACTAACTCCACCTTTTAGCCTCTAAATTGGGTATGATCTATTGCTATAAAAGGGCTAGAAGTTTCCCTTCCAAATCCATCCACTACCATTCTACACACACAACTCAGCCATATTTTCTGAAGAAGGTGAAGCTTTCAAGCAAGGAGAAGAAGGGTTTCCTGAGCAAGATTCGGCAAGATTGAGGTTCTAGATTCAAAGGGTGTAATTATTCTTTATTTCATTTCCTTTTATTCTTTGCCAAACTTTGCAATGTTTCCCTCCAAGAGGGAGTAGTTCTCTCTCTAGGGGTTTAGGTCAATGCATGAACTTGTTTAATTTTATTCTATTCGATTATTTGCTTTTATTGTGATTGTTTTATCGGATTTGATTGTTAATTTCTGTGATTTAATAATTTGTGTTAGAAACATAATTAGTACTTGAATTGTAGCATCTCGTTTTGGTTTCAAAAGAACCAAAATTGACTAGGATCAATAGGATAGTACCAAATTGTGAATGCAAATACCTTAGGTTTTAGATTAAGATTCTAACCAATTTAATCTAAGCCGGAACTACAGAAATTAGGGTTAGGGATTTGGTGAAGAACCTAAACGAGAAGTCAAACCCTAATTAGGACATCTCAAATCGAGTCGGATATTGGTACCATGGACTTGATTGTGAAATACCAATATTTGATGAGAGGAGAGACTAACAAGAGCTTATAGTCTAGGTAGCTAGGATGAAGAACCTAAAAAGTGAAGTCCGAATTACTTAGACACGTTATTAATTCACGAAAGTGACCCTTAATGACATATTAGGTTAGAAACCTCATCAAATCATACATGAATTTAAGCAAATACCGAATGAATAGAGTTAACAAGGGATTGTAGACCAAAGACCCCTAGATTCTCTAAACCTTGAAAACAAACCGACTTTTCTTTCTTTTACTTTTACTTTTAATTGTTTAAAACTCCTTTCGGGTATTGAACCCAACCTTAGGATTTTTACTACAAACCCCCCAATTTACTTTATTGCACTTTTCTTTCTTTTCTGAAATTTATTATCTAAAGTTGAAAATTTAGTATTTATCTTACTCCTTGTGGTTCGATACCTGATAATATACTACACGGTAGGATTGTATACTTGCGATCTAAACCGAAAGTGTATTTGAGGATAAAGCTTTTTACATATACCCTTTGCACGTATCAAGTTTTTGGCGCCGTTGCCGGGGAGTATAGTTTAAATACTAAGTTTTTACTTTAGCGATTTATTTCAGATTTTCTTTTACTTTTTGGAAACTAATCTAAGTTCTTTTTCAGCAGTCTATGAGCGCAGGAAAAACCCCTTTTCCGACGATTTTCGACGACGAAGAAGAGTATTTAAGAATGGACCCACCAATAAATCCAGCCATCAACGGAGACGACCAATCTGTCCATGACGATCAAGGAAGTAATCGAAGCCCCGTACGAGGACTAACCCCACCTCGTAACGGGAACCACAACAACAATGGCCGAAACCATCAACACGGCCACCGCTTCGGCTTCATTCCTCATGGCCAAGAGCCACGAGATATTAAGCCCTCTCTCATCCATTTGCTTGGCCAAAATCAGTTCGGGGGAGCCCTCAACGAAGATCCACACGCCCACTTGGCGGTTTTCGAAGAACACTGCGGCACTTTCGCCCGAGAAGGAGACGAGCTAGACAACCTCAAACTCAAATGCTTCCACTTGTCCCTCCGAGACAATGCAAGGACGTGGCTAAGGACCGTCAACCGGGACAACATCGACACATGGGACGACATGGAGAAATTGTTTTTAGGAAAATACTTCCCTCCATCCAAGACCCAACACTTCCGGTCGAAGATCACAACGTTCAAGCAAGCCGAGGGGGAGTCTCTAACCGAGGCATGGGACCGATGGGCGGAGCTCCAACGCTTGTGCCCTAACCATGGCCTTGACATGTGGTTGCTCTTTCAATTTTTCTATGGAGGTTGTACAATAGCTACTAAAACTCACTTAAATTCTGCTGCAGGTGGAAACATGTCAAAGATGGATCCCGAGCAAGCCATGCTAATGATTGAGGATATGGCAATCAACCAAAGGGAGTGGACAGCCGAAAGAGGTGGACGAACCTCCAACACACCGGGGATCATGAAAGTCGATGAAGTTACCGCCTTGAGAGCACAAATGGAGGCCTTGCAACATCAAGTGACACAAATGCAAAACGTCAAAGCCGTGACGAAGAAGGCTCCATGTGGCATATGTGGAGAGGCGACTCATATCACCGCCGATTGCCAAGTCCTTATGGAAGGAGAAGATGTGGAGCAAGTGAACGCCATGTTCTACAATCAAGGTGATAAGAGGAATGACCCGATCTACAATAAGGTTAGGCAAAATGATAATTTCAATTCCAATTCTTATAACCCTAACACAAGGTGGAACCATCCGAATTTCAAATGGAAAACCGAGAATGATAACTCCAACCAATACCAAGGTAATTCCAACCAATACCGGTCCAACCAAAACTCTTACCAAGGTCCTTCCCAATTTTCCAAGTTGGAAAAGATGATGGAAGAGTACATCGATTACCAAAGGAACACAAACAACGAGTTCCACAAAAAGTTTGAGTTCCTAGAAACGAAGACAAAGATGCTAGAGACACAAATAGCACAACAAGCTTCTTCATCCTCTCGCCAACAAGGCACACTTCCGGGCAAGCCGGACATCAACCCTAGGGAGCAAGCAAAGGCTATAACCTTGAGGAGCGGCACGGGATACGAAGGACCCAAGATGCCCACCATTGAAGAGCAACAACCACCCAAGGAGACACCACCTCCAACTTCTCTCAATGAGGACACACCGGCATCAACCGAATCTCAAGAACCGGGTAATTCTATCCCGGCAAAGGTAAAACCTACTGAAACTCCTAAGTATATTCCACCACATAGGTTTATACCATTCCCTCAAAGGTTAGTAAAAAGTAAACTTGACCAACAATATGCCAAATTTGTAGAACACCTCAAGAAATTGAACATCACCATCCCTTTTACCGAAGCAATTACTCACATGCCCTCTTATGCAAAATTTTTGAAAGATATCCTATCCAACAAAAGAACAATTGAGGAAGTGGGCACGGTATCCCTTAATGAGGAGTGTAGCGCTCTTTTCCTAAACAAGCTACCTCCAAAACTTAAGGATCCCGGGAGTTTTGCAATTCCATGTGTAATAGGTGATACCAAATTCGAGAGGTGTCTATGTGATTTAGGAGCAAGTGTAAGCCTCATGCCAAAAACCGTCTATCAAAGGCTAAATCTTGTTGCCTTGAAACCTACAAGAATGTCCTTACAATTGGCCGATAAGACGGTACGCTACCCCGAGGGAATTGCGGAAGATGTGATTGTCTTGAAAGGTAAGTTCTTTGTTCCGGTCGATTTTGTGGTTGTTGAGATGGAGGAGGACACTCATACCCCTCTTCTATTGGGACGTGATTTCCTCACCACAGCAGGGGCAAATATAAATGTTAAGGAAGGTAAAATATCCTTTGACATTGGAGGCGAAAAGGTAAATTTTCACATGTTTAATGCCATTAAATACCCTTCAAATGATAATGATTCTATATGTAGAGTGGATGCTTTAGATTCCATTATAGCTACTCAGATGGAGGAGGAGATGGCTAATGAACAACTTGACCAAGACCTAGAAGAATTCAGCCCTGAAATTGTTCAAATCTGTGAAAATTTTCCTGAGTGCGGGTCTCCCACCCGCACTGACATCCAGTGCGTCCGCACTCAGCCTCCTGAAGCTGCACAATCCGCTGACCGAGCCCAGTGCGTCCGCACTGACCATCCAGTGCGGCCCGACCACCCGCACTCACCAAAATTTGAGCAGATTTTCAACATTTCAACCGATTCTGCCGCACCAAAGGTCGAACTCAAGCCTCTGCCACCTACCCTTCGCTATGAATACTTGGGGGAAAACGAGACATACCCGGTGATTGTCAATTCAAAGCTCAACCAAGAACAAACCGAGAAGCTTCTACACGAGCTAAGGCTACATCGGAAGGCAATTGGTTACACAATCGATGACCTAACCGGAATCAGTCCGTCCCTTTGCATGCATAGGATTCTAATGGAGGATGATCACAAACCCACCGTTGAAGCTCAAAGAAGGCTCAATCCGAATCAAAAAGAAGTAGTGAAGAAGGAGATCCTCAAACTACTTGATGCCGGCATCATCTACCCAATTTCCGATTCCAAGTGGGTAAGTCCAGTTCATGTAGTACCAAAGAAGGGAGGCACAACAGTTGTGAAGGGTGAAGATGACAAGATGATATCCACAAGGGTGGTCACCGGATGGCGAATGTGCATCGACTACCGAAAACTCAACAATGCAACAAGGAAGGATCACTTCCCTCTATCATTCGTGGACCAAATGCTTGAGAGGCTAGCCAATCATTCGCATTTTTGTTACCTTGATGGGTATAGCGGATTCTTTCAAATCCCTATTCACCCCGATGACCAAGAAAAAAACGACCTTTACTTGCCCTTATGGTACGTTTGCGTACCGTAGGATGCCGTTTGGTCTATGCAATGCCCCGGCCACATTTCAAAGAGCCATGATGGCTATTTTCTCCGATTTATTAGAAAATTCCGTGGAGGTTTTCATGGATGACTTTTCAGTTTTTGGTACTTCTTTTGATGATTGCTTAACTAATTTGATTAAAGTTTTAGAAAGATGTGAGCAGGTCAATTTGGTGCTAAACTGGGAGAAGTGCCATTTCATGGTGCAAACGGGGGTAGTTTTAGGCCACGTGGTGTCATCCGAAGGCTTGGAAGTCGACAAAGCAAAGGTGGAGGTGATAGAGAAGTTGCCATACCCGACTTGTGTGAAAGATGTGCGGAGTTTCCTAGGCCATGCGGGGTTTTATCGACGGTTTATCAAGGATTTTTCAAAAATTTGCAAACCTCTTACAAATTTAACTATGAAAGATGCAGAATTTAATTTTGATAAACCTTGCATTGATGCTTTTGACAGGATAAAAAAGGCGCTAATCTCAGCCCCCATTCTTCGCCCACCGAATTGGGATGCACCATTCGAGATTATGTGTGATGCAAGCGACTACGCCGTCGGAGCCGTCCTAGGACAAAGGATCGACAACAAGCCACATGTGATCTATTATGCAAGCAAAGTCCTAGATGAGGCGCAAATGAACTATACAACCACCGAGAAGGAGTTCTTAGCCGTCATCTTTGCTATCAACAAATTCCGGTCCTACTTGGTGGGATCCAAGGTGGTTGTGTACTCCGATCATGCAGCCATCCGATACCTTCTCAACAAGAAAGATGCCAAACCTCGCCTAATTCGATGGATCCTCTTACTACAAGAATTCGACTTAGAGATCAAGGACAAGAAGGGAACCGAAAATTCAGTGGCGGATCATTTGTCTCGCATTACCAATGAACCAAAAGAGAATGATGTGCCAATTGATGACTCATTCATAGACGAACAACTATATGCAGTCAACGAACTCAAGGCGCCTTGGTATGCGGATTTGGTCAACTACCTTACATGCGGTATACTACCTCCCGATCTAACTTATCAACAACGAAAAAAATTCTTTTCCGATGCCAAGAAATATTTTTGGGATGAACCATTGTTGTTTAAGTTGGGGGTAGATGGGATCCATAGAAGATGTGTGCCCCAAGAAGAAACCGAACAAATCCTAAGATGTTGCCACTCATCCGCCTATGGAGGACACGCTTCCACCGACAAAACCGCCGCCAAAGTTCTTCAAGCCGGGTTCTTTTGGCCCACGCTCTTCCGAGACGCAAGAGAATATGTGCTTAGATGCGACAAATGTCAAAGAACCGGGAACATATCCAGAAGACATGAAATGCCCTTAAACGGAATACTAGAAGTTGAATTATTTGATGTTTGGGGTATCGACTTTATGGGGCCCTTTCCGAGTTCTTGCCACAACAAATACATCCTCGTGGCGGTCGATTACGTGTCAAAATGGGTCGAAGCCATAGCTACGCCAACCGCCGACTCCGCCGTGGTAAAGAAATTTTTTCAGAAAGTTATCTTTCCTAGGTTTGGAGTACCCCGAGTGGTGATAAGTGATGGTGGATCTCATTTCATCAACCGCCAATTTGACGCTCTTCTACTCAAATATGGAGTCAAGCACAAGGTAGCCACACCATACCATCCACAAACGAGCGGCCAAGTCGAGGTGTCCAACCGTGAGATAAAGAGCATCCTCCAAAAAGTAGTGAACATATCAAGGAAGGATTGGTCACTCAAACTAGACGAATCTCTTTGGACATACCGGACCGCATTCAAAACACCCATAGGTATGACTCCTTTCAAACTTGTGTATGGAAAAGCATGCCATTTGCCGGTCGAGCTTGAGCATAAAGCCTATTGGGCAATCAAGGCTCTAAACTTCGACATGAAGGCCGTCGGTGAAAAGAGAATCCTCAATCTACACGAATTGGAGGAATTGCGCCTCGATGCGTATGAGAATGCCAAGTTATACAAAGAAAAGACAAAAAGATGGCACGACAAGCATATCATGAGGCGAGATTTTCAAGAAGGAGATACGGTTCTCTTGTACAACTCAAGACTCCGGCTCTTTCCCGGAAAGTTAAGATCAAGATGGACCGGGCCATACAAGGTAAGGAAGGTGTTCAACCATGGTGCAATTGAGATTGAAAGCGATAAAAGTGGAGCATTTAAGGTAAACGGACATCGTCTCAAACATTTTAATTATGAAAGTCCCATAGGCGAGATGGAAAGGTTTCGCCTAGATGATCCAAAACTTCAATAGTGAGCACGAATCATGTCGAGCTCACGACGTAAAATTGAGCGCTTCTTGGGTGGTAACCCAAGTTTTTTATTTTTTGTTTGTTTTTAACTTTTCTTTTTACTCAAGTTTTAATTTAGTCATTCCAAATTTTCAATTTACTAACTCTACAGAAAATTTCAGGACGAAACGAGCAAAATTGGTCCCAGTGCGTCCGCACCCGAGGTAAGTATTTACATTTTTTGGAAAAACTTTGAATTTTTGAAAAATTTTGTCGGTGCGGATGAATCACCCGCACTGACACACAGTGCGTCCGCACTCAGGAATTTTTTTGAAATTTTCGCAACCTGAAAATATTTTTGTCGGTGCGGATGGATCACCCGCACTGACACACAGTGCGTCCGCACCAGTGTGTCTTTTTAAACCCGACCCCTAGGGTTCTTTCGCGGCTTTTCAACTCCAAAACCCTAGTTTCGGTTTTTCCTCTCTAAAAACCAGAAAAACCTCTTCCTATACCCATTTCTCCTTCTCCTCCACCATTTCTACCCTTTTTCTCTTCCTCTTTCCCTCTTTTCTTCTCCAAAACCGAAGATCTCACTTCTCTCAAGCCGTTCCAAGCGCCTCTTCTCCAAAACTCGGATTTCTTCGCATTTTCTCGAAATTTTTGTGATCTACAACGAGGTTTGATCTCTCCTTACACTAAATTTCATTTATTAGTAGTTAGATCTGTAAAATGGTACCAAAAATCGAAGAAATCGACCAAAATTGCCCAAATCGGTTTGAATTTCCCCAGAGTGCGGCCCGACCACCCGCACTCAGACACAGTGCGTCCGCACTTTGGCGAAACTGGTAAATTTGGTGAAATGGTTAAGTCCAAAGTGCGGCCAAACCACCCGCACTAATTTTAGTGCGTCCGCACTCTGACATGAACAAAAAATGTGACCAAGTACCCAGTGCGGCCAGACCACCCGCACTGAGAGCCAGTGCGTCCGCATTAGGCTCGGGAAAAGTCAGAAATGCAGCCAAACTAAGCCAATTGTTCACAGTGCGTCCGCACTCATGACCAGTGCGGGTCAGTCACACGCACTGAGACCCAAAAACACCAAAATCTTCGATTTTTTAATTCTTTCTACTTCTAAATTGCAGTAAGAATGTTTAAAAGGCAATCAAAGAGATCCAGGGCAGGAAAAGAGAAGGGTCAGAGCAGCAACCAAGCACCCCAATACCCACCAGCCAAACCCTTGAATACTGATCAAGGGATAAGGAAGAACCTTCTGGAGTACCAGCGCACTCTCGAACCATCCCGGTGGATCTGCACCTATACCCTTCAGACGTTGGGACTCTTGGCCACGGTGCAGATGCTTACCGAGCGGTTAGGGCTGTGGGACTTCCTTTGTGACGAGGTCCAAACCTACCGAAACCTCACCATCGAATTCCTCTCCTCCTATGAGTTCGATCGGGCATCAAGGATTATGAGCTTCAACCTTGGCGGCTATCACCACGAGTTGCACACCACAGACCTCATGGTTGGTCTCGGGCTACCAACCGAGCATGTTGAAGAAATGTGCACCACCCTCCGGTTCTACAATGACATGAGCGAGCACCAATTCCGAGTCCTCACATGCCATGACGGCTACCTCGGCCCCCAACGCATTAAGAATGTCCTCCACCCGGCAATCCGTTACCTCCAAAGGGTACTTTCTCACACTCTTTTTGCCCGAGGGGAGACCGCTTCGGTCTTCAACTTTGGAGATATGACCTATGTGTGCAGCATGCTCCGACGGAACAATGGAGAAATGTGCTACATGCCACATCTCGGATACCACTTGGCGAAGCACATGAGAAATGTGGCCCACAACAGGCAATCTGGAGGGATAGTGCGCATTGGTGGTATCATCACAAAAATTGCCCGCTTCTTGAACGTTCCAACTGGAGATGATGTGGTACCGGGATATACCTTGGTGGATATTGCTCGATTGGAAGGGGCAAGGTTAATTAAATTTGATGATATTGAGGAAGCTTGGATCAATTTAGGACCGGGTGAAATCCGACATCGGTTACCACTCCAAACTCAACTTGACCCTATAAACTATGACACTTGGAAGATAGTGGATGAGCCACTTGATCCACAACAGCCACCTCCACCACCAAACCCTGAATTACCAGCGGAGGCACCACAACCCGCTGCCCCGGCACAACCACCACAAGAAGGGCCAACAATGCAACAGATGTGGGAGTTCATGCAGACTATCCACACTTCCATCGGCGACTTGCGCATCCACATAGATGGCCGCATGGATACTTTCGAGCGCCGTATGGATGAGGTAGAAGCCGAGGCCGCAGCCGCCAATTATTATGCACGCCAAGGGGTCATGCGCAACAACCCCGATTATGAAGATGACCCGCCTACTCCACCATACCAAAGGAGGGCCGCCACTAGAAGGGAGCAAGAGTTGGCTCAACAGCGCGAGGCAGCAGCTGCAGCCGCACAAGCCGCGCAACAACAAGAAGAGGAGGAAGAAGAGGAAGAGGAGGAAGAGGAGGAAGAAGGAGGAGCAGAAGATGATGAGGACGATGACGGAGGATCCGACATGGATGCGGAATGATTCCGCACAACAACACCACCACCACCACTTTTAGCTAGAGTATATCATGTTTCTTCTCTCTTATTTAGTTTATTTTTAGCACTGAGGATACTGCTTTATTTAAGCTTGGGGGATGGGAAGGAATTGTATCTGCATGCATTTTTTTTTTATGTATTTTTTTTTACTTTTTTAGGATTTATAACCTTGATTTTTACTTGACCATGAATAGGGTTAGTACTTTTGAACTTAATTGATTGAAATTGCGAACTTGTCAATATGTTTTACGAGGTTATGAAAAATAGAGTCTTGCATAATTGGACTTAATTGTCTGAAAATGCATAAAGTATAAAATCACGTTTAATTTTTTGTGTTAAAAGTTGGCAAAAATAAAAGTTTTGATAAAATTTGAGTGATTTTCGAAAATTAACCATTTTAATGCGAATTTTAACAAATTTTTAGAAATACCCTTGGAATAGTTTGAAATAAACCACATAATTTGGCGAAAAACTTTGTGGAAATAAAGGCTTACGAATTTGAAACATTAGGAATTTAAATTTATTAAGGAAGTCATTTAGATGTGATGTGAATTAATACCTTCGATGTGTGTATTTTTGCAAAAAAATTGTTCAAAATATTTTAAAAATTGAAATTTTTGACTCCTCTTACCTATGATACGGCGACATGACGTACTTATGGTTATGAGTCATTGGCACTCCTGCTCCACTAGTCTCCCGATAAAATTAACATTCGTGTTAGTGGAAGGGTTAGACTATGAGCATGCAAAGCACCCTTGAATTAGAACGGTTGGGTACAGTTAACTACTTGTAACTAACCGGTGCTTAAATGAGGATGGGGAAAATAGTGCCATGAAAGAAAATAAAAATAGAAAAATCAAGTTCAAAAGAAAAAGAACAACAAAAATGTGAATTTTGCAATATACCAAGTTTGGGGGATTTCTTCTTCACAAATAAAAATGCATGTCTTTTAATAAATTTGGATGAATAAAGTTTACAAATTCTAAACCTTTAAGGAAACGAAAGTTAGAGTAATCGAATTGTGGGGTGAAGTATTATTAACCAAGGGTTGAACTTTAAATTTGTGGAAATTTACATTAAAATTTTTAATTTTAGCAAGATCATACGAATTTTTCAAAATTTTGAAGAGGAATATACTTGATATAGGGGTTAAATTTGAGATCAAATTGTAGTACAAAATTAGATATTGCTTGAGGACAAGCAAGGTTCAAGCTTGGGGGATTTTGATAAGCATAAATTATATACACATTTGATCTAGTTTTTATCATAAAATAACTCCAATTATCATGTATTTTGAATATAAAAGGAATAAATTACACCTAGAATCAAGATACTGCGGTAGTTTAGCTTTAAATTGCAGGAAAAGACGAAAAATGATGTAATTAGGGCTGAGTGCGGATCAACCACCCGCACTGAGATTCAGTGCGGACGCACTCAGTACTTAGCTGATTTTCCAGCCTCTCAGCGCAAGCCAGGATTTTTCCCGAGCGTAATGCGTCCGCACTCACACGCCAATGCGGGTCATCCATCCGCATTCAGTACTTGGTCGGATTTTCAGAAACTACAGAAGTTCAGCAGTGCGGGTCCTTCACCCGCACTCCCCACCAGTGCGGACGCACTCAGAAGATTACGCAGGATTTTCGCCAAGTTAAATAAGGAAAGTTGAATCCAGTGCGGATCAACCATCCGCACTCACAGCCAGTGCGGACGCACTGAATACGCAGACAGCCAAATTTACCCGGTTTCAACACTGTTTCTATTTTTGGCACTCCAAGGACACGTTTTAAGAAGCCAAAAAATAGCAATACTTGCCAGGAAAGAAATGTCAAAAAGAGCACCCACTAACTCCACCTTTTAGCCTCTAAATTGGGTATGATCTATTGCTATAAAAGGGCTAGAAGTTTCCCTTCCAAATCCATCCACTACCATTCTCTCTCAACACACACAACTCAGCCATATTTTCTGAAGAAGGTGAAGCTTTCAAGCAAGGAGAAGAAGGGTTTCCTGAGCAAGATTCGGCAAGATTGAGGTTCTAGATTCAAAGGGTGTAATTATTCTTTATTTCATTTCCTTTTATTCTTTGCCAAACTTTGCAATGTTTCCCTCCAAGAGGGAGTAGTTCTCTCTCTAGGGGTTTAGGTCAATGCATGAACTTGTTTAATTTTATTCTATTCGATTATTTGCTTTTATTATGATTGTTTTATCGGATTTGATTGTTAATTTCTGTGATTTAATAATTTGTGTTAGAAACATAATTAGTACTTGAATTGTAGCATCTCGTTTTGGTTTCAAAAGAACCAAAATTGACTAGGATCAATAGGATAGTACCAAATTGTGAATGCAAATACCTTAGGTTTTAGATTAAGATTCTAACCAATTTAATCTAAGCCGGAACTACAGAAATTAGGGTTAGGGATTTGGTGAAGAACCTAAACGAGAAGTCAAACCCTAATTAGGACATCTCAAATCGAGTCGGATATTGGTACCATGGACTTGATTGTGAAATACCAATATTTGATGAGAGGAGAGACTAACAAGAGCTTATAGTCTAGGTAGCTAGGATGAAGAACCTAAAAAGTGAAGTCCGAATTACTTAGACACGTTATTAATTCACGAAAGTGACCCTTAATGACATATTAGGTTAGAAACCTCATCAAATCATACATGAATTTAAGCAAATACCGAATGAATAGAGTTAACAAGGGATTGTAGACCAAAGACCCCTAGATTCTCTAAACCTTGAAAACAAACCGACTTTTCTTTCTTTTACTTTTACTTTTTATTGTTTAAAACTCCTTTCGGGTATTGAACCCAACCTTAGGATTTTTACTACAAACCCCCCAATTTACTTTATTGCACTTTTCTTTCTTTTCTGAAATTTATTATCTAAAGTTGAAAATTTAGTATTTATCTTACTCCTTGTGGTTCGATACCTGATAATATACTACACGGTAGGATTGTATACTTGCGATCTAAACCGAAAGTGTATTTGAGGATAAAGCTTTTTACATATACCCTTTGCACGTATCAGGCGTATGGATAAACAAATTAATTCCAGCATCATCATTAAAAAAAACAAAATTTGTAATCTATGCGACGAATTAATGTATCATTTTTTTATTATGTTTCATGTGACAAGATTCTTTATAATAAACTATATCTAATTCAGGACTGCTGAGTAAGTTAGATGTTTATCAGATCACATTAGGTCTGATCTACTCTAAGTACCGTGCGCTCAGCTTTAATATTCATATATGTTTACATCAATTTTTGTGTGTACGGATCTTAAAGCGGATCTGACAATCAAACAGTAACACACACACAATTCATGTGACATGGGAAGAAATAAACATGAATGATAAATAGTACAATTGTTTAAATTTTTTTACGGAGAAAATATTATTGGTAGACCAAAAAATATTACTTTTAATTTTGAATTACCAATTGGTGCTTAGGACTAGAGTGGAAAAAACGTGTCGTGCCGTGACTAAACATGCTGTGACTTTGGTCTTGTGACGTGCCGTGTCGTGACCAAGTTAATTTTTCACGTGCCGTGACCAAAATGTCAAGGGGTGGTCACGGCAAGCAAATGGTCACGCCACGTAAGTCACGCCGTGCCTAACGTGCCGTGACCATACGTGACTCACGTGACCATTAATTTAATCATAATTTAGGTTAGTTTATTCAAGATTCATCATTAAATCAATATCTAATGGTCCTAACTACACGTGACTCGAGTGACTACGTGTCGTGCCGTGCCGGCTGTGACTAAATCTTTCACGTGCCGTGTCGTGCCAAAGTTTCAAAAGATGAGCACGGGACGCGAATGGTTACGGTACAAGACACACGAGTCACGACACGTAACTGACACACATATCGTGCAGTAACCGTGCCATTCCGTGACGGAGCCAGCTCGCCATGCCATTTTTCCCACTCTACTTAGGACTATAGAAGTTATGTTTTGTTTTATTTCATTTGTATTTTATCTTATTAAACAGAGATTATATATATTTACATTTTATAATTTATCAAAAGAAAAAGAAAATTGATAACCAAAATGACATACCGTTTATCTCATGTAAGAATATTGACAGAGCTGTTTTGACTTGATGCAGTGCACAAGTAATATCAGTTAATAAAAAAAACATTTCACATGCGCTGCATCAAGCCAAACTATCACTATTAATATCTCCTTGTTCGTCTCACATTGGCAACAAAATGAAGCATCAAGTTCAATAAAAATCCCCTAAACAGTAACAATTTCAATTAATGTTTTAAAACCAAGTATTATTCTAGATAATGATGATATATAAAGCTTGCTTTTTCAAAGATAGAGAAACTAGAAAGAATCCACAGCTACATTTAGAAAAAAGGAAAAGTAGATCATGACATCTCTGAAAAATCAAGGAAGAAAAGGAAGAATTCTAAAACTTGCAAAATGGTTGAAAATTATATATCAAATGATAGGTCATCACAAAGATTTTTTTTTTCCACGTTTTTTCTACTGTAACTAATAATTGAGTTGTATGTGTTAATTTGTTTGCTGGTTTTTTTTTATAAAGATTGCAGATCAAGTCATTCAACTGTTATTTTATATTTATCATAAAAAAAAACTTAAACCATTCAACTACGATTTGGTCAGAATTTTATTTTTGATATGACCACAACGTGAAATTACAGACAGAAATTTGGTGTTCGCAACTTCACGTTGCGGACATGTCTCTTTTTTTTGGGGTCAGAAAAGTTGTTGGCCACCTTAAATTGCTATCTCTGATCAAAATCCGCCTTTTGATTGACCAAAATGTTAGAGGGCCCACAAACAGCGTTGAGGAGAAAATAAAAAGTTGTTGTCTGCAATTTAAGGTGGCGAACACCTCATTTTTGCTCGCCATATGTTTCTGCGGTCATGTCAAAAATGAAATTTTCATAAATTCATGATTATTTGGTTTGTCTTTTTTTTTTATGAATGGTAAAAATAAATATTTTGAGAGATTTCTGTTCGGATTTCAAATCTGTGCACTGTTTTTAGGCACTGTACCAAAGACTGTTTTTTGTTTAAAAAATATCTTGTTCTGTTTTGTCAATAAAAGTTCATAAGAACATTCAATTCTGTCAACTGATTCACTATTCTTACATTTAATGTTAGACCAGCTTTTTACCAGTTTAGATTCACGTGGCATTTAAAGCAGATCGAATAGTACTCAGTTCCGTTAAGTACGATAATTTAAAAAAAAAAAGAAAAAAAAAAAGTCTCCCTCGCCAAATATCATTCTCAGCTGAAATAAGTAACAAATTTAAAATAACTAAATAGAAGGTTATCTCCATAAAAGTACCTCTTCTTCTAAGTTCCGCATCGTAATCGGGAGATTTCAGATCCATTGCGGTACTATACCGTGTACAATTGGATCTGCATCGTCCATTTTATCTTTACACGAATCATAAAGAAAAAGGCTTGCGTGATCGACGTGTCCGGTGTTTATTCGGGGATAGCGCAGGGCCAGTATTATTTGGGCTTTAAGATTCGTGAAGAACGTCTTTGAGCGGTTGAAATTTTCCAATAAGTCACGCAAAATATGAGATATCTCAGAGGAAGCGAATTCAATTACTGGGAGCTCATCCACCGGAATTCGAATCCCCTAAAGTAACCCAAATTATTTTTTTAGATCCAAACCGTTCGATCTGCTTTGGCACGAATATTAAAGGATCCACGAGCATTTCATGTAGGGCCGGATTGGCCCGAATTCTGATCGGACGGTTCAGATCTAAACTCAAAATTTGGGTTACTTTAGGTATACCTGCCCATTCTACTGTGCGGTAGGGATACGCTTCGAATTCGCCTCTCAGTATTCGGGAAACTGTTGCAACAACATGGCGCGACGATCGCACCTCCACCTAACAGAGGTTTGCGCGCTCGCATCAGGCTGCGGCGATCTCTCAATTCTAGGCTTAGGTGAGCGCGAGGGATGGCTCGACGATCCTTCCCTTCTCTCCTCGCTCTCTCCTTACAACCACTCCCTCGCATTGGCGCACCCTTCCAAATCCCTCATCCTTGTGCTCGCATCCACTACTGGCGATCGCGTTGGGAACGGAGACTACGCGGTTGTTAGCAGGATCAGACCGTCTCTTGGTGAATCTGATGGGTTATTGGCTGCCATCGAGTGGGTCCCCCATGTCAGAGACGGAGAGATTTTTGAAGGTGATGATACAGCGCCTGTTCTGGCAGTGGGGACCACTTTGGGGTACTTACTGTTTTATTCTCTCGCCGGTGAACTTCTTCACAAGCAGGTGCTTCTCTCTTTCTCTGACATGGGGGACCCACTCGATCTGAATTTAGATTTGTATTTCTCTTATGGATGCTTTTATTATGCAGAGTATATACCCGGGAAGGATACTGAGACTCAAATTTAGAACGGCAAAGGCAAAGGCGGGATCATTGGAAGAATCGGTTTCTGACGAGCTCTCTATTGTCTTCTCTGGCATAATTGCTCGGTTCGATGGATTAGATATACAGGTACTTTATATTTGGAATTATAACATACTGTTAACTTAAGAGAGATTGAGTTGCACAGTTATTTATTAAAAAAAATTTGTGGGTATGTTAGGATATGCTTCAAAAGTGGTCTGACGAGGCGGGATCAAGGGTTTGGAACAAGAGGTTTCAGGAAGGAAATGAAGAAGAAGAGAGCAATTTTTCAACTGTTCCCTTCCAATTATGGAATGTAAATAAGTTTGGATCTTGTGCAGATGTGGCAATTGTAGGGTTGATGCCCCCGCCCCTCTTGGAAATTCAGGTAATTTTTCAGAAAATGTTGTATAATATGTAAAGTAACTTACCATGATCATATCTTAATGCAACTTATATTTACAGAGATTTATTATCTCCATTCCATTATTAAGCACATTGGGTGTCCGATCCGCCAACGGCTACGATTGAAAGATTAATTTTTGGATTTAATCTTAGCTCTCCAATCACATAATCTATCTTTTTTTTTATTAAATGCATATGTTTTATGTGTAGAAGTTTAAATTTAGCTACAAACATACTCGCCACACATACCGCCACATGATGCCTTACAATTAAAATTAAACAAACTCTAAAATTTAGCAATATAATTCTCTTTTTCCTTATTTTTTTTTGTTTCCTTATTTCTCCCTCTCCAATTGAAATTTTTTATACGGTGGATCACAATGCAAATCAATTTTTTATTCACTTCCTTATTTATCTACTTCCTTATTTCTATACATATTACTGTGATAAATGTATAATATATTTCTAATTTTGTTTTTTTATGAAAATTTGTCATTTTGTATGAGAATTTATTTTTGTTATCTTATCATATATTTCGTTGCAACGCACGGGCACGATACTAGTTATATATTAAGTGTAAAGTTGAATGTAAGAGTTGCAATTTTGTTGGTTTTCAGTCGAGTCGACGTTACTACTGTGCTGTCACCATTGGAGAAGATTCTGTTATCTCTGCATATCGGTACATTTTTTTTTCTTTCTTTTTTTCACCATATTAGTTGGGACTGTACCAGTTAGGTATTGGAGTTAATTAAATGTACCTAACTTCATTAAATTTAAAGGCTGTCAGAAGACAGGAGCAGGTCATTGGTAGGGGCAATTTTGTCAAGAGTTGGAACAGCTACTATCTCAACTATTAGCTCTTTTTCAAGTATACTTTGGAGAAGAGAACCAAGTCCCACAAAAAAAACTCGGCCCAAACCCCAATCCTTCGCAAAAGGTTGTATTTCTATTTAAAACATGCAATATGTATCCATCAAATGTGAAGAATAGTCAAGTAAAACATTTTCTTTTTAATTTTTTTAATTTGAGACAGCATCGCCTATGACATGTGTGAAAGATCCACCAAGGAGAGGGGAGAGACTAACTCTCTCTCCTAGCGGTACATTAGCAGCTGTTACTGATTCTTTAGGTCGGATTTTACTTCTTGACACTCAAGCTCTTGTGGTTGTCAGATTATGGAAGGTTCTTACTTTTACTTTATATATTTGTATAATTTTGATGAAAAAAGGGAACAGCTACCAAAAAATTAAAAAAGAAAACCAACAAATTAAACCCGTAGTTCATATTTGCAGTCATTTTTGTATGGGAAACTAAGAATAAATGAAATAACTTTTTTTTTCAGACCGAAATTTTTTACTGATCTATTTCCTTTGTATTTGTTGTTTGTCCATGCACTTCTCTAGCCTTAATTAGTTTATAAATGTGAAAAGGAAATTGTGTATTTTGTTCAAAGAAAAGATAAAAGAAAAAAAATTGTGTATTTTGCAAAGAACAACTTGAGCTCTTCTGATGCATTTTTATGCATCCTTTCTTTTTCTTTTTCTTTTTTCTGAATTGTTTGCATTTGTTTTTGCGGTTATAGGGTTATCGTGATGCACATTGTCTCTTTGTGGAGATGTTAGCAAAAAAAGAGAAATCGGCTACTTCATCTAACTATTATGGATATAGTAAAAACGACTATTGCTTGTGCTTAGCTATTCACGCACCCCGTAAAGGAATTATCGAGGTACACTTCCTTTTTAAATAATAACAAGACCTAATATTTTACTACCTTTTGGACTCCTAATTGCTAAAAATTAAACATTTTACAAGAAATTACCATTGAACATGTTTTTTCTCTTAAAATAAGACCTTGACAATGCCTTTTTTCATGATGAAGTAAGATGTTTGAAGGGTAAATATTTGAAAAAAACAAATTTTGACTTCATACAGTGCACGAACCATATGCAGCGCTGTTTTTATTCTATAGTACATGCCCTGCATGAAGCCAAAATTGCTCTGTTAAAATCTTTACCTCGTTTGAAGCTCCTCTCTTTACCACCAAAGTTTAATAACATATGTGCATTTATTTGATTTCAAATGATTCCTATAATACTAAATGGAAGTTATTTATTTATGCTCTTCTATGAACTAAAGGTTTCGCTTGTTTACAGGTATGGCAGATGAGAACCGGGCCCCGCCTCCTGACAATACAATGCCCCAAAGGAAGTAAAATGCTACAACCTTCAATTAGGTTATCTTCTAATTCATCATACAACCCATTGGAGGTTTACTTGTTAAATGGCGATTCAGGCCAGTTGTTTGCTCTAAACCGGCATATTAGCTAATTAATTAAGGTTCACATGCATTTATTTATTTTACTTGTGTGAGATATATAATTAATTATTTGCAATTTTCCATTTAATTGCTGATTGTTGTATAGTAATTCATTTGTGTTCATTATATTTATTGTGAAATTGTATGAAACTCTTGCTCTCATATTTTTTAAGTTTTCAAGGGGTATACATGAAATTCCCCCTTTTTTTCATAATATTACTAGTGTTAAAGGCCTTTTTATTTTGTTGGTCTTCTTGCTTCTTTTGCATCAATTTTTATAGCTATGATTTGAGTTTTCATTCAGAAATTATCAACCACAATTGATTTTAATCAAAACTATCAGCTGGTAAACATAAATTTGAATTTATCTGAATTTCAATATAAGTTGATACAACTAGTTACTAACGCATGCTATTGGTAAAAAGAAAGAAAAAAAAGAAAAAAGGATCAAGTAAATACATAAATCAGCAAAGTTAGAACTTAGCCATGAATCCAAAAATATATGGATCAGCTGCATAGTCCCTAATCTACATTAAACAAATGCAAAAAAAGGAGATGTATTACAACAAAGTAACACTAAAGAGGCATTTAATTGCGCCTGCGAACAAAATGAAAAATTAAAAAAAAGAAAAAGTTAGGATTGATTCAATAGCCTATCATGAAAAACCTTTCCAAGTTGTTCGTAGAGAACTTGTTGCTCTTGAAAGCTTAAATTTTTCAAAATCTGTAATAAAAAAAAAAAGCACAAAGGGATGCAATGTTAAATAACATATTAAATAATAATTTGTTGGTTTTTTTTTTAAGCCCGAGTGTATATATATATACCTGCTCAAGAATCATCTCTACAGTGAAGTCTTGTGGCCTCACAAAAGATTGATAGTATATGTATGCAAATACAGCCATTACCATCTACAGAGAAATACAAAGAATAAATTTTAGAAAATAACAATAAATCGAGTTTAGGTTGTTTACATATTTTATATTAAAGAGATTCAAACAGATTTGAAGTCACAAACCCTGATAGAATTTAACAGAGATGAAACCAAATTTCTTTCGAGTAAATATTTCCTAGTAAATTTCATAATTAACTGAGTTTTATCTATGTTTAAATAAAGAAAAATAAAAAAATATGAATTGAAGTACCTGACAATCCATTCTATCAGTAATTCCACCATGACCAGGGATACTGTCGCCAAAATCCTACAAAGAAATGTGATTAAGTAACAACTAATAACAAATAATAGAAAGAAATAAATTATTAAAATGAGAAACTTGTAATTACTTTAACTTTGAAAGCTCTTTTGAAACCACTGGCGAAAAATCCCCCAAATGGTGCAATTATGGATGCAAACAATCCAAGAGCAAGTGCATGCCACTGCACAGGTAAAATTGGAATTTTCTTCCATGGAAACTACAATAAAGAAAATAAATAAATAAAGTTAGAAATTAATATTAAAAAGATGAATAATACTGTTTCATGTTAGATGAAAGATCATGTTAAAAACAACTTGACCTGACAATCACATGTAATTTTTCAAGAAAACTGCATTGAAATGTAAGCAGTAAGAATTTTTCAGGGTCAATTTTCGCGAAGGAAAACAGATAAATAAGGGAAATGCTTACAAATTGAGCACATTTAAAACTACCCAAACTGCCCCTACTGCATCTCATATTTTGTACGGGTACATGGGATGTTACTCAATTTATAGGGGTAACTGAAACATTTTGAGGTTTTGCACAAGGTTTCCATGTAAAAAAATGAAAAAAATTTATGTTTTAAATATATTTTCTTACCCAATCAGGAACCAATCCAATTAACGAGTAAGACTCTGGCTTAAAAAGCGGGCCCGGGTCACAGTAAAGCCACCCAGTAGAAAGATCCTGTATTTATCCAAGGTCAAAATTACATTAACATAATTAAAAGATAATACAGTTTTTAAAAATGAAAATAAAAAAAAATGAAGTAGAGTACCTTTCTAGGACATGTCAACCACTGGAAGCGACCCATTAAATTTGCCAACTGACAATTGAAAAAAAAAAACAGAATGAGATAAATGATGCTATGAAATTGAAGTTTCCCTCTGTATTTTCATTATGAAATAAAAAAAATATGATATTTGACTAACCACAAAGGCTGAGAGCATAGTAGTAACAGATGCCCCGAGAAAACCTTCCCATGTTTTCTTTGGAGAGAGTTTTATTAATGGTGTTTTTCCAAAAAAGAATCCAAAGAAATATGCTGCTATGTCATTTATTACTATAAGAGATGCAGGTAAAAGAAACCTGAAATTGTAACAAGACAACAAATTAGCAACAAAAGTGTTTAAATTTGACAGTCAATCAAAAAAAGAAACTCAAAAACCACAACTGTTTGGGATGACATGTATAATATTTTGGGGGAATTTCATGTATACCCCTCAAAACCTGAAAATTATGTATTCCCCCATCTAAAATTCATAATATCATATTTACCCTTCTAAATTTCAAAAACTCACAAATTTACCCAATTTGTTGACTTTTCTATTAAAACTCATTTTAAATTAATAAAGTACCCATTTTACCCTTAATTAAAAAAAGAAACTTAAAAGATTTTGAGCAAAACCCACGACTGTTTTGGATGGCATGTATTATATTTTAATACTGGTAAATGAAAGTATGGTAAAAAAAGGACATGAATGTACCAGAAAATTCCTTCAAAAATGTTAGCAACAGTAAAAGAGGATTGAGCGAAAACTGTGAGAAGGATCATGTGGGTCCACGCGTACTGGCTGAACTGGTATTTATACATTTTTTTCTTCAATGTCAGAATAAACCACATAAAACCTGGTAAGATAAACAGCAATCAGTAGAATGTATTAACAATTGAACTTCAAAACTAGTGCATCTCTATGAAATAGAAAATAAGAAATAAGGTAAGAAAAAGTTATAAAACATAAATGGATATATACCAGCTATGTAGAGGAAATAACAAATAAACATCTGGTACTTGACAAAGCCGCTCACTAATTTATATAACAACTTGTCAGATGTCACAGTATTCACGAGTTGTTGGCTCAGAAAGCGGCCATATGTAAACAGCATAGCCGTGTAGAAAAAATGCCTACAATAATATAAAATTAATGAGTTAAATTAACATAAAAAAAAAATGAACCAAAAGAACCCACTTAAACACACAAATATCAGAAGCAACAAAAGATAAAACAAGTTTTTTTAGCCCAAACTATGCACACATACCTTACTATTGCTTTCAATGACACCAGACATTTATAGTTCTGATTTCTTTGAAAAATATGTGTAATACATAGGGGTGTTCATTGGATCCGGTTTTGAATTGAACCGACAAATTTTGGATTAAACAGTTCGGTTTTTCGGTTTAAATGGTTCAATTAGGTTGAATTTTTTAATTGCTTCCGTTTTTTATATTTGGTTCGGTTTAATCTCTTATTTCGGTTCGACTTTTATATATCTTGATACTTATTTCTATGATTATTAAATGTATTTGTTGTGTATGTATTGAGTTTTGAACTTTTGAAATTTAGTCTCTTTTATTTCAGCTCAACCAAACAAACCGAAATTTACTTCAGTTTTTTTGGTTCGGTTGTTATTGAGAACCGAATATAATTTTGGTTTGCCAATTTTAATTCGGTTAAACCCCTACCCTCAAAGAAAAAAAAATGCGCAACGTACCAATTTAACATTCTAAAACCGGGAAGTTGTCTCGCTTCGTTTCCCCTGCGGAGCAAGTTAAAGAGTTCTCTAGCCATGAAAATTTGTATCACTACCACCATGGCACAAATGTAGAGGTGTCCCATGTAAATTATCAATACAAACCCTCCAATCATCCAAATTGACGAATATGTCCTTATCAGCATGGACTTGTACTTGTTCCTGTCATTTATCAGCAAATTCGGCTCGCTTGATTTGTTCCCACCTGCAGGGACCTAAATGCAAATATAATTTCATAAGGTGATTCATTATAATTTATTAAATAGCATAAACCCCCCACAAAAAAATTTACCAAGAGTGAGGCTATGGTGCTATGCATAGCACAGATGGCTAGTGTACTACGGCTCAATATGGTACTTTTTAAAATCCTAACGGTCGATCCGACCGTTCAATGTGATAACCATATGAACATGTACTTGCAAACTAAATTTTATATTTTTTCGAATTTTTTTACTATTTTTTCAGATAGGTAGAATTTTGATGGTCCAGAATTTTCAAAAAACACTGATTTTTCTACCTATCTGAAAAAATAGTAAAAAAATTCGAAAAAATATAAAATTTAGTTTGCAAGTACATATTCATATGGATATCACATTGAACGGTCGGATCGACCGTTAGGATTTTAAAAAGTACCATATTGAGCCGTAGTACACTAGCCATTGGTGCTATGCATAGCACCATAGCCTCACTCATTTACCAACCTCGTGTGAAGAACGTTTTCGGTGTCGAACTCGGCCTCCATGAGTCGGTGTAGATTCACCAGAGCTGTTTTCTTTTATCATTTCACCCCTATTAATCTTAAAATTACCAAAATAGAAGTAAAAATATATTACAATCCAAAACTTTATCTAAATTTGCATGATTTTAATCCTAATAAAACCTAAAGCTTAGCTTACCCCAAATTACGGAATTAAAACCTAACCAAATAATAAACATTTTCACCTCTAACTAAACACTAATTTGGACTAGAAATGGGAACAAAATTTGGATTCTGCATTTTAATTTTGATATTAAAAAAAATCAAAATGAGCAAAAGCAAAAAAAGTTTGACAGCTCAAACATTGCTGCTTTTAATAACCCATAAAATCATATTCTTAAAAATTAAAGTACCCAATATTAATCAGCAAAAAGTATTGAATAATCATGATTGACAGCAATAAAATATATTATTTTTTTCAATAATTTTTTATTTAGGAGATTAAAGATCATACCTTTCGAAGATTAGAAAACTGGAATTGATATATTGATTGAATATTTATCCGATTTCGAATGGTCGAGGTGGCGAAATAGTAGAAATAGTAGCTCTCTCTTAACGAAAAACAGTGCTTGTTCGCCTTTTAGATTCGTTGTTTGTTCTCTACTTTTTTTTACTTGCGAAGATATAAAGAAGGTACATTTACATCCAGAACCTTCGATTTTACAAATTTGTTCCGATTGTCCTTAAAACGTTATGCACGTGATTGGGACGTTATGCACGTGATTGGGTCGGGTTTTATGAGTAATAACCCAACCCGCTACCCGTTAATAGAATATCTTATTTTTATAATTAAAGATGAGGAGGGTTCAAATGCCTCCATTTTTTTGTGTCTCCATCATGCCTCTATTTTTAAGAACTTTAATAAATCAAAATTTAAAACTTAAAAGTCAAAATAAAATCGTTAGATATGATCTACATCATTTTATTTATGCACGTGTAAAAAATTATAACATTTCAATTTTGTTTTGGTTGTCATCAAGAGCTTGTAAAACCGTAGTAATGTGGATAATTTCTAGACGTTGAATTTTCAAATGATTGATTTACATAAAAACAAAATCGAAATGTGATATTTTTTTATGAGCACATAAAGAAAATAACATAGATCACATCTAACAGTTTTATTTTGACATTTATGATTTAAATTTTGATTTATTAACGTTTTTAAAAATAGAGGCATAGTGGAGGCACAAAAAATGAAGGCATTTGAACCCTCCCCATTAAAGATTTACAATAATGTGGATTTTATGAATTATAGTTAATCAATATCATGCATTTGACATTAAATTGAGATAAAATTAAAAAAAAAAACGGATTTGGTCTACTAAATATCGCTTTTATTAAATTACAGATTATATGAGAATGAAATGACAATATAAATGTTGATTTGATGAATTATACTAAAAAAAATTTAATTTTGTGTATATAAAAATTACAACTACCGCAATATAGTATATTAATACTTGCATTATTTTATTCAATTTATTTTCCCCAAATTAATAAGTCAATTCCTAATTGTAAGATTCTTGGCATTATAAATTGTCAAAAAAAAAAAATATATATATATACATATATATATATAACAATAGTTAATGGATATCATATTTAACGGGCATGAATCATGCATGATCCAAACTCGGTTGCAGTTATCAAGTCCGTTTAAACAAGTAGTCAACTAGAATAGAAAGAAAGAAAGAATGAAATCAAGTGGTTGTGATTAGAAGCCTAGAAACTTGGTGGTCATAAATTGTTGGCTAAGATGTCGCTATTATATTATATGATATGAGATAGATAGCAAGCAGTTATTCATTTATCATCATATCTCTAGAAATAAATGAGGTTGCAAAATTTATTATGTTGCCCAAATTGATTGCCGCATGATACACCAATCATGGGATTGCTTTTTTTATATATATATATAGTTGGGCTATTTTGCTTTGTGAAGTAAAAGTCATGTTTTACTTTACGCTTATATTTTCGTTTGTGAAGTTCAAAAGGTTGATTCGGACCGTTCAACATGGTCTTCATAATGAAATGCTTGGAGACCAAATTTTATACTTTTTGTAATTTGTTTACTATAATTTTTAGAATTTGAAAATCGTTGTTTTCAAAAAATTATGGACCATAAAAAATAACGATTTTCAAAAATTCTAAAAAATTAGTAAATGCATTTCAAAAAAATGTAAAATTTGGTCTATCATCACAATTTAATATGGAGATCATGTTGAACGGTTCGGATCGATTGTTTGAATTTTGAAAACACAAAATATAAGCGTATGTCATTTACTTTGTGAAGCACAATAGCCCAACTCTATATATATAGTTGGGATATGGTGCATTGCAATGTATAGCTCTTCTTGTACATTGGACTATAAATCATTGGATTCGAAATTCAGATAGTCGATCTAAAGGGCTCAACATGTTCTCCATATTAAAATATGCTTGGAGACTAAATTTTATATTTTTTTGAAAATTTTTTGCTATTTTTTTAGAATTTTTGAAAATCGTTGTTTTTTAGAAATTTCTGGATCATAGAAAAACATTGATTTTTAAAAATTCTAAAAAACTAGCAAACAATTTTCAAAAAATATAAAATTTGGTCTCCAAGCACATATTTATATGGATATCATGTTGAACGGTTTGGATCGGTTGTTTGAAAAATCAAAACCAACAATTTATAATCCAATGTACAAGAGAGGTTATGCATTACAATGCATCATAGCCCAACTCTATATAATAATAATAATAATAATCATCATCATCATCATCGTGGTCGTGGTCGTCCAAATTTGGATTTAACGATGAACTCCCCTGTTCTGATGTTTCTAGAAGTTTTTTTTTTTTTTTCGAATTTTAATTCTTGTCTGAATTTGCTCGCACGTTTCGTTGCCACCATTGTTTGAATGGTCTTAGAATCTTTGAATTTGGTAATAGAAATCCTTCGGAAAAGAATAATAAAATTATGGGAGCCTTTGTTGAGTATGAATTTCATTTTCTAATATTACACACTGGCATTAAAAAATATTTAAACGTATAGCACAATTATTTTTCTTCTGAATTTTGATTTATACCAGACACACTGGCATGTCAACACTGCTGGATCCGGCTCTTCTAAAGTAACTCAAAATTTTAGTTTGAATTCGGACCGTCCAATCAGAATCTGCACAAATATTTATGGGAGCCCGTAAATTTTACATCCAAACTCAAATTTTTGGTTACTTTAGAAGATCCAACTCAATTTTTTTAAATAATTAAATCACTCTCATAAAATACTAAATAAATACTTGTAATTTAGTGGTTAGAGTTTCACTTTGTCTTGTCTAGTTGTTTCACTGTCTACTATCCTTACAACCAGAGGTGGAGGTAAGAAGCAACAATGGGGTCAATTGACCCTATTTAACTCTTTTTTTTTTTGTATTTATGTATGATTTTGTATATAATTTATAGTAAAATGTCATGTTACAGTAAAATTGATCACATTCTCTACACGGAAATTAGAAGGCCACACCACCCCATCACATATTATCACATATAAGAAAAACAAAAACAAAAATTGGGGTAACCAAATAAATTTTCAGTTACCCCAAATTTTTCAAATTTTTTTCTAGTTTTTCTTTGTTGTATATGGAATGTAACCGAATAAAATTTTCAGTTATATGGGGGTAACCGAAAAATTTATTTGGTTACCCCAACTTTTTAATTTTTAATATGTGGGATGGATGGTGTGGCATTTTGTGAAAGGGTGGTAACTGAAATTTTTTTTTTGGTTACCCTATATGGAGCGATTTTTTTTTTTTCGGTTACCCTAATTTTTTTATTTACGTTTTATAGAAAAATTCCTAGTGGAGCGATGTTAAAATATCAAATATTTTAACTTCAGATATTTTTTATCTTTGCTATTTCACTTGTTAATATAATATATAAGGACATTTTGATCTTAATATACTATACTTTATTTTTATTTTATTTTGCTTACTAAACACAACACCTTTTTTTTTTCAGGTTTTAAATCTTGCTACCTTTAAAGTAAGGCAAATTCTTCTATGGACATAAGGACCTATTTGTAAAATTAACATATTTTCATTTTCAAAGTTCAAACAGTCGATCCGACCGTTCAACATTATCTCCATATTAAAATGTACTTGGAGGTCAAATTTTACATTTTTTTTGAATTTCTTTACTATTTATTAAGTATTTTACAAAAACTAGTCAAATTTAGACCATTGAATTTGTAAAATACTTAATAAATAGTAAAAAAATTCAAAAAAATGTAAAATTTGACCTCCAAGTACATATTAATATGGAGATAATGTTGAACGGTCGGATCGACTGTTTGAACTTTGAAAATGAAAATATGTTCATTTTATAAATAGGTCCTTATGTCTATAGAAGACACACTCAGTAAGTAAACCATATTTTATTTTGAGAGAATTTCATATACATCCCTCAAAAACCACAAAATTTCGTATGACCCCCTCGAAAGTTAATAATATTATATTTACCCTTCTAAATTTCAGAAACTCACATATTTATCTAATTTACTAACTTTTCTATTAAAATTCATTTCAAATAAAGTACTCATTTTACCTTTATTAGAAAATAAATATTTATAACTGCAAATGGTTCAATTTCTTACATGCATTTAAGGCTACATGAAATTCCCCCTTTTATTTTTGAGGCAATAGTAATTTGCAACAATACAAGGGTCTTTCTATAATAAGTCCTGCTTTGGCTATCTTTACCAAACTCTGTCTTCCATGTTTTCTTTTCCTCTTTCTCATCTCTCTCCATCTACTATCTAACGAAACCCTAACCTAACCCTAACTCAATCCACCGATCTAGCAATGGCGAACAGTAATCTCCCTCGTAGAATCATCAAGGTAAGTGCAATTCCTTCATAGTTCGATCTAATTTCATAATATCGCCTCAATTCTCATTCGACTTCATTCTGAAATCCATCTTTTTTGAATTGTCTGATTTGAAACAGGAAACACAGAGACTGCTTAGCGAACCAGGTAATGATTTCCTTTTTTTTTTTTTTTTTTTGCAATTTCACCCTCTTATTTGTAAAATTATGAAGTCTTATAAAAAAGACTCCTCAGTGATCTTAAACTACCAAGGAATGCATGTAACTTAGGTACCAAGGATTCACTTCTAACTTTTAATTTTGTTAAATAAATAATTTTTGATTATCAAGCAATATTCTTTATTTTTGTAATAGACCCAGTAAAGTTGAAAACTTTTGCATTTGAAATAACTTCATTTATACTTGAATGCAATTTTTCACATTTACTAATTGAATAAATTATGTAGAATGTTTTAGAAAAATGTCAGGCTTCTAATTGAACGGTTTTCGAGGGCAAATGGTTACGCTTACATAGTGACATTTGGGTACATGCTCGTTTAAGCGTCAGAAGTAGAAAAATGACCCATTTTCCCTAAGAAATCGACCAATTAGAAGACAAGCATTTTTATGAAACTTGCTATTAGTTTTTTTTTTTTAATGAGGGGTAAAATGGGTACTTCATAAATTTAAAATGAGTTTTAATAGAAAAGACAATAAAATGGGTAACTATGTGATTTTTTGAAGTTTAGAAGGGTAAATATGATATTATGAATTTTAGAGGGAGAAATATGTTATTTGAAGCTTTTGAGGGATATACATGAAATTCCCCCTAAATGTTATAATCTTTGTCTGTTGTTTTCTCCAGCTCCTGGTATTAGTGCATCACCATCTGAGGAAAACATGCGCTATTTCAATGTTATGATTCTGGGTCCCACACAATCTCCTTATGAAGGCTAGTAATCTACGTGATGTCAGTAAAATTTCTATTGATCCGTGCTTTGGTAGTTGATTTGTTTGATTAATTTGATGTTTTTGAAATGCCTTAATTGATTTAGGTGGGGTTTTCAAGCTTGAGCTGTTCTTGCCTGAAGAATATCCAATGGCGCCCCCAGAAGTATGTTGTTATTTATTCGATTTTAAATAACCAAAGTGTGCTCTAAATATTTATCTGTTCAAATTGGCTTCATGTTTTTTTTGAAATAGGTCCGGTTCCTAACCAAAATTTACCATCCGAATATTGACAAGGTGTGTTCAAATTCTCTTATCTTTTCTTCTCTGCATTTGTTGTGTGTAGTATGTGTAGAATGCTGTTATTTGAACTGACCGAATGCGGTATGTGTAGCTTGGAAGGATATGCCTTGATATATTATAGGACAAATGGAGTCCTGCTCTTCAGATTCGTACCGTTCTTTTAAGGTAATCCTTAATGTTTTTAAAATTTATGTTATTATATTATACTTTGTTTTGTTACACATAGAAGTAATTGGTTTCTTTTTTTATTTTAGTATTCAAGCACTTCTTAGTGCTCCAAACCCGGATGACCCGCTTTCTGACAATGTTGCTAAGCATTGGAAAGCAAACGAAACTGAGGCTGTTGAGACAGGTAATTTTTGGTGACATATGGTATCAGTTTTCCTTTTGTACAACTCATGCTCTGCTTTGGTTGGTACCTATGCTGCACAGATACAGATTCAAGTTTAGATTACTAGCCTTCTAAAGATGCAATACGTTTTATATGATTTTCATCTTATAATTTTTAATACGTAATAGGTTAATGTATAAAAGGATACTGAAGTTGTGATGTCTCTGATGTTATTCTTTGTCAAGCATGCCCTCTGTTGGAAACAATGTATGATTAAAATGTTTAATAAATAATTCATCTTTTCTTCTGAATTATTATTAAATGTTACAGCCAAGGAATGGACACGCCTATACGCGACTGGAGCTTAAGGTACAATGGGTGGATCTTACTATGCATCTTTGTATTAGGTAAAAATATTTTTCATGAATGGAGAATATGCTATATTCAACCTGATTGAGGACTAGTGGTTAGGAGATGTGTGGGCTTCTCGAGTTTTGGTTCGAGGGGGGGTAAGGGGGCAAAAATGTCTCATCTGTGGACAAATCTGATGCTTATGGACGTCTTAATAGCATTTTCTATGTTGCATGTTTGTGTGTGTATATGTATTGTCTATATGCTCAATCTGATTTTTTTTTATGAAGAAATGTGGAGGTCTGACCTCCCTATTCCATTAACACAAGAATTATGTGGATGTTTTTAGAGAGTACAATTTAATTTTGAAATTGGTGGGTGTTTGTCTGGTTTTGTGGATTAGTATCTTCATAGAAATACTTGTTTTAACCTTAGTCCCAGGTTTGTGGTATTGATTTTGATACTGTTGATGCATGTTAGGATGATTTTTTAATGTTTTGTTAAATATAGATTAATCAGAAATTAGAGGGAACCAACAAATTTCGAATTAAAATGAAATTGGATTGGGGCCAATGAGGGAATTAGGCAAGCCGGGTTGGAATTTCTTTATTTCTTTTTTTTTGTTAAATATATATTAATCGGAAATTTGGAACCTTCTTTCCAAAATAATTTCATGCGTACCCTTGAGAAATATTGAAATTAATATGATGAGTGGTTATGTTATTGTTTAAATCGGAACCTACCATAAGTTATTTGATTAAGCTATTTGAATTGAGATGCAATGATGTTGAGTTTTTTTTTTTTTTTTTTTCCTGCATGATGGAATATGAAAAGGAGATTGTGAGAGAAAGTGAGGAGAGTGGGATTGATCCAAAGTTCAAATCATTATTTGTTTGAATTTATGACATAATGAAGAGATGTTGAGTATAAATTTCATATTTCTCTATACTTTTTTGGCGGTTGGCCACATGTTTTTTCTTCTTTTCAGCGCGATGGAATGTGAATAGAAGGAGATTGTGAGAGAAAGTGAGGAGAGGAGGTTGATTCAAAGTTGAAATCACTATTTGTTTGAATTTATGATGTAATAAACAGATACGAGCATCAAATGTCATGTTTTGCTGTACGTTTTTGCCAGTTAGCCATGTGCTTCTTTTTCTTCTTGGTACCATGAGCGAAATTTTTTAAAAGAATGAACATGTTGCTTGAAAAATTTCTAGTTGGAATAATGCAATAATATAATTTAATAATAATAATAATAATAATAATAATAATAATAATAATATAATAATAATAAATAATAAAACTTGTAAAACATCATAGCTCTCGTTATTGAAATATAAGACTGACTTTGGTGTATAATTAGACCTAAATCTAGTCACATATTTCATATTTTGCTGCAAATCTATTTTTATTTTATTTCATCAAGAGATAAAGAAACTGTGCTACATGTATGAATGTATGTTTTATTATAGATTTAGAATAGATCGATGCAAGAAACATCGTGTCAATAAGAAATATGTGACACGATGTTTGGTACGATAGCCTATCGCACTAGTACTATTCATTCATGTGCAGGTACAGAAATGAACATAACTATGATGATTGAAGGAAGTTGCAATAATTGGATATTTTGTTAAGGGAAATGCTTTTACTACACTAGTCTCTACTATAATTCGCTACCATTCAGCATTTGCCTTAATGCACTAACAAGTGTACGCCGAAGTTCCTCTTTCAGTTGAAGAGAGGCACTTCATAGTCAATAGATTATAAACTAACTAAACTTTGCAATATATCAGCTGAGTATGCCAGAAAGACAATTAAAACCAGAGATCTATAACGGAAACATTACTTCCAGAGCACATTAAAAAAAAATCATGTTCATTACAGACAATAGATTATAAATTAACTATAGTTTGCCATATATTAGCTGAGTATGACAGAAAGACAATTAAAACCAGAGATATATCACGGAAACATAACTTCCTGAGCACATTACAAAGGCCCACAAAAAAGAAAAAAAAGGATGTTCATTATATATATATAGTACCATTCAGACCTACAAAGATATAAGTCTCCCTCATCTGCACCCATTTCGTTATTACAGCGGCAAATGTTGCATGCTTTGATATTCTTAAAACACCAACTTAATTCCCAAATTCCGACAAAAAAATAACAAAAAAATTTAGATTACTGCTGACCGGGCCTTGTTGGTGCTTTTGAAGAAATGACCCTACAAAAGAGCAGAATTTTAAATAATAATTAGTGAGAATTAAAAAAGAATCAAATATATGGAATATAATTGGTGTCCTCGTGGGCGAAAGAAAGACATCATAAAAAAAAAGATGCAAATTAATTGGACAAGAGCTTACTTATTAGCAGCAACAAACAACTAATATTAAATTTAATGTTCATTTGTCAAACCAGGAGCAATTTAATCAGTCGACAAATCCTACCAAGACTTGTGATTAATTACAGAAAATTAAAAAAAAAATCAGTGATCCAAAATTACGAACCTGATTTAATTTATTCCGACGTCCAATTTCAAGGTCAGGACAGCCGCAACCACGGACAAGCACATAACAAGGCCCAGATGTAATCAACCCATATGGTAGAACACAAAGCAATTTACAGGATTCGATTTCTATTCTTGTAAGTGATGAGATGTTGTGTGGGCCGAATTGTGGCATTTCATGAGATAAATCACCAAATAGCTCAGTAGATTCCACCAACTGCTGTCCATCCAATGATAGTGATTTCAGGGTTTCACAGGAATAAATTTTCAGTGTACCCAACTTATCCAGATGCCCTAGTCCGGTAATCAACTCCAGGTGGTCACAACATGAAATTTCCAAAGTTTCAAGCTGGGAGGGCAGCTGCTCCAAGTGCATAGCTCGGATACTAGAACAGTCAATAATGTAGAGGTGCTTGAGAGTGTGAAGATTGCCGAATGGAAGGGATTGAATATAGCCCCAACTTTCTAAAGTGAGATATTGAATTGACTGCAACAAAAATGGATCCCTCATCCATCCTGGTATTATGGCAGAAGGATAACCTTTTACTTTAAGTACCTCGAGGTTAGGATGTGGCTGGAGGCATTCTAACAATGAGAAATGTATATCATCTTCGCCAACTATCCCACCTTCACAAGCTTCTGGTACGAGATGTAATTCCAGATGTGAGCTCACGTTGTATATAATATCAAAGAGATCATCCCAGCATAACTCCAAAATCTCAAGTTTGCACTTATTTCTCAGGTTAGCTCGCTTGGCATCTTCTAAATTATTAATGTTCTTTAATCTTCCAATAGAAACCACTCCTTTAAGGTCCTTCATATCCTTTAACCAACCTATAGTTCTAACATTCCACATTGCTGTAACTTTTCTTAGTGAAGGAAAATTAACAAGATCATGAGGGACATAATCCACGAATTCTAAGCCAGTAGTTAATTCCACTAAGTTAGTAAGTGAACAGAGTGAATTTGGTAGCTTTTTAAGGCCTTCATCAGAATTAATATCTAGCAACCGTAAGTTAGCAAGATCACCAATATTTTCAGGTAGATATTCAAGGTATTCACAATCAGCTTCTAAAACCTGTAGGTTGTAAAGGAGGCCAATGGATAACGGTAACACTTTAAGACGGTTAGAACTAATACTTAGATAGGTAAGATGTTTCAACTCGGAAATGGAGTGAGGAATCTTTGTCAAACTATTCCATTTCAATATCAATACCCTGAGCACTTCAAATTTAGTGAGGTTACGTAAAGTTACGTCTTCCAAACAATCTTGACAATCTTCCGTCAACTCCAAGTTTAGGTCAATTTGCTTTGTACAGTTTATACAATATTTGTACTCAAAATCTCTGTTGCATCCTCGGATATCCATAAAAATAGTTCTTAAACCCTTCATATTGTGTTGGGGAATTTGATTTCCCACGAAACCACTTACATATAAATGGTATGCTTCTTGGAGAACAATTCTCTCTTGAATACCAGGAGGCTGAATTATCTCCAACGAGTAGTGTTCATTCTCAGAATTAAGTCGAGCAAGATCATGGATTATATCATGCAACTTACAAAAATGATTGTTATATGTAGGTACATCATCAAGAAAGGACCTCTCTTTTAACTCATTATAATATTCAGCACCAATTTTTTTTATTTTTCTATTGCTCCGGGACTCGACGTACCCATGAGCGATCCACAACTTTATCAAATCCCTTTTTTGTAATATGTGATCTTTTGGGTACATTGAGCAAAACAGAAAACACGGCTTAAGATGGGCAGGTAGATGAGCATAGCTAATCTGAAGTGCTGGGAAAATCACTTCTTTTGGTTCTTTTATTTCCCAAATATCACTTTCTAGAATCTCCCTCCAAACCTCTTCATCAGCTTCATGCCTAAGGAGACTTGCAATTGACTTCACAGCCAATGGCAACCCACCACACTTTCTTGTAATCTTCCTTCCCATATCTACCAAGTGTATTGGCATGGGGTAACTTGTACCACTAAATGCATAATGCTGAAATAACTGCCAGCATGAATCTTCAGACAAGTTAGTTGGGTTAAAACAGGTTGTTGTTTTCATAACCTTTGCTACCTTTTTATTTCTTGTTGTCACGAGAATTCTGACCATCCTTGCTTCTTTAAAAGGAACTCGAAACGACTCCCACAGATTCTGATTCTCGTTCCACACGTCATCTAAAACGAGTAGTATTGTTTTTCCCTTAACAATTTTTGCAAACTCTTCTTGTAATTGGCTCAACTCACTTAAACCACACTCTGTTTTGGAGAATGATTCAATTGTTGCTTTGCTGAGTCTCCTAACATCAAATTCTTCAGAGACACATACCCAACCATTTAAATCAAAGCACCGGGAAACCCTCTCATCTTTGTAGACAAGTTGGGCAATGGTGGTTTTTCCGAGCCCACCTTTGCCAACAATTGAAATGACCGAAAATGACTTTTCTTTTTCTTCTTCAGATAGCAAGAAATCGATGACCTTTGAAATGTCGGCATCTCTGCCAAAAATGTTTGCCTCATCCACCATGTGACCCGTTGGGGGTCGTAAAATTTTGTTGTTTGAACGCCTCACCCCATCACTCTCCCTTAATTGAAGAGCCTCACGATCATTTGCTATTTCATCAAATCGACTTCTTATTTTATTAAGCCGATCAACAATGCCATCAGGAATTGGTACAATGTACTGTTAAAAAAGAAAAGAATTACAATGCTAAATTTCATAAATATGTTAGCTGCAAATGATAATTAACGGATCAAGACGCCTACAATGTGAACGACTGCATGCACCATCCTTTGGCAAATTGACCTCCGACTTTTAACCAATAATTGAATATATACGGAAATAAGTTACACAAGTTCATTTTTTTTATTTTAAAAAAGAAGAAGCATTGGTAAGTTCAATAGTATGATATATGTTATGTATATATTTTAACCGAAATGTTTTTATCAATGTAAAAGCATAAATTAACATGCATATATTAATTTCAGTGTTATTTTTGTATACTACAATTGTACAAAAGAATTGCATCATTAAATTTGATGGTCCGGATTGGTATCCTGAAATAATTGGAGCTGATAATCACAAAACAATTTTGACTATTAACACAACAGTAATAAATATTTTTGTTTCTCAAATAACACACATTCTCTCTCTTTATTAATGTGTATATTTTTTTCATTTAATATTATATATCTAGTTCGAATCCAGAAAATTTTCTTGGTTGAGATTAGATCTTTTTATATTATCTTAAATAAAATATTTAAAATTGTACCCTCCGTAAGTTAACCTCACTTAATAACGATTTAATTATTTAATTATTTAATTATACACTAACTTATAATAATTAAATTATATTTAAATATATTGATTAGAGTTAATTTTTTTCATTGCTCTTTTTTATTCTAATTTGAAATCCAAGATTCTACCTTACAACGATAAAAGGGAGAAAAAAAACTAGATCCTTTTTATTTCTGTATGCACAAGGCACTAACCTCTATCTGCTTTCTCTTGTGAGAACCGGAAGCCTCAGAATCCTTTCTTGCCTGTACTTGGACACGTGTGACCTCGTACTGGTACTCGCCGAGCACATTCTCAGCATCATAAGCGACCTCCTTGAGCTCCTTGAGCCAACGCTTGACGTAGCGGTCTCTGATCTCCCTCTCGTCAGCATCATACAATGTGTCCTTGATCCGCTCCAGAGTTCGCATCAGCCTCTCCAGATCCTCCTCAACAGCTCGAGCACGCCCCCTTTCGGAGTTATTAGAATTTGATGAAGAGGAAGAAGGAGCCTGCACAGAGGCTCTAATTGAGGGGAGCAAATTGGTGGCTAGAGAGAGCAGAGAGGTTATCAAACTCCCTGCCATTTTGCTCTGCAGATTAATTTCTGAGGAGGGGGAGTAAAGAACCTTAGATCTGTGTTGTGAAAATGAGAAATGTGTTAAGAGTAAAGAGTAAAGAGCAGCAGTGTAGAGATCTGATGAGATAAGGTAAGCACTTAGAAGTGGCGTGGATAAGACTTAATACAGTAGTCAATGTTTATTTCAGGTTTTCTTATTTCTTTTATTTTCTTTTGAAAGAGCAGGAGAGTGTTGAGATCTGAGGGGTAAGGTAAATTCTTGGAAGTGGCGTGTACAATGCTTACTTTTACTTTTTCTTTTTCACGAGAGTGGGTTACTTTCGGTGGAGTGGGGTCACTCTGTCTATATATTCCTTTTGGAGAAATTGTAAGTCACATGCATTGGTACAGTAGCCTGCCACTACTATTCATTCATGTACCTGTAAAGAAATGAACTAGGATGATTGAAGGAAAGTTGCAATAATTGGAGATTTTGTTAAGGGATTTACTTTTACTGCAATAATAACCACTATAATTTGTTACCATTAGAGATTAATTTGGCTTGGTATACTAACAAGTGTACCCCAAAGTTTTCTCTTTTCAGTTGAAGAGGGCACATTAGCATTTGACAACCCTATAGATTATAAACCCTGACGACACAAATTCTGACACCTTAATTCAGATCAGAACCACTCATGCTACAATCCAAAGGACGGCAAAAAAATAAAATAAAGAAAACAGAGGACCAAGTAATTAGACAAAAAGATAAAGGTCCCCCCTACATAGAAGGGATTGAACCCGGACCGTCCAATCCGTGTTGGCACGAATATTAAAGATGCATGCGTGTTTCATCATGGGCATGATTGGCCCCGATCCTGATCCTGTACAAAGTTAAGCAATAAAAAAAGAAGGTTTATAAGTTATATAATTTTAATACATTCATTTTTCATTGTTTTTTGACTGTTTGACTTTGTGCATGCTAAATTAATTTAGAAATTTATATATTTGAGATGTAAACACATATATAACTCGTGAAGTAGATTGATTTCGACGGTTTGGATTCGTCATTTGAAGTCATTTTGATAGGTTTTGAAGTTGAGTTCACCAATTCCTTGGTGAGCTTAAGGAAATCATAATTCTTTTGATATCCGTGGAATTTACCGAATTTTACTTTGTAAAAATTCTACTAATCCTTCTATGCATCTAAAAACTAAGGTACTCTTTCTCTTTTCTTCTCGCAGTTTATAATATTTTTTATAAATAAAAAATTCTCCTTCTGGTAGAGTGGGGTCACTATGTCTTTGCTGTTTCTAATAAACCACTTTCCACCGTTAAGGATTTTCTATTATGTATAGCTGCTATATTAAGAATATTTAATTTTTAAAAAATATATAAAAATAGAGGAGGGTTCAAATGCCTCAATTTTTTTGTGCCTCCACCATGCCTCCATTTTTAAAATCTTTAATAACTCGAAATTTAAAACTCATAAGTGAAAATAAAACCATTAGATGTGATCTATGTTATTTTCTTTATGTGCTCATAAAAAATTATCACATTTCAATTTTGTTTTTATGTGAATTAATAAGTTGAAAAATCAACATTTAGAAATTATCTACAATAATATGTTTTTTACAAGCTCTTGATGACAACCAAAACAAAATTGAAATATCATAATTTTTTACACGTGCATAGATAAAATGATGTAGGTCATATCGAACTGTTTTATGTTGATTTGTAAGTTTTAAATTTCAAGTTATTAAAGTTTTTAAAAATGGAGGCAAGGTGGAGGTACAAAAAATAGAGGCATTTGAACCCTCCTCATAAAAATAATATATAAATATAAGATATTAGATGGATTGCGATAAAAATAACATAGAAACCGCATGGTGCATATTTTTTAGATATTTTGAAAGGAACCAGTGTTGATCCTGTTTCTTTTTACATATTTTTTAGATATTTTGAAAGGAACCAGTGTTAATGACCTGCGCTACGGACTTAAATTTTTGGTTTCAAAGTCTTAACGGTCAATCCGAACCGTTCAACATGGTCTCCGTATAAATAAGTACATGTTGACTAAATTTTACATTTTTTAGAGTTTTTTTACTATTTTTTAGATGGGTAGAAAATCACTTAATCTGAAAATTCTCGACCTTCCAAAATAGTGATTTTTTATCCATCTAAAAAAATAGTAAAAAAAAATCTAAAAAATCTAAAATTTAGTTTACAGGTACATATTCATATGAAGATCATGTTCAATTGTTCAGATCGACCATTAGAATTTCAAAAATAAAAATATTGATCCGTAGTACGGACCAATTCGCGCTATGTATATTACCATATCCTCAATCTAAACTAAATTATTCTAAATTGGGATGTAGCATGTAGTTCACCTGCGTCAATAAATTATTGCTAGGCTTCAACGGCCCATAAGGCCTAACCCACCTGTTTCTCTCAAATTATCAATTACTGGGCTCTATGAAGTCCTTGTAATAGGCCTTCAATTAATTATAACTAATTCCTTGTTTTGTCAAGTCCACTAGTCAAATGTAATCATTACTAAAATGCAGTAAATTAAATTAGATCCTAAAATACAGTAAATTAAATTGTACTATATTAATCAAATTTCAAACTAAATTATTCTAAAGAGTGAGGCTATGGTACTATGCATAGCGCATAATGACCTGCGCTATGGACTTAAATTTTCGGTTTCAAAGTCTTAACGGTCGATCCGAACCGTTCAACATGGTCTCCGTATAAATAAGTACTTGTTGACTAAATTTTATATTTTTTAGATGGGTAGAAAATCACTTAATCTGAAAATTCTCGACCATCCAAAATAGTGATTTTTTATCCATCTAAAAAGATAGTAAAAAAAAATCAAATCTAAAATATAAAATTTAGTTTACAGGTACATATTCATATGAAGATCATGTTCAATTATTCATGTCAATTATTAGAATTTCGAAAATAAAAATATTGATCTGTAATATGGACCAATTCGCGCTATGTATATTACCATTTCCTCAATCTAAACTAAATTATTCTAAATTGGGATGTAGCATGTAATTAACGGGCATCAATTAATTATTACTGGGCTACAGCGGGCCATAAGGCCTAGCCCACCTGTTTCTCTCAGATTAAAATTACTGGGCTCTATGAAGTCATCGTAATAGGCCTTCAATTAACTATAACTAATTCCTTGTTTTTTCATCCACCTTTAGCGGAGCTTCCGATCGCACGCATCTCCTTGCAACACGAATCTTATAATTACCTGCTCTCAATTCCATTCCGTTTTCCCCCAAATTCAAAAGCTGGCTACCTAATTCCAATTCCAATTCCGCTTTTCCCCAAACAGTCCCTTCATTTCTCATATATCAACTACACCGGCCCCTTCTTTCTCTCTCTTCTTCATAGGGAGGTACAAATCTGAGCTGTTTCTTTACAAATGTTGTTGCAAACTTGTGATTTTGGATGTTTCTCACAATTTTGGGCAGTCGTTAACTGTGATTTTCTGAGCGTTATGTTGAGTTTTAGGGATAGAAATAAGGGTTCCAAGACATCTATGAGTTTTAGGGATAGAAATAAGGGTTTTGTTATAATTACTGCACCTGGTTTGCTAGATTGTTGTCACAAACCACAAATCATGTGCACGTCACTTGCTCGACTAAATTCCTCTGAGGATTTTAACTATGAAGCCAGTCAAGATCACAACAGACAGGGACACAGTCATGAATTATGATCAGTACTTTTCTAATTCACTTTGTAATGTCCTTCATGACCGCGCCACACGATATCCAGTTTGTTTATGGTGTTGCTAAATTTGTTAGGGTGACTCTGCTCTTGCACGGCACCACCTGTGATTTAAACATTATTCACTTTTTTTTTTATAAAGAGATGTACCAGCTATTGTACAACAGTACTGTTGATATGTGAAACCAAAACTGATTTGACCTTGGTCAGCTGTATGCTCACCATGGGCCATGGCCCCTCCGCTGATCCCTCCAGGTAAAAATAAAAACTAATTTCATTGTTTCATTACTTTTCACACATTACAAATCGGCAAATCTTTGATTATCTAATTTTAATATGCAATTAATTATCATGGTAAAAAAAGAAAGAAAAAAGAAGCAGGGATTGGACCCACGAGCTACTGCCAATATATTCTCCGGTGCGAGGAGGAATGCTTCATTTTAAAACTAGATGCGAGTTCTGCAGCATTGCAGGACCGCAGCTCAGGCAGGGTTGAGGTGATACACCACACCATTTGGGGCTGCTTCAGCCAGCGCACCGGCCTCCTCATGCAGCTTGAGGACTCTCAGCTTCTCTGCATGAAGAACCCTACCAGGCTTGGCCTCTCTCGTGATGGCGGCGACAGCGGTGTCTATTGGGAGACCAATTCGGAGTCTGTTATTAGTGATTACAGGTACACAAACACACACTGTGACCACACACTGATAAAATGACCTAATTAATTGATCATATCTTTATTAAAACTATGTGAATCTGAGGTAATGGTGATTAATTAGCAGTATATATATTTTTTTTTCAGGACTATAAATGGGATAAATATTGCACATACTGGTCACACGACCGGTAGTCCGGTATGATGCTACGGTACGGCAATGGTTCGGTAAACCACAAATTAAAGGTAGACGAGACATGGGTAATTGAAGAAGCTGATTTTAATTTGTGGGGCCTCACGCCGGACTATTTCTTACCGCCGGCCGACCTTAAATGGGAATAAGTGCACATGAATTAAAAATCAAATGACAAGGCATGATATAGAGCAGCATGCATGATCAATTTTGTTTCTTAATTTGTATATTTTGTTTTTTGGTATGTTAATAAATAAATAGAACAATTATTGTTTTACTCTGCTTTAGAGCAAAACCTCCCATGGTCACATTTTCATGAGAAAATAATTAATAGAACCCTATATAAATGTATGTATATATAGGATCATTTCAATTCTGATGCTTATGGATGTCTTAATAGTGTTTTCTCTGTTGCTGGTTTGTGTGTGTATGCATTATCTATATGCAACGAAAAATTATTCACATATAAAAAGAAAAGCAGATTAATCATATTTATCCTAGGTTTTTTTTTTCAACATAAGAATTATGTGGTTGTTTTTAGGAGTACAATTTAATTTTGAAATTGGTAGGTATCTGTCTGGTTTGGTAGATTAGTATATCTTCATAAAAGTATTCAATGCATGTGACTACAGAGAAGAACCTTCATTAATTGGAGAAGTGAGACACCCACTGGAAATTCTTCTCTGCTCTAAACTTTTACATGGAGGCCCTCCTCTCGAGCACCTGGACAACAACAAAAAAAAAAAGAAAAAAGAAAAGAAAAGAGCCATACAACTAGCAAAAAATGACTGTTGGCTTAACCATTCTTATGAGGAGAAGAAATGGAGGAAAAAAAAAAGTATAGGAAAAATACAAAATCAATGAAAATGAGTCCACACAAGCAAAGTAATTAAATTCGTTCCATTTATTACAAAACATATAATAAAATCAAATAGTAAATTTATTTATATTGAGGGTCTTCAAGGGGACTCCTAAATGTTCCTTGTGGGTGAAAGGAAGACATCATCGAAAACGCTGCAAAAAAATTGGACAAGAGCTTATGTATCAGAAACAAACAAGTAATATAAAAATGAAATGTTTGTTTGTCGAAACAGGAGCAGCTTGATGGATTAGTCAACAAATCCTACCAAGGCTTAAGATTACATAAAAGCAAAAAAGTTCAGTGGTCTAAATCTAAATATAAAAATAATAAAATTTTGAACCTGATTTGATTTGTTGTAGATGTTAGTGAGAATGTTAGGGCAGCCGCAACTACAAACTCGCACAGAACACGAATGCCCTGATGGAATCAACCCATTCGGCAGAACACAAAGCAATCTACAGCAACAGATGTCCAACACTGTAAGTGATGAAATGCTCTGTCTGTCGATATGTGGCTCAGTAGATTCCACCAACTGCAGTCCATCCATAGTTATTGATTTCAGGACATCACAAGACCAAATTTTCAGTTTAGCTAACATATCAAGATTCCCTAGTCCGGTAATCAACTCCAGGTGGTTACATTTATAAATATACAATTCTTCAAGCTGGGAGGGCAGCTGCTCCAGCTGCAGAACTCGGATACTATCACATTCCCTAATGGTGAGGACCTTGAGAGTACTGTGAAGTTTGCTGAATGGAAGAGATTGAATATTGTTACATCCTTCTAACAAGACTTCTTGTATTGAGTGCAAGGAACATGGATCACTCATCCATCCCGGTAATGTGGTAGAAGAATAACATCTTATTCTAAGTTTTTTGAGGTTAGGATGTGGCTGGAGGGATTCTAACCAAGAAAAAGCTGCATCATGGACACCCACTTGTCCTCACAAGCTTCTGGTTCGACGCTTAATATCACATCTGATTCCTCAAAGAAATCAAAAAATGAGTAATGGAAACGATTTACCCAGCATAAATTCAAAGCTTCAAGTTTGCATTTATTTCTCATGTTTGCGCGCTGGGCATCTTTTAAATTACTCATTCCTTTAATAGAGAGAATTCCTTCAAGGTCCGTTATATCGTTTAACCAAGCTATAGTCTTAACTCTCAACCTTGCTCTCATTGTTTTTATTGCCTGAAAATTAACAAGCCCGTGTGGGACATAATCCGAGAAACTATTTCCTCCAATATATAATTTCAGTAAGTTACTAAGTTTACCGAGTGATTTAGGTAGATTTGAAAGATAGCTATATCTAATATTTAAAAACTGTAAGTTAAGCAGATCACCAATACTTTCAGGTAGATATCCAAGGTAACGACAATCAAGAATTAAAGTCTGCAGGTTGTAAAGGAGGCCAATGGATAGTGGCAAACTTTGAAGATGTGAAGATGAAATTCTAAGATAGGCTAGATGTTTCAACTCGGAAATGGAACGAGGAATCCCTGTCAAATATTCCCCTTCCAATTCCAAAACCCTGAGTGACCCAAATTTAGTGAGGTTACATATGTGTACATCTCTCAACCATTCTTTATAATATTCCGACAACTCCATATTTAGGTCCATTGCCTCTGTATTGTTTATACAATACTCGTCCTCTAAAACTCCACTGCATACTCTCAGATCCATAGAAAGAGTTCTCAAACCATTCATATTTTGCTGGAGAATATGATTTACATATCCATCGAAACCAGCCACATATAAATGGTATGCTTCTTGCGGAATGTTTTCCTTGTGAATATCAAGTGGCTGATTGATCTGCACCGAATAATTTTCATTCTCAGAATTAAGCCGAGCAAGATCATGGATTATATCGTGCAACTTACATTGTCCATCAAAGCCAAAACCAAAACCAGAATCATCAAGGAAGGACCTCTCTTCTAACTCCTCATAATATTCACCAGCAATTTCTTCGATCCTTCTTTTGCCACTGGATTTGATGTAGCCATGGGAGATCCATAACTCTATCAAATTCATCTTTTCTAATATGTAATCTTTCGGGTACATGGAGCATAACAAAAAACACGGCTTAAGGGGGGTAGGCAGATAAGCATAGCTGATCTGAAGTGCTGGGAATATATCATTCGTTGAATTTGATTCCCAGAGGTCACTTTCTAGAATCTCTCTCCAACGCTCTTCATCAGTTATAAACCTAAGAAGACTTGCAATCGACTTCACAGCCAATGGCAACCCACCACACTTTTTCATAATCTCCCTTCCCACATCTACCAAGTTTTTTGACATAGTGTCACTTGTACCACTAAATGCATAATGCTGAAACAACTGCCAGCACAAATCTTCAGGCAAGTTAGTTGGCCTAAAATAGGTCGTTGTTTGCATGACATCTGCAACCTTTTTATTTCTTGTTGTCACGAGAATTCTGACCAGCTTTGCTTCTTTAAAAGGAACCCTTAACAACTCCCAAAGACTTTGATTCTCGTTCCACACGTCATCTAAGACAAGCAGTATTGTTTTTCCCTTCACAATTTCTGCAAGCTTCTCTTGTAATGAACTCAACTCACTCAAAGTGTAATTGATTTTGGAAACTGATTCAATGATTGCTTTAGTGAGTCTCCCAACATCAAATTCTTCAGACACACATACCCACCCAAATAAATCAAAGCACCGGGTTACCCTCTCATCCTTGTAGACCAGTTGGGCAATAGTGGTTTTTCCGAGACCACCTTTGCCAATAATTGAAATGACCGAAAAGGGCTTTTCTTTCTCAGATAGTAAGAAATCGATGACCTCCTCTATTTCAGCATCTCTCCCAAAAATGCTCGCCTCATCTACCATGTGACCCGTTGGGGGTCGTAAAATTTTGTTGTTAGGACGCCTCACCCCATCACTCTCCCTTAATTGGAGAGCGTCACGATCCTTCGCTATTTCATCAAATCGACTCCTTATTTTGTTAAGCCGGTCAACCATGCCATCAGGAATTTGAACAATGTACTCAATGTACTGTCCAAAAAGAAATGTATTACATAACTTAAAAATGATAATTAGATTGGAAATGTATTATATTATGTCATGACAACTTTGATGTTAGATTGGAAAGCTGATAATAAAACAAGTGACCACTCCGGTGGATACCAATCTAGCTAGAATTAAAAATTCAAGCATCCTATATTAAGTTTTAGTACCACACAAGAAAAAAAACTTGCACAAGTAAGATCATTTTTAATATCTATATGCACCACGTACTAACCTCCATATGCTTTCTCTTGTGAGAACCGGAAGCCTCGGAAGCCTTTCTTGCCTCTACTTGGACACGTGTAACCTCATATCGATACTCGCTGAGCACATCCTCGGCATCATAAGCGACCTTCTTGAGCTCCTTGAGCCAGAGCTTGACAGAGCGGTCTATGATCTCCCTCTCCTCAGCATCGTACAACGTGGCCTTGATCCGCTCCAGAGTTCGCATCAGCCACTTGAGATCATCCTCAACAGCACGAGCACGCTCCTTTTGTGAGTTATCAGAATTTGAGGTAGAGGTAGAAGGAGCGCGCACAGAGGCTGTAATTGAGGGGAGCAAACTGGTGGCTAGAGAGAGCAGAGAGGTTATCAAATTCCCTGCCATTTTGCTCTGTAGATTTTTGTGAAGAGGCTAGGAGGAAAGAACGCTTGATCTGAGTTGTGAATGAGAAATGTGGAGAAGACTTTGTACAGTAGTCAATGTTTATTTCACGATTTCTTTTTCTTTTATTTTTTATTTAACGAGAGTGGGAATAAATACTTTAGGTGGAGTGGGGTCACTAATTAATACCTTTTGCGAAAGCTCTGTTCTTTTTCTTTAGGTGGAGTGGAAATAAATACTTTCGGTGAGTGGGGTCACTGTGTCTATTACAGTATGAACCTGGCGGATTGCTGTTTGGGAGATCACATTTACAAAACAATTTTTATTCCATCCTAACTCTCAATCCCCTCTTCAATCCCTCAAGCTCCACTTTTATTTTTTGAATTTCTGCGCACAATTTCCTCTTCAACCCCTCAAGCTCCATATATTGTCTTAATGCATTTACAGTAATTTGCGTGTCTATTATTATTTTATTGGAGGAATTTCATGTATACCTCTCAAAAACTTCAAAATTACGTATTTTTCCCTCCAAATTTCGAAATTACGTATTTCCTCCTCTAAACTTCAAAAACTTACAAATTTAACCATTTTATTGTCTTTTATATTAAAACTCATTTTAAATTTATAAAATACTAGTTTTACCCTTTATTAAAAACATAAAAAAATGTAGAATGTCTAAAAAAAAATGTCAGTTTTACAATTGGTCGATTTCCGAGGGCAAATAGTTCATTTCTCTACTTTTGATGCATACACAAGGGTATACCTAAATGTCATTGTGTATACGTCAGAAGTAAGAAAATGAACAATTTTCTCTAGAAAACCGATCAAATATAAGACCGACATTTTCCATAAATAGTCTACAATTTTTTTGGATTTAATAAAGGGTAAAACAAGTATTTTATAAATTTAAAATGAGTTTTAATGTAAAAGACAATAAAATGGGTAAATTTGTGAGTTTTTTAAGTTTAGAGGGGGTAATACATAATTTCAAAATTTAGAGGGGGAATACGTAAGTTTGAAATTTTTGAGGGGTATACATGCCCTCTATTTTTGAGGAGAAAATTTTGAATAGTTGGAATCGGAAAAGCAGGACCCTGCTTTTCTTAGAGAAAAGCCGCAGAGTCAGATCCCACTCAAAGAGCTAAATAAAAAAAAAGACTTCAAGATAAGATGCTTAAATTTTGGAGTGCGATAATTAATATTGCCGAATTAACATTTGTTCTCCATTGAAAAGGATCGTGTTCATAGGTTTTGTTCTTTCAAAAGGTTCGTCTTAACTAATATTGCCAATTATACACAGCACAAATATATTGCCACCTTTTCCCAAGGGAAGATGTTGGACTAAAAATGATTTTGTTATCCATTAGGAACCCAATTGAATTGTTAGCAATCTCGACTGTAAATTTTCAGAAAATCATGGATATTTTGTAATTTTTTATTTTATAGTGGATATTAAAAAAAGTTCGGTCGTTTCCTTACCTCTTAAGTTTGAAGCTTTTACTTTATTTTCCTCCTTTATAGAATTTGGCAAGCTTCTTTAGAGCGTCAATTATGTTTTCACCATTATACTTTATGATAGTGCGATGCGTATTAACTTTTTAACATCGCATTTGGCTGCAACAAATTATACATCATGTTTAGAAATCAAAAGAAATTGAATAATCGGAAAAAAAATATAAAATATCCAAAAGATTTTTTTTTTTTTTTTTATAATAATACCAGATTGGAGATTGTGATGATCTGTGCTGCTCAACCTCAAGGCGCAACAAAAATGTAATTAATCCATGAAAAAGCCGAAATTACAGTACATTACAGTAAATAAAACATAAATTACAGTAAATTAAAAGTACATTACATTATAACCAGATCCTAAAATACACTAAATTAAATTGTACTACTTTTATATAAATTGAAACGAAATTAAAGTAAATTATTCTAAATTGGCATGTAGCATGTAATTAACGTGCGTTGATCAATTAATTGTTACTGGGCTACAACGGCCCATAAGGCCTAGCCCACCTGTTTCTCTCAGATTATTAATTACTGGGCTTAATGAAGTCTTTGTAATAGGCCTTCATTGAGTGCCGCTTCACTTCTTTCTCTCTCTTCTTCATAGGAGTTACAAATGTTGTTGCCAAAACAAAACTGTTGATTTTGGATGTTTCTCACAATTTTTTTTTTCCCTTCACAATTTTTGCAATCTCTTCTTGTAATTGGCTTAACTCACTTAAACCACAATTTGTTTTGGAGAATGATTCAATGGTTGCTTTGTTGAGTCTCCTAACATCAAATTCTTCGGAGACACATACCCACCCATTTAAATCAAAGCATCGGGAAACCCTCTCATCTTTGTAGGCAAGTTGGGCAATGGTGGTTTTTCCTAGCCCACCTTTGCCAACAATTGAAATGACCGAAAATGACTTTTCTTTTTCGGATAGTAACAAATCAGTGACCTTTGTTATCTCAGCATCTCTGCCAAAAATGTTTGTCTTATCAACCATTGGACCAGTTAGAGGTAGTAAAATTTTGTTGTTGGGACGCCTCACCCCATCACTCTCCCTTAATTGGAGAGCCTCACGATCCTTTGCTATTTCATCAAATTGATTTCTTATTTTGTTAAGCCGATCTACAGTTCCATCAAGAATTGGAACAATGTACTGTCCAAAAAGGAAATTATTAGATAAGTATATCAAATTTTGTAGTTTTATAACTAAAAGTGGTAATTAAGGGATCAATTGACACTCTGATGTTAGATTTGAAAAGCTTATTATAAAACAGGTGACCAATTCAGTAAATGCCAATCCAACGAAAAGAGAAAAAAAAACTGTATTTAGTAATACTATTCCAAGTATCCTTTTAATTTCTGTATGCACAAGGAACTAACCTCTATCTGCTTTATCTTGTGAGAACCGGAAGCCTCAGAAGCGTTTCTTGCCTCTACTTGGACACGTGTGACCTCGTACTGGTACTTGCCGAGCACATCCTCGGCATCATAAGCAACCTTCTTGAGCTCCTTAAGCCAGAGCTTGACAGAGCGGTCTCTGATCTCCCTCTCCTCAGCATCGTACAGTGTGGCCTTGATTCGCTGCAGAGTTCGCATCAGTCTCTCAAGATCCTCCTTAAAAGCTCGAGCACGCCGCCATTCGGAGTTATTAGAATTTGAAGAAGAGGAACAAGGAGCGTGCTCAGAGGCTGTAATTGATGGGAGCAAATTGGTGGCTAGAGAGAGCACAGAGGTTATCAAATTCCTTGCCATTTAGCAAGGAACAAGTGTTTGACTCTGCGTATACTCTGTTTTTTTAGATGTGAGTTGTGAAAATGAGAAATGAGAAATGTGAAAGGTGAGGGAGGAAAGAAGCTTAGATGTGAGTTGTGAAAATGAGAAATGAGTAAAGAGCAGCAGATCTGAAGAGGTTAGGTTAGCTCTTGGAAATGGCGTCAACAAGACTTGACAGTAGTCAATGTTTATTTCACGTTTTTTTTTTCTTTTTTCTTTTTCATTACGAAGTGTGGACTGTCCGAAAATTTTATTAATATCCAAAATTAATAAATAATTTACAAATCTACACCTGGGTATGCTAGATTTTGAAATCTGTTCAAACTAGAGATTAAATTTCCGGTTTCATACAAACTTTCAGCAAAAAAAATTTCCAGTTCTGGGCAGTATGAAACCGGAGATTAAACTTCCAGTTCTAGCGCACCAAGGTGTTGATTTATAAATTATTTATTAATTTTGGATATTAATAAAAATTTAGGGTGGACTGTGGTCTGTGGATGTATTTATGTATACTTCAGAGAAGTGGGCCCCAGTGGGGTCAATAATTTTTACCTTGTCGAAAGCTCTGTAGTTTTAAAAATGAGAAAAGATAAAATATTAGAAAGAGTAAAGATTACAAGGAGAAGTGGCCCCTGTGGAGTCAATGTTGTTTTTTTTTTTATTGACGAGAGTGGAGTAATTTCGGCGGAGTGGGGTCACTATGTCTTGCAGTTTATAGAGAAATTCACATGCGGACAAGGGAATCTTTTAGAATTAGTAGATCCGGACCGTTCTTTTAACTTTGCACAAATTTTAAAGGGACTCCTTCACAGAACAATCACTATTACTGAAGAGTCACATGCATTGGTACTGAAGAGTCACATGGTGAAGACTTTGCTGAGTCCACTGTTTAAGGACTTTGTGTTTTAAGTACTGGCCTGTAATATATTAGCTTATTCTATTTTGTGAACTATGCGCTAGTCTTTCGTTTTCTATACTTTTGGCCATCAGTTAGCATGGCATGAAAATCTACTTTGGTTTTGTACTCAGTTCTTTTGTTTCTCTAATGAAACGAGCTCAAAAGCCTTTTATCAAAAAAAAAAAAAAACCTCTTACATGGAAATCTACACAATAAACACAACATTTTAATTTCTTGATGTTGGTTTTTAGCAAGTAAACATAGATGCTAAATCCGGTCATGCGTTACAAGTTCTTGCACCAAGCATAAATCCGGTCATGCGCTACCCGAATATCGCGCCTACATAGCTCTCACTATGCGCTACCAGAATATGGCGCCTACACAGCTCTCGCTATGCGCTACCCGAATATGGCGCCTACACAGCTCTCGCTATGCGCTACCCGCATATGGCGCCTACACAGCTATCGCTATGCGCTACCCGAATATGGCGCCTACACAGCTGACACTATGCGCTACCCGAATATGGCGCCTACATGAAGGTTCAATCAAACACATACAGGACTCCGATCATGCGCTACCACGAATTGGGCGCCTACACAATTTCTGTTATGGCCATAACTTGAAATTATGTGCTTACCCCGAATACGGCGCCTACATGACTAAAGTTATGCGCTACACAATTTCTGTTATGCGCCTACATAACCGAAATTGCACGATTACCCCGAATACGGTGCCTACATGATCGTCAGGTTTCAGACTTGTGGTTCTTTAACACATTTCATTTAAAATAAGTAAATAGTTCATATCATGCTATGTATCATGCATACAAGTATATTATGCAAAAGTTCTAGTTCAACTCATGTCTTATATCCTTTATGCATATGCAATGCAACTCAAACACTTGATGCAAATCATGTCATGTTTCAAAACCAATTTCTAAATTGCAACACCATACTTCATTTTCAGATTTTGCCATAAAAAGATATGATCATGCATCTTGATCCTTTAATCTAAAAATATAATACTTGCACATACTACAATCTTATTTTGCCACTAAACTCTTCAAGTTATGTCACAATTCAATTCTAGAATTAATATATGTTCATGCTCCATATGACAACTCATGCATTCATGCTATGCAATTCAAAAGAACATTCAAGAACTTAACTACAACTAATTATCAATCAAGCAACAAAGCAAGCAACCAAGCAAGCATCAACAATACAACCAATTAGCAACTAAACAAACAAGCAAGCAACAACAACAACAAGCAAAGGAATTGACAAGCAAACAACAACAATAAAATAAGTTAGAGGAATCTGAGAATAACTCGAAACCCGCACCTTAGTAACATTGTGACGATGCAGTCAGTGCCTCGCTTCAAATGTGTACATGTTTGACAATCTTCTTAATCCAGCCATGCAAGATCTACGTCTATGTCGAATTAGTAAGACTTTAGTTACTACAACCCACAGAGCTTGCAAAATTCCTATGTGAGGCTAAGAACAAACAAGAGATCAATTACGATACAATGATACATCACATAGTCCCTCTTGATTACTTTTAGTCGGAATTTTACTAATTTAGGAGACACATCATACAAAAGTCTTAATATGAATAAAATCAGCTTTTGGGCAAAGTAATTATTCTTTTTTCTTTCTCCAAGCAGGTTGCTTGAAAATAAAATTATTTACTTGACCTATCAGAGGAGTTAGCAAGAAGTACTCTGTAAACTTTGTTTCATATTTCGCAAATTTGCCCCAAAAACTAGATTAATTTCAAACTCAAAGACTCTTTAAAATTTCTTCACAATAAGCCTCATATTAACTCACAACATTCACCAATTCAAGTGTGTGACTCACAACAGAACATAATGCACCATTAATGGCAGCCAAGCATAATTCTAGCAAAGACAAAGAACAAGAGAAATAAAGAGTACCATGAGTCAAGATCAAGTGTCAAGGAGCAGCACACACCACTACATTTCTTTCTCTTGCTTTACCCGTGCTAGAACCATTTTCAATTTCTTGACAACTTCTCCAAAATTTCAATTAATGTACTCCAAAAATTCAATTAATGTAACAAGAGGGAAATAGATAGTATCAAGGGAGAAACGCAAGTGAGGTAGGTGAATAGGCGGACTGAACGAGAAGCGAAAAATAAGAATGAGCTGTTCTCCACTTAACAATATTTGTGCCTAAGCGGTTTCCTATAAAAAATGGGAAATAATAACATATGTGAAATGTTTCCACCGTATATCTATGTGAAAAGTCTAAGCAAATTAATCTTATTTTATAATTTAAATAAGCCCAACAATTTATTTTCTCTTTTCTGATTTTAATAAAAGCCCTTTTCAAATTTTAAATAAAAGCCCAAGAGCCCATGTTAGATGTCATGCTGAATTTCTATCTTTTCCTTTAACTTCTTTATTTAGTACTCCTAGTAAAAGTAATTTACATATTTTATAAAATAAAATTCCAACTTAGGAAAACTCACAAAAAAATCTGAATTAACGCAATTTATATATTTATGATGAAACCTCAAATTAACAAAATGTTACATATATATTGGTAGTGTATTAATTTCAAATTACACAAATACAAAGGCTCATAAATATACTAGGAAATCCATATTGCTATTTTGAAATGCATTTCACTTCAAGTTAAATAATTCTCCAAGTGTTCGAAAACTAGGATCGATCGATGTTACAGGAACAATGTCCTGTCTAAAAACAAATGTATTGTATCACATAAGTATGTTGAATTTCATAATTTTGAGGGGTCAAGTGACCACTCTGATGTTAGATTTTGAAAGCTGGTAGTAAAGCAATAAATTGATCACTCTAGTTAATGGCAATCCTGCTGAAGAAAGATATAAAAAGAAAAATGAAGGACCCTCCATTAATTTGTCTGTACCACTCAACGACAAAAAAAAAAAAAAGGACCACTCGCACAAGTAAGATCCTTTTAATTTATATGCACAAGACACTAATCTCCATCTGCTTTCTCTTGTGAGAGCCAGATGCCTGGCTACCCTTTCTTGCCTCGACTTGGACACGTGTGACCTCGTACTGGTACTCGTTGAGAACATCCTCGGCATCATAAGCGACCTTCTTGAGATCCTTGAGCCACAGCTTGACGGAGCGGTCTGTGATCTCCCTCTCCTCATTATCGCACATCGTAGGCTTGATCACTTCAGAGTTCGCATCAGCCCCTCCAGATCCTCCTCAGTGGCAGAAGCACGCCCTATTTCTGAGTTATTAGAATTTGATGAAGAGGAAGAAGGATCCTGGGCAGAGGCTGTAATTGAGGGGAGCAAATTGGTGGCTAGAGAGAGCAGAGAGGTTATCAAATTCAATGCCATTTGTCTCTGTAGAGATCTCAAATGTGAAGATGAAAAAAGAGTAAAGAGTAAAGAGGTGTTGAGATTTGACAGTACACTAGATAATGCTTAGTTAACTTTTTCTTTTGATTTTAATTTTCTTTTTCACCAGTGGAATACTTTAGGGGGAATGGGGTCACTATGTCTAAAGTTAGGTACCTTGTACCTCCAAAATTACGTTTCCACCTGGTAACTAATTGCCCATTCTTTGAACTTTTGGTGTTTTGATTTTGGGAAAATCGTATATAGAGTAGGGTTAAAATGCTCCCTTATTTTCATGTTCCAATCATGTCTCACATTCTTATTTTTATTCTCAAAGTTCAAATAATCGATCCGAACCGTTCAACTTGATCTCCATATTAACATGATATCCGTATCAACTTTATCTTTATTATCACTAAAAACTTTTTTTTTATGTTGTCAGTTGTTTTATTACTTTATTTTTAATGCATGTAGGCATCATCAACCAACTTGGACAGGAAAAGTTGGACGCTTAAAATTAAGAATTTTGAATCATTTATCAAATAGTTTGAATTGACAGTACTAAGAGATACAACGTTTTAAGATATAAGAATGTACTTTATAAATACATCTGCGAGATGATGTGTAACCTGATTATAGTTCTCCTTCCAGGTTTATAGGTTTCACAATTAGGTGGTTTTACCAACTTTTACTTTTGTAAGACTCAAGTTTTGCATTGGACCTGTCATCAGTAGTTAGTTTCAATACAAGTGTTATTTTGATTCAACAATGAAAGCAAGGCTAAGTACTCTAAATTGGTGTTTGTGGGGTTGATGTCTAAGCCCGAATTATTACAAATCCACCACAGGAATCTAGCAACATTGCTATTAATTCATAATAGATGAATAACTACAAATGGGTGCACTACAGTCTACAGAATATAAAAGTTCAAAAATTACTCAAACTTGGTATTCAAATTACATCACCTAAATAAGCACACCAATAGTACTTAAAGACAAACAATCAAGATTTAAGAAAAATACATAAGTAATGAGCCACTCACATTACAACTGAAATTTGATAATTCTCACATTATTATACCGAAAAGAGTTCATTTACCGAGGGAAATAATAGGATGATTCTTGGTCTTCTACAAAACTACATTGCAAGGCAGTGTCAACCTCTGCAGTGTAGTTAGGTAGCATAAGCTGCCTCTCCTCCGAACTTTGAGACCTCCAAGGATGTTCGTTCTGTTGGTTTGACCGCCACAAGACCTCGAGCCGTACCTCCACTTCCTTCATTGTTGGCCTTTCTTCTCCTTTCATTCTCAGGCACATTTGTGAAATTTTGGCAACAGCTTCGAGTTCTGTTATGTGTACCTCGTTCACAACTTGGGGATCAAGAATCTCAAAGAGACGGTTCTCTTGCAAAGCAGAACTAAAATATGCAATGAGACTACCCCCTTCAAACCTCCTGGAGGAGAATAATGGCTTTTCTCTTGTTAGCAATTCTGCTAAAATGACACCAAAGCTGTAGACATCACTTTTCTCGGTTAACCGGCCAGTGTAATAGTACTCAGGGTCCAAATAACCGAAAGTCCCTTGGACAGCTGTAGTTATGCCCGTTTGATGTATTTGGACAGATCTCGAGGCCCCAAAATCTGACACTTTCGCTGTGAAATAATCATCCAGTAGAATGTTTGAAGATTTTATGTCTCTGTGAAACACTGATATAGAGGCAGATGAGTGAAGATAGGAAATTGCCCCGGCAGCCTCAAGAGCAATTCTTAACCGATGCTTCCATGTCAAGGAACAATGTTCCTCTACATGGAGATGATTAAAAAGTGTTCCGTTCGAAATAAACTCATAAGCAAGCAGCGGGACTTCGGACTCTAGGCAACATCCATAGAGTTTTACAATGTTTCTATGGTTGACTTGTGAGAGAATAACCACTTCATTTATGAATTGATCGATTTCGGCCGGATCAACAATTTTGGACCTTTTGATGGCCACAACATGTTGATCCGACAAAATACCTTTATAAACTTCTCCATGACCTCCCCGACCAATAATGAGTGCATTATCGAATTTGTTTGTGGCCTTTTCCAGCTCATGTAATCTAAGAATTCTCATATTTTGTGCTGCATCTTCATGGGAAGCAATTAGTTGTTGGAGAAGCAACCCCCGATTATGAAGAAAGAACTTTTTTTTTAACTTTTCCTGTTTTCTCTTTTCAAACATTTTGATACGCTTGGCTATAACAAAATATAATAAAACCATGCTAGAGACGGTACCAAATCCAAGGAAGAGTATACCTGTGTACATAAATAAACCATGTTAGAAAGAAAGCCAAGAATTATTGACACATCTACTGTTGTAGTTAAGTCGAATTGGAAAATATTTTTGTTACGGGTAATTAATTCTACAGGCGATCCCATAAAAGGTCCAGAAACGGAAATTATAGATTAGTGTTGAATTATTTTGGTCAAATATTTGCCGTGGTCATTTTATAGGTCTTAGACCTGCTCCTGGAAAATATGATTATGTATGTCATATACATTATGAATGTGAAATTTTCCATTGGTTTAATTTTCAATGCTGTTGTTCTGTTGTGTAGGAAGTAGCTGGATGTAATTAACATACTGGTACATCTTAGCTAAGTTTTAAAAAAAAACATATATTAATGTATATTTATGTTAATTGTATATATTTTCTTCAGTCATAATCAAATATCATCGTAAACTTAGTATATGATTATGCATGTGTTATATTTTTGTGCATTCATTGTTTAAGAATCTACGATGAGAAAAATGAGAATTGCATACCCAAAATATAAGCAAGGGGGGATGCCATCTTGCAACCACTTCCGTCTTTTCTGCCATCTCCAATCATTCTTGAAGGACAAGCACATGTGACACTGCCTTCTATGTTGATACAGTGTCCACTACAGGGGTTTAATCCGGGATACTGACATTCATCAACATCTACAGAACCCACAGAAAATATTAGCTATTAATTTCTCTTATAATAAATTATAAGTTCTTAATTATGTATGCAATGAGATAAGTATTGGATTTGCATAGTCTAGAATCAAGGTCTCAAGCTGCTCTTAGATTATTAAACTTGGCATATATGCACTTACCCCTGCAACCAGCTTGAACATAAGGATTCCCTTCGTATCCTTGGCTGCAATTGCACAAGTATCCCACACCATTAAGGGAATCATAGCATTGGCTGTTTTTCTTGCAAGCAAAAGAATTTAAATCTTTCTCGGCTTCCGCACAGGATTTGTCTCCGATCGCCCAATTCAGAACTGCAACGTGGTCAGTATAGCTATCTCTATTGAACTCCGTGCTATCATTGTATGTTGTTCTGAAAGAAAAATCATCGTACGTTGCAAAGAATGCTTCACTACAATTCGCGAATCGATTGACGCCGGTGTTCTGAACTTTATACAAATTCAGTTCAAAGCTCTTTAAGCCTCCTGGCCCTGGCAATTTCATCTGACAACACCCAAGACCAGAGCAAGATCCATTAATTCTGCTGCTAGAATTGCTACAATATGCCACACAACCACTGTTCAAGTTCTCACGACCAATATGACTATCTTCAACAAAAAAATTTATCACTGCAACATCGTTACACCCTATCAGAATAAAAGTTGTATCATCTTTTGACAGTGTAAACGGAGTCCCAGACAGATTTAGCCAGCCAGTTCCATGGGGACCCATTCCAGTTCCAATATCATTACACTGTTGGTATATTGGTCCAGTGAGTATTCTCACTTGACCCTGCAAAGAAATGCTTTGAATGAGATATGTACCAGTAGGTAACTGAAGCGAGGGATTTAGCAGATTGTCTTGTGTTGAGTTCCCAAAAGGCCTCCTATTTATAGTGCGATTTCCTATTTCGGTATTTGTGCAAACGACCTCAAAACCTTTTAACGCAACACCCGGTGCTCCGAACGGGTATGGAACTGAGTTGCAATCTGCAGTGTTGTCTGTTGCACCTCTGTCATGTGCCAAATAATTTATTGGAATAGAAACAGAGGTGAAGCAAATCAAAAGTGATAGAAAAGTGGAAAGCCAAAGGGGGTACATAGTTGTCTTACTAAAACTAGATTAGTAATGCATATGTTTTAAGTGCTCTGTAGTCGTGGAGATGATTTCTTTTCTCAAATTAAAGAAAGGGATCACAGTTATAGGAATTAGATTTCAGACTTGTAGTCTTCTGGATCATGTTGCATGAACCAAAATATGTAGCAAGCTGTTGCTTTACTCAGTCTTATGTCCCTTGAAGGCCTAAACCCAACATTCGATTCGTTGTATATTTTGGTACATCTTGAGTGACTCAAAAAGTAAAAATCTTTGGAAAGGTTTCGAGTAGTTCTTGTCCTACTCACAACATATCATGTCTAGAATATTACAAGTAGTTAATATATTATATACTGATATATATTTTTTACCATTTTATAATAAAGTAAAAGATAAAAGTATAATTTGTACTCCTTATAACAGAGAAAGTGTTATATTTTTCTTTCTACACTTTATTTTATTTCACTTACAAACATTGCCGTAATATATGACTATCCAGAATTACTATATATTATTATTTTGGATAGTTTTACCGAATTTCAATTCCCTTTTTTTTTTTTTGTGGCATTGCCCCTTCTTTTCTTCTACCCCTCAGGCCTACACCTCCTAAGAAGATATGGAATCAGTGGTGCATACGCACTCTTTTTTAGCACCTCAAATGTTAGTATCTGGGTAACATGATAACTGTAGCATTTCTGTCCACTTAATACCACTGGTCCACAAGGAGACACTCCAAATAAATGTCAAGTCAGTCAACTTCTCATGGACTCCGGATTCTATAATATAGAACATTAAATTGATTTTCAGAAAAAAGATTAATTTCATTAATTCATGCAAAGGCTTATATAGATTGAAAATCTTACATATAAGTCCCCAATCTATTTTATAATTGCCTTGAAGTAAATATGTTGGATAAGAGCATTACATATTTTACCCAATCTATTAAGAGGTAAATATAATGTATTTAAGTCTTGAGGGGTACATAAGAAAATTGATAAGAGTTAGAGGGTACACAAGAAATTGACCATTTTTCAAAATATTAATTAGCTAAAAAAAAGATGCACACATATCACTTGTACCTTTTGTATTCTCTGCATGCTTCATATTAAACAACTGATAAAATAAATTCGAAATGAAGAACTTGCTACAAACAAAAGAAATAAAAACCTGTCTACAAATTTTTAAATTTTTTAATCAGTATCAAATACTCTATGTATCAATAAATTTTGTTCCTACCTAATAAAAATAATAAAGCAAAGAGTAGGAATAAATTTTGCTCGCTAGCAAACGAAGATTATTTTCCTATTTTATCAGTATAATATTAAAAACATATGTTATCACCATTATTGTTTTGTGTAATTATATATCACTTTTCGATTTGAGATTAACATCAATAATATATTATTTCATATGATATAATCGAATATCATAGCACAAAAATATGTATTATTTTTGTATATTCAATCCAACACAATTACATGTATTTTACGGGTCTAATTCACAATAAAAAATATTTGACTTGAGCGAGCATGAGCGAGTTGGGGTATGCTCATGCTCCACTCATTAGCTTAATGAGCGAGTTGTTAATGAGCATGTTGATAATGACCGAGTTGCCTAGTTGCCGAGTTGTTTAAATACATCATTCAAAAACTAATTTTCATTTATAGAATTTAACAAATTGTCATAATCTAACTTAATTAAACGGTACTTAATTTAACAAAAAATTGTGCATAAGCAAATTTAACAAAATCAAACAACTATCTTCTTGTCGTTCTCACGGCCCTACATGTCACATACTAAAAGGTGAAACCTATCTCCTTGTCACATACCTGCAAATTTGAATTACTAAAACAATAATAAAAATATAGAATTTAAAAATAAACAAATTCAGAACTGTACAAATCCAGAACGGTGTATTAATGATCAAATTTTGAGTTATATTAATGATCAAATTTTTTGTGATCAAATTTCTTAATGAGCGAGTTATGAGCGAGTTGGGTTATGCTCATGCTCGGCTCATTAAGTTAATGAGCGAGTTGTTAATGAGCATATAGCAAGCGAGTTATGAGTTATGAGCAATTTACTCACCCCTATTTGACTACGTACTGAAATAGTTGAATGAAACATATCTCACATTATAAAGAAAAATTATCTCAAATCGATATATGTGTAATGAAATATACATATTTAAAAGAGGGATGCTTCAGTGGACATAAGGACCTATTTGTAAAATGAACATATTTTCATTTTCAAAGTTCAAACTATCGATACGGACCTATTTGTAAAAGAGGGATGCTTCGGTAGACATCAGGACCTATTTGTAAAAGAGGGATGCTTCGGTGTACTTGGAGGTCAAATTTTACATTTTTTTGAATTTTTTTACTATTTATTAAGATGGTTACAAAATCGTTGTTTTCAGACCATTTAAAAACAGCGATTTTGTAACCATCTTAATGAATAGTAAAAAAATTCAAAAAAATGTAAAATTTGACCTCCAAGTATATTTTAATATGGAGATAATGTTGAACGGTCAGATCGACTGTTTGAACTTTGAAAATGAAAATATGTTCATTTTACAAATAGGTCCTTATGTCCACCGAAGCAAATGCCTATTTAAAATATCTAAATACAAAGGCTATGTTTGGATGTACTAAGAATAGTGCTATTCTTAGAATAACATTGCTATTCGGAACAATGACAATCCAAACGAGAAATAAAGTTATTCGGAATAGGGAGAATATGGCTATTCTCTATTCTTACAAAAACATGGAATAGCATTTGTTGCTTTCAATATTAATACTAATATAATATTTAAACTAATATTATATTACATTTAATATTTAAATTCATATTATATTGTATTATATTTAATCTAATCTAATATTTTATTTAATACTAATCTAATATTTAAAATAATATTATATTACATTTAATATTTAAATTAATATTATATTATATTATATTTAATATAATATTTAAAATAATATTATATTACATTTAATATTTAAATTAATATTATATTATATTATATTTAATCTAATATTTTATTTAATACTAATCTAATATTTAAAATAATATTATATTACATTTAATAATTAAATTAATATTATCTTGTATTATATTTAAACTAATATTATATTATATTTAATCAAATATTTTATTTAATACTAATCTAATATTTAAAATAATATTATATTACATTTAATATTTAAACTAATATTATATTACATTTAATCTAATATTTTATTTAATACTAATCTAATTTTTAAAATAATATTATATTACATTTAATATGTAAACTAATATTATATTACATTTAATATTTAAAAAAATATTATATTACATTTAATATTTAAACTAATATTATATTACATTTAATATTTAAACTAATATTATATTACATTTAATCTAATATTTTATTTAATACTAATCTAATTTTTAAAATAATATTATATTACATTTAATATTTAAACTAATATTTTATTTAATACTAATCTAATATTTAAATTAATATTATATTACATTTAACATTTAACCTAATATTATATTATATTTAATATTTAAACTAATATTATATTATATTTAATACTAATCTGATTTTTTAAATAATATTATATTACATTTAATATTTAAATTAATATTATATTGTATTATATTTAATCTAACACATAAATTATTACTTTATTCATTCCCTCCAAACTCTATTCCAAATATGTAATCCAAACAACTTTTTCACTATTCCGAATAGCTTGAGTTAGCACTGTTCTTAAACAGTAACTATTCTTATTTACTATTCTAAATGGTAGCTATTCTAGCTATTCTAGAATTCATCCAAATGTACCGTAATACTACAATTTATATAATTTAAAGGGCTTTGTGTAGAAGTGCATACCTTTTAGCACTTAAAACTTCATTGCAAGTATTTTGCCGCTAAAGCTACATTTTTATTGTGTACGGATGAGGAATCAACTACAATCACAAGTTCACAACTGATCCCTGTAAGGGCGGCCAGAACATAGCTGTTACCTTTTTTAGTTTCCTATGACGGTATCCTACAAGTTGTATGTAGTGATGAAATTTTTGACCCGGTTTATTTCTACATTTCACCCGCAACATGTTCCATTTCTGGAGTTTAAATCACAGAAGATTTGTTCTGAGCTGAAACAGGAGTAGGCTAATAAGAAATTAAGGGTTGGCAAACCTTATTTATCTATATAGGGTGTACTTATTTTCTTATTTGTAGAGGTAGGCAACTACTCTGTTCTGACCGACATTTTTAAAAATACCTCAAGTTAATTACAGATTAATAAATATGCCCACAGTTGTCGAAAAATTTTAAAACTGCCCAAACAGGCCATTTAATGGCCGGTACCGAATAAAACTCCCAACCGGTCATTAAATGGCCGGTACCGAATAAAACTCCCAACCGGCCATTTAATGGCCGGTACCGAATTAAACCCCCAACCGGCCATTAAATGGCCGGCCCCTTGCTATTTTCTTGCTATTTAAACTCCACAGCACAGCCTCTCACTTCACTCCTCACTTCGCTCAACACAGCAGACGCAGCTGCAAAGGTAAGAATTTTTTTTAATTTAATTTTTATTATTTTTATTATTTTTATTAATTTTTAATTAATTAATTTTAATTATAATTAATTATAATTAATTATAATTAATTGTAATTAATTGTAATCAATTAATTATATTACAATTAATTGTAATTAATTGTAATTAATTAATTATATTACAATTAATTGTAATTAATTATAATTAATTGTATTATAATTAATTAATTAATTATATAGTTAATTAATTTTAATTTATTAATTTTAATTAATTTATTATATAGTCAATTGTAATTAATTTTAATTAATTAAATATAATTAACTTTAATTAATTAATTGTAGTTAATTAATTATAGTTAATTAATTATAAGATAATTATACTTAATTTTAATTAATTAATTGTAAGTAATTCATTAATTTTAATTTTTTTTTATTCAGTAACTGTGTAAATTAGTAACCTGACAAATGATTATCACTTTCGAAATGTAGCTTGATTACAATGCCATTGATTTCAATACACTGTGGTGGTAAACTTGAAAATAATACAGACGGGCCTTATTACAACAAAGAACCAATTGCTTCAGTTATGGTTAACGATGATATATCTCTTTTGGACTTGAAAGTCATAATTTTCGATTACACCCGTTATAATCCAGAAAGGTACAACCTTGAATTGGGGACCCGAGTTTGTAATGGAAATACCCGGAAATATTCACTTGCGAAAATTACAGATGAAAATACCTGGAGAGGGTTGTGTGGGTATTTTAAGGCCAACGGAGATTTTGTAATAGAGATCTATGTTAGAAGAGTTCCGAGAGAGGCAGGGGTTGGAAGTTCCAGCCAATGCTCAGTTGCAATGGAAACTCCCGTCGTTCCTCCAACACAACCACAAACCTACTATGAACCTACACATCCTGCAACCTACTATCCATAGACTCACCCAGAAACCCAATATCCACCTACCAACCCAGAAACCAACTATCCACTTGACCCGCAATCACCACCTCAACCAATACTCCGAATTTGTTCCCACCTAGACCCATGCATGAGGCGCCTTTACCATTCCTAGGACCAGTATGTGATGAAATTGGGTCAGATTTTGAAAATATCAATGATATTCCGGGTGAACGTCTGCAGAGCGGAGATGAATATGATGGAGATGACTGGGACTCTGATGATCCAGTTGAAACAGGCGAAGGGCCCATTCGAAGCAGCTCTGGCTCAGCGCCGCTTACCGAGCGGAGTGATACGCACCCATTCCCAGACTTCAATGATATATCTCGGTTTAAAGAAGCAGATACTGGTTCCTATGGACCACGAATCGAGCACACCGGTGAGCTGGCTGCAAACCAATTTTTTAAAAGCAAAGATGAATTAATGAAGAAGATTAGAGAGCATCATGTTCATTCGAATCAGGAAATAAGAATGAAGAAAAGTGATAGCCGCCGGATTTATGTGGTGTGCAAAGACCGGCGTTGTGGTTACGAGCTCAGGGGACAACCATCGGGAACTGGAGATGCGTGGGTTATAACGAAGCAAGTCAAGCCTCACACATGCAGGACAGAGTATACAAGGACCGACAATGAATGTCTGACGGCATCAATCATTGCCGATATCATCTAGAACAGCATTAAGACCGATCCCTGTATGAGCATCCGGTCGGTGGCAAACTGTGTTATGGCCGTGTATGACAACGTCACCCCGAAATACAACCGACTGTGGAGGGGTCGTGAGCTTGCAATAGCCCGCGAATTTGGTAGTTGGGAGGGTTCGTACAGCTTGCTGAGACCACTATTGATGGCAATTTGCGTCAAGAATCCCGGATCAAAGTACCATTTTCTGACCAGTCCGATACGAGACAAAGACACAGGAGTAATAAAGGAAGGTGAAGTTCAGTTCAGGGCCGTCGCTTGGGCGTTTGGTCCATGCATTGCAGCGTTTTGGTTCTTGAGACCGGTGATCAGCATAGATGCATGCTTCTTGTCAGGGCGGTACGAGGGTAGGCTATTGATAGCTTGTGCCTATGATGCTGAGAATCAATTGTTGCCTCTTGCGTTTGCAATCGTGCATAAGGAGGATGCCGATAATTGGAGTTTCTTCTTGCAATGGTTGAGGAATAAAGTGCTTGGATATAACCAATTCGTCTGTGTTATATTAGATTAGCACAAGGGGATCAAAGCTGCACTGACCGCATAATACGGATGGCCTCCGGAGCTCTTTGTGCACAGGTTTTGCATGCAGCATGTTGCTGACAACCTGGTACAGAACTGTGGAAAAGAAAAGTGGTATGGCCAAAGGTTCAGAGAAGGAGCTAAGAAGAAGAAGCCAAGAAAGTTGAAAGAGATGTTCGAAGAGTTTGCTAAGGTATTTGTAATGTAAAACATTTTGTTAAATTTTTTTCTAACTATACTGTGAAAATGAAATAACATCTGTTTGTTTTGTGCAGCTAAATCCAAGGTGCAATGCATATTTACGGAAGGTTGGCAAAGTTCGCCCGAATGATCCGACGGAGCCGTCCAATTACGAGAAGATTTTCCAGACATGTGATGGAGGATACCGGTTTGGTATAATGACAACAAACGGCTCTGAGTGCCTCAACAATGTCTTCCGGGATAGCCGTAGAATGCCCGTTGCTGCTATAGTGGAGGATATGTTCTACAAATGCAACCAATGGTTTGTTGACCGGCGACAGCGAGCCATGGAATTAAAAGACAATGGCAAGAAGTTTTCCAACCGGGTTTTGGAGAAGTTGGGAAGAAAATGGGAGAAAGCTGCAAGAATGCGATTGGTGCCTTACACGCACGCCCAAGATGAGTACCAAGTTTCAGTTCCAAATGAGCATATCCCTTGCCGTCGCAACGACTTGGGAGTTATGGAGTTCACAAGCAGGGAGTGCATGTACATTGTGAGACGCGGTGCTGGCAACCAAATGGAATGTGATTGCAGAGGTATACAGTTAACCTCTATTCCGTGCGCTCATGTGTTAGCGGTTTGTCGGAAACGGAACTGGTGCGAGGATGACTTTATTGCACACTGGTACAATGTGGACTACCTTTTGAGTACTTGGAACGGGGTGTTTGTTCCATTGGCAATATGGAATCTTGGCCTCCTAATACTGAACCAAAAATTATCCCCGCACAAGGATGGATTAGGAAGGGGCGTCGAAAACACACCCGTCATGTAATGACAATGGATGAACTGGAAGGTAGGCGACGGGGGCATCAACCTCGCCGTTCCACTGTCGATAGGCAACGAAGAGGTACGTAAAATTAATCAAAAATTATATTTATTTTCATTTTATACCAACTTACTAAGTAACAATGCAATGCAGATGCCAGAAACGCGACCAATCAGTACGAGAATGACCCAGCTAGGGCAAGGGCAAGTGTGTCGGGAGGGCCACGGCATTCCCCCGCAACAAGCCATTTAGATGCGTCTGTTATGTTTGCAGAAGCAATGGGGGATGCCCTTAACTTAGGAGGTGAGGCGGTCGGACTGCAAAGAGATCCACCGAGAAGGTCAACTAGTAGGCGTACAACAAGGGCATCTGAAAGCCAAGCAGGGCCGTCCGGAACCCAAGCTGAGCCCTCTAGTCGGTCATCTATGAGAACCGGTTTTCTTTAGGGGATTTAGTTTTAGGCGTAGTAGTAGTAGTAGGAGGTGATTTATCCCAATTATCACATTTTTGTACTTATATGTTGTGAACCCTTTTTATTCTAATTTGTGTGGATTTCCTAATTTATACTCAGTATTTTGCGTAAGTGTGTCGGTTTGATATATTTTACTGTACTTATTTTTTTGGCGAACAATAAAATAGTAAAACACCGAACATAGAACAACAAAATAGAACAATAAAATAGTAAACACCGAACATAGAACAACAAAATAGTAAAACACCAAACATAAAACAATAAAACAACAACACCATAAAAAAATAAAAAAAATCAGTGCCGCCACGGAGAAGGGGACCATCGCTCAGCTGGAACTCCGGCATTCGCTCACTGCGGCCAGACTCTATCTCTCGGTGTCACCACACGATCGTCGGCCTCTCTATACATCATATCTGCAGTATCCCAGGGAGACTCACGCATAGAAACCGGCGAGGGTGTACCGAAGATAGATGTAGCAAAATCAGTCCCAAACTCAGGCTGAGCCCCGCTACCACCGGCCTCTCCATCGTGGGCCATCGGCGGCATCCCATTGTCAGGCTGAATAAGCTCGTCCAGACTGAACTCTGGAGCAGCCCCCGGTATCTCGGCTGGACCCTGCAATCACACACAAAATATACTAAATTAGAACTGTACCGAAGATAGAAGCACTAACCCATACATCAAATTAAATGAATCATACCGGAGGATGAACTGGCCGTCCGAACTCGTCGTAGAATGCGTGCCATCCCTTCGTGGACAATACCCAGCGATGGTAGTCCCACGCTGGAACCGTCTCGGGGGGAGATGGCATGTCTCGCAGTCGAACAGGGCTATTATCGGACTCAGACGCATCTATCTCACGCCAATTAATGTTCTCTCTGGCGTCCCACAGCATGCTGATGAGCTGACCACCGTGCCCAGAATTCTCAATGAAAGTGGCACTCCTCTCGATGTAGCTGAACCCAAGACGCCTAAAACTCTTCTTTCCCAACATTCTGATACCATGCGCGGCGCCTTTGAGCGCTTTCAACAGCTGAAAAAAGTAATTTGTTAGATCAAACATTGATTAAGTAATCAGCTAAGGAAAAAAGTAGTATAGTTATAAGTGCATTACCTCGCGAGCCCATTTACTACCATTGGGCGTGTAACCATCGTCGTCCATGATCCTGTCACGTAAGTGTGCACCGTAATCGCCCTCGAGATATACGCTCGCCATGCCGACCCGCAAGTACCAAGTCTCGTACCTCAGCAGGGGATCCCCCGGTGTCTGAAATAGCTCATCCGGGAGTACATAGAAGTGGTGGTCCTGCGGCTGCGCCAATATACTGTAATACAACCTGTGGTGCTCGCTCTAGTTGCGCTCCGTATGCGATAAGTGGGACAACCTATAATGAACACGTTAAATTCAATAAAAATAAATCAAGTAAATAGAGAATAATAGAAAAGGGATACGACTTACATGTGCAGGTCTACGATGGTGGAACTCGGCAAAGCTGGATCCTGCGGTATGAACGGCAGATGTCCAAACTGGCGGAGTACACGATCCGGATAGTGGTGCTCCACTATCCAGAAATGTACGAGTGGCCCTATGTAGAACCACATATCCTGCGACTGGAAACATCTCGTCGGTAGCCTCCCCTCATCGTACAGCCTGGCGTACGGTGTCCACTCGACCCGCTCTACCGTCAAAGTCTGCAACTGTGATCGAACTGGCCTGATACCCACTGTACCCCCGTGACTCATATCGCGATAATAGTGAGTACCGTGCCACATCTTGGCGTATGCTGGGCAGTGAACATCGTCGGGATCTCCCCAAGCCGGTGTCGCATTCGGTATGGGTCTGCCTACCAGTAGCCGTGACCACGACTAGTGCTGAAGCAACAGTACTAGCCCATACATCTGTCTCGTATCTGGCTGCAGTTTGTAATAATTTTATATGTTTGGTGCCACTTCTTGATTTATTAGGTAAAAGAGTAAGATAATAATTAGGGACTTACCATAGAAGCACGGCACAGGTGGAAGTACAGATGTGCTAGGACGGCTGCACCCCAATTGAGACGTGATGGCTGCTCCAGGTCTGCTAGCAGCGGGAGATACATCATCGCCATGCAGTCACCGAAAGAATCGGAAAACATGACGGAACCAAATAGGTCCATCACGTATCCACGTGTATATCTACAGTAACAAACAGGTAATACAAGATCATCAACAAACGAGAATTAAATAAATAAAAATAAACGAGAGATTTGAAGTCTTTACCTCTGAATCTCCTCATCTGTGGAGTCTGCTGTCAGACCCGCGCTGAAGTGCTCGCGCAACCTCTTCATCCTTAAGTGAAATTTCGATTTTCCACTCTTCTCAATGAGGAAGTGAGGATTAGCCCCCAAAAGCTCCTCAATCTGAGCAGCAACGTCGTGCTGTCAGATACGCCACAGACGGGGGTGCCACTGATAACCAACCCCCAGAGAGAACTCACGTCCTGGAGAGTCACCGTCATCTCTCCGAACGGCATGTGGAACGTGTGCGTCTCGGGACGCCATCTCTCAACCAATCCTGCTATGAGAGACGCGTTGATGATGCCACTCCCAGTCTGCAAGATGTCCACCATCTGGTACAAGCCTAGATTGACGAGGTACCGGTTCATCGCCTGTAGTACGGCAAATGAACGCACCGCAGCTTCACATCTAAAAGATCTTTATCCTACATTGACAAATTTAATCCTCATTGTGTGTTACAACAATTAAACTTGATGAAATTTAAAAAAAAAAATACATACCTCACGAGAAGCCAGTGAGACCCGGTGATCGCGGTGGGGCACCCACAGAAGAGGACTGAAATGCTCTGTGCTGTCAGTCCCGATCGGCTCGTCAACTATAGGTGATAGTGGACGAAGCCTAGGCCGTCCTCTAACCATCCTAATTTCATTAATAAAATTATGTTAACCGACGCTTAGTAAATCATTCCTAAAGTAGGGATAATTACGCAAAAAATTGTAAAGTAGGCTTAATTACGCTAAAAGACTGGTATAATAGGCTTAAACGGTAAAAACCGATAAAATTGGCTTACTAACGATAAAAAACAGTTAACATAGACTTAATAATGGTAAAAACCGATAAAATAAGCTTAATTACGCTTCAAAAACGCATAAAATAGGTTTAAACAGCTTAATGACGGTAAAAACCGATAAAATATCCTTAATTATGCCAAAAAAATAAGCTACAATATACTTAATTCCGCTAAAATAGGCTTAACAACGGTAAAAACAGCTAAAAGATGCTTAACAACGGTCAAAACAACATAAATATGCTTAATTACGCTAAAAACCAACTACAATAGACTTAATTACGCTAAAACAGATAAAATAGTCTTAATTACGCTCAAAATATGCTAAAATATGCTTAATTACACTAAAAAACGGCTAAAATAGGCTTAATAACGGTAAAAACAGTGCAAAATAGGCTTAATTACGCTAAAAATGGCTAAACTAGGCTTAATTACGCTCAAAATATGCTAAAATATGCTAAAATATGCTTAATTACACTAAAAACGGCTAAAATAGGCTTAATACCGGTAAAAACAGTTCAAAATAGGCTTAATTACGCTCAAAATATGCTAAAATATGCTAAAATATGCTAAAATATGATTAATTAAAAAACGGCTAAAATAAGCTTAATAACGGTAAAAACAATGCAAAATAGGCTTAATTACGCTAAAAATGGCTAAACTAGGCTTAATTACGCTCAAAATATGCTAAAATATGCTTAATTACACTAAAAAACGGCTAAAATAGGCTTAATACCGGTAAAAACAGTTCAAAATAGGCTTAATTACGCTAAAAGCGGCTAAACTAGACTTAATTACCCTCAAAATATGGTAAAATATGGTAAAATATGATTAATTACACTAAAAAAACGGCTAAAATAGGCTTAATAATGGTAAAAACAATGCAAAATAGGCTTAATTACGCTAAAAATGGCTAAACTAGGCTTAATTACGCTCAAAATATGCTAAAATATGCTAAAATATGCTTAATTACACTAAAAAAGGCTAAAATAGGCTTAATACCGGTAAAAACAGTTCAAAATAGGCTTAATTACGCTAAAATCGGCTAAACTAGGCTTAATTACGCTAAATAACATCTACACCAGGCTATATTATCCTAATTATGCTAAATTGCCAAAAATTAGACTTAATTGTCATAATTATGGTAAGACATCATAAAATACGCTGAAATATGGTCACTAATTCTAATTATACTAAATTAAAATAAATTATCCAAAATCATAAACCGTAAACCCTAAATTTGACTAATTACACTAATTACTCCCTAATTACAACAAATTATTCTAATTTTGGTAATTACTAACAAATTATTCTAATTTTGGTAATTACTAACAAATCCTAACATTACATAACCATATTGCACTACAAAAAATATTCTAATAAATTAGAAGGACTTACTTGCAAATCTGAGAAGAGAATGAGAAATCTTGAAGAAAAAGCTCAACCGAGGAGAGATAGTGTAAAATCTAATAAAATGAGTTTTGATACAAAAAAACGCTGCTGCCGGCTTTATATAGAAAAAAAATTTCGGCGGAACCGGCCATTAATGGCCGACTGGGCAATTTAATCGGAAACGGCCATTAAATGGCCGGTTGGGCATTTTATTCGGTACCAGCCATGTAATGGCCGGTATGGGTATTTTTAAAATTTTTCAGCAACCGTGGGTATTTTTAATAATCTTTAATTAACTTGGGGTATTTTTAAAAATGTCGGCTGTTCTGAATTGGCTCTGCTTCTGTATATAAAGTCCGTTTTGCACCCAAAAAAATACTCAGTCAATATTTAATGTCAGTTTTTTATAAATTCAAAATGTTGTTTTTAATTGGCGGAAAGCTTCAGGTGCGGATCCAGAATTTTTGCCAGAGTGGGACAAGAATCGAGTTCAAATAGCTTATTTGGTTCAAACATATTAATTAATCGGGTTCAAACATATTAATTAATAAAAAATAACAAAAAATTATAATTTGATTTAAATTTGCCTCAATTGAGATTTTAACAAAATAATCAATTTAAATTTTTTAATCGGGTTAATGTGTTTTCTTTTGTGGGCAATTGTTGGTTTAATAGTTATGTAATCTGATACTATATATATGTCATGTCCTTGATATTTTACTATAATTTTATGAACTTGGGACTCCGGAGAGACATGGTTTCTGACCATTCAAAATATTTTTCTTCTGAGAATTAACTATAAACATTTTCGTATAGCTAGCGCTTGGAAATAAACAACTAAATGGGTCTCTATTGAAGAGTGCAAATTAATTGAGAAAGAGAGCGATTGAGTTTTGGGTTTTTTCAGAGAGAGGCAAAATAAGTTTTAGGGAGGGGCAAAATTGGTCCGGATCTGTAATTCTTTCTAGAAGTTAGAAATTCAGTGGGGGCATCTGCCCTCTGGCCTTACTGGGTTCGCCTCTTAAAAGCTCTCATGCATTGAAATGTCAAAGGATTTGTACCACTTGGGTTTATCAAACTGGCGGTACCTCGACTTTTTCTCACTTTATTAATATTTTTAAAACTATCATTAGCCCTCAATGTAGTGGTAATTAGATCAACTTGGGAAAGAGACAATAAGAGATGGAGATGACATGACAATATATATATATATATATATATATATATAGTCCGAATTCATTTGTATTTTAGTAAGAGATGGCAACGGATCGAGTTACTTTCAGTTTAAATGAACTCAGTGATTTTGATCAATTATTTCACTACGGTAGCATTTCTCCATTTAAAAGAGATTATTGTTGCATGGCAATTAAATAGCACAAATAACTATGTCATTAAAAAGGCCCATATGGGTTAAGTCCAAATGAACGATTTAACTTTGTTAATTTTGTGTTCTTATACTTGACAGTGTATAATTTTTAGTTTTCTTCATTGAAAATTATCGTCTTCATAGGTTTCTTCCTTGGAAAGACTCGTGTTATAATTGACAATTGTAACGCACAAAGCAAAAATATTGCAACCCTCTTTTCCCCAAGGGAAGATGTTGGACTCACAATGATTTTGTCACCCAATAGGAACCCAAGGTTGTAACAATATTTTCTTAGAAGATTTGGCGCACAAATTTTAATTTGAAATAATTTCATAATCTTTATTTGAAAGAAAGCTAGACAGACATCTCGTAAAAGATGGAAAAAATGTTTTTATGTGGAATCAAATGTTTTTATTTGAAAAATAAAAAAAAATTATTTGAAATAATTTTATTTGAAAATGTTTTTATATGGAATCAAATATAATTTGGTAAAGCACCAGATAGGAGCTCTCAATATAGGGCACATCTTGTAAAAGATGGAAAAAATAAAAGCAAAAAGAGAATCTCATTTGATTAGCACTAATTGTTAGTGTGAAAGATATTTGAGGAGACTCCTTCCCATATGTAGGATTATATTATTTTCCTTTTCTTTTCCAATTTGATTGTTGTGATTGGTCTATATATGTTGCCACTGTAGGATAGGCAACCTTGTTCTAAATTATGTAATATCTATCGTGGCAGGGATTGTTCTGAAACAAATGTAGAAATAGTACAGCCAAAACGACAAAGCAATAGACACCACTCAAAGAGCTAAATAAAAAACAGACTTGTAGATAAGATGCTCAAATTTTGGTGTGCGATAGCAGAAATGGGACCAAATTGACATTTGTTCTCCATTGAAAAGAATCGTGTTCATATGTTTTGTTCCTTCAAAAGGTTCGTCTTCATTAATATTGCCAATTACCATACATAGCACAAATATATTGGCTAAAGAAAAGAAAAATAGTAGACATACCAGATCACGATAAAAAATTGGGTAGTAGAAAAATTGACTGTTGGCTTGCTTAATCATTCTTTAAGAGGAGCATATTTGAAGAATAAAATAAGTAAGAAAAAAAATACAAAATCAATGAAAATGAATCCTCATGAGCAAAGGAAATTCATTACATATATTACAAAACATATAATAAAATCGAATAGTAAATTTATTTCTATCGAGGGTCTTCGAGGTGACTCCTAAATGTTCCTTGTGGGCGAAAGGAAGACATCATAGAAAGGAAGACATCATTGGCTGCAAAATAATTGGACAAAAACTTATGTAGCAGCAACAAACAAGTAATATAAAAATGAAATATTTATTTGTCGAAACAGGAGCAGCTTGATGGATTTGTCAACAAATCCTACCAAGGCTTAAGATTACATAAGAGCACAAAAGTTCAGTGGTCTAAATCTACATATTAAAATAATAATAATTATAAAAATAATAAAATTTTGAACCTGATTTGATTTGTTGTAGATCTCAGTGTCAATGTCAGGGCAGCTGCAACCATAAACTTTCTCATAACACGAATGCCCTGATGGAATCCACACATTCGGCAGAACACGAAGCAATCTACAGGAACTAATTTCCAGCCTTGTAAGTGATGAAATACTCTGTCCATCCATCGTTATTGAATTCAGGACTTTACAAGAGGAAATTCTCAGTGTAGTCAACTTATCCAGATTCCCTAGTCCGGTAATCAACTCTAGGTGGTAACAACTTACAATATGCAATTCTTCAAGCTGGGCGGGCAGCTGCTCCAGTTGCAGAACTTGGATACTATGACATTCCTCAATGGTGAGGTGCTTGAGAGTACTGTGAAGTTTGCTGAATGGAAGAGATTGAATATTGTAACATCCTCGTAACAAGACTTCTTGAATTGATTGCAAGGAACATGGATCACTCATCCATCCCGGTAGTGTGTTAGAAGAATAACATATTATTCTAAGTTTTTTGAGGTTAGGGATGTGGCTGGAGGGATTCTAACCAAGAAAAAGCTGCATCATGGACACCAACCCACTTGTCATCACAAGCTTCTGGTTCGAGGCTTAATATCACATCTGATTCCTTAGGGAAATCAACTAATGAGAAAATTGAAATCATTTACCCAGCATAAATTCAAAGCTTCAAGTTTGCATTTATTTCTCATGTTAGCACGCTGGGCATCTTTTAAATTACTCATTCCTCTAATAGAGAGAATTCCTTCAAGGTCCGTCATATCCTTTAACCAAGCTATAGTCTTAACTCTCAACCTTGCTCTCATTGTTTTATTGCCGGAAAATTAACAAGCCCATGGGGAACATAATCCAAGAAAGTTTGACCTCCATTAAATAACAGTAAGTTACGGAGTGATTAATATTTAAATACTGTAAGTTAAGAAGATCACCAATACTTCCAGGTAGACATTGAAGGAAATAACAATCAAGAATTAAAGTCTCCAGGTTGTAAAGGAGGCCAATGGATAGTGGCAACATTTTGAGACGTGAAGATGTAATTCCAAGATAGGTTAGATGTTTCAACTCGGAAATGGAATCAGGAATCCCTATCCAACCAACCCCTTTCAATAACAAAACCCTGAGTAATTCAAATTTAGTGAGGTTAACTATGTGCACATCTCTCGAACATTCATAATAATGTTCCAGCAACTCCGAATTTAGGTCAACTGCCTCTGTATGGTTTATACAATACTCGTGCTCTAAATCTCCACTGCATGCTCTCAGATCCATAGAAAGAGTTCTTAAACCATTCATATTTTGTTGGAGAATTTGATTTACATATCCAACAAAACCACCTACATACAAATGGCATGCTTCTTGCGGAACATTTTCCTTGTGAATATCAAGTGGCTGATTGATCTGCACCGAATAATTTTCATTCTCAGAATTAAGCCGAGCAAGATCATGGATTATATCGTGCAACTTACAGCATTCTGATGATCGATATGAAAGTTCATCAAGAAAGGAACGCTCTTGTAACTCCTCATAATATTCACCAGCAATTTCTTCGATCCTTCTTTTGCCACTGGATTTGATGTAGCCATGAGAGATCCATAACTCTATCAAATTTATCTTTTCTATTTCATAATCCTTCGGGTACATGGAGCAAAGCAAAAAGCATGGCTTAAGGTGGGGAGGTAGATGAGCGTAGCTGATCTGTAGTGCTGGGAATATATCATTTGATGAATTTGATTCCCAAAGTTTACTTTCTAGAATCTCTCTCCAACCCTCTTTATTTGTTTCATGTCTAAGGAGGCTTGCAATCGACTTCACAGCCAATGGCAACCCACCACACTTTCTCATAATATCCCTTCCCATATTTACCAAGTGTGTTGGCACAGTATCACTTGCACCACTAAATGCATAATGCTGAAACAACCTGCCAACACGAACTTTCAGGCAAGTTATTTGGCCTGAATAGCATTGTTGTTTGCATGACCTTTGCAACCTTATTACTTCTTGTTGTCACGAGAATTCTAACCATTTTTTGCTTTTTTAAAAAGAAACCCGAAACACTCCCAAAGATTTTGATTCTCGTTCCACACATCATCTAAAACAAGCAATATTGCTTTTCCCTTTATAGTTTTTGCAAGCACTTCTTGTAGTGGGCTCAACTCATTCAGACCACAATTGGTTTTGGAGAATGATTCAAAGGTTGCTTTGATGAGGTCTGCTGACAATCAAATTCATCAGACACACATACCCACCCATTTAAATCAAAGCACTGAGAATCCCTACGATCTTTGTAGACCAGTTGGGCAATGGTGGTTTTTCCGAGCCCACCTTTGCCAACAATTGAAATGACTGAGAATGGCTTTTCTTTTTCAGTTAGTAAGAAATCGATGACCTTCGAAATGTCAGCATCTCTGCCAAAAATACCCGCCTCATCCACCATGTGACCCGTTGGGGGTCGTAAAATTTTGTTGTTTGGACGCCTCTCTCCATCACTCTCTCTTAATTGGAGAGCCTCACGGTCCTTCGCTATTTCATCAAATTGGCCTCTTATTTTTTTAAGACGATTAACCATGTCGTCAGGAATTGAAACAATGTACTGTAAAAAATAAATGTATTACATATTGCAAATTTCATAATTTGTTAACTAAAACTGATAATTTATGGATCAAGTGACGACTCTAATGGTTGATTTGGAAATCTATTAATAAAACAAGTCACCTCTTCAGTAAATGTAATCCATCTAAAAAAAGACAGAAAATTCAAGCATACACAATTTACTTTTAGTACCACACAACGACAAAAATAAAAAATATACACTAGCACAATAAGAATCCATTTAATTTGTATATGCACAAGACACTAACCTCCATCTGCTTACTCTTGTGAGAACCGGAAGGCTGAGAAGCCTTTCTTGCCTCCACTTGGACACGTGTAACCTCGTACCGGTACTCGCTGAGCACATCCTCGGCATCCTAAGCGTACCTTCTTGAGCTCCTTTAGCCAGTGCTTGACATAGTGGTCTCTGATTTCCCTCTCCTCAGCATCAAGCAACGTGGCCTTGATTCCCTTGAGAGTGCCATCAGCCTCTCCATATTCTCCTGGGGCAGCAAGAGCACGCTCCCTATCGGACGCTGTTAGAATTGATGAAGAGGAAGAAGGGAGCATGTGCAGAGGCCTGTAAGTTGAGGGGAGGCAAACTGTTGGCTAGAGAGAGCAAGAGAGTTTATCAAATTCCCTGCCATTTTGCATGGAACAAGTGTGTCTTTGCCGTACGCTCTGTTACTTAGATCTGAGTTGTAGAAATGAGAAATGAGTAGAAAGCAGTAGAGTCCTCAGATCTGAGGGGTAAGCGATTGTATAATTAACATTGTCTTAATTCCAGTGGTTTCAGATTTCTGAATTAACTCACAATTAATTAATATTGGTTCAGCGAACTAAGTGGATCTGAAACGAGTACCATCAGAGGTAGTTCGTAGGATAACACAGTGGGAAAACGCTCCCTTATATTGATATCGCCACTTAATACATTATTAAGCCCTTCCTTATCTTAACTAGTCTAGTGGGTGAGAATCCATATCCTCTGAGGTAACTGAATATTTCTGTTTGGGATCCGGCCATCTGATCTAGAATCCGGGCCAATCCGCCCTCTTTAAAAGTTGTGTGGATTCTGATTTGATGGTCCAGATTCAAACAAAAATATTATGTTAACATAGGTGATACGAATTCTAGTGAGTGCTTGGTCAACTTTACCCGTGACCCTAGAAAGGCTGTATTATTTGATTTCAAAGAAATTGAATTGCTAAACCAGCCATTGGTTGAATCTAGTGTTTGGCAAACGGGTAAGGGCGGGCGGGCACGGGCAAAACCCGGACGGGTCACGGGCAACGCGGGTCACGGGCGACACGGGACGGGTTAGCACGGGTATTTTTTTGAAAAACCCTACCCGGTCCCTCTCAAACCCCCGGGCAACACGGGTCACGGGCAACACGGGTCAGGGTAAGCGGGTTTAGGTCCGGGTAGAACGGGTCTGGTCCGGGCGGGTATTTTTTTTTTTTTTTTTTTTTGTCTGCTGTTTTTTTTTCTGTTTTTTAGGCTGCTGCTGGCCGCTGCTGTTTTTTTTTTTTCTGTTTTTGTTTTTGTTTTCTTTTTTAACCAATAAAATACAAATCAAAATTCATTTAACATGATTGTATATTTGAACTCAATAATTTTTGTGATACTAAAATCAAAATCAAAGTTACGAATTATTTTAAAACAATATTGCTTAAATCAATTACTTTAAATTTTGAACAATAAAATATAAATTAAAAATTTCTTAAATCAATTACTTTAAAACAATAAAATATAATCAAAATTTCTTAAATCAGTTACTTTAAAAATAATAATGAATTATTTGAAAACAATCGATTAAAAAATAAATGCAAATTACTTGGCATATTCAAAAAATAAATCTACATACTTATTTAACCTATTACAAATAAATCCGAATTTGAAAAATAAAATCTAACCTATTCAAAAATAAATCTAATTACTTGGCATATTCAAAAAATAAATATAACATACTTATTTAACCTATTAAAAATAAATCCGAATTTGAAAAATAAAATCTAACCTATTCACAAATAAATCTAATTACTTAACATATTCAAAAACTAAATCTAACATACTTATTTAACCTATTAGAAATAAATCCGAATTTGAAAATAAAATCTAACCTATTCAAAATAAATCTAATTACTTGGCATATTCAAAAATAAATCTAACATGCTTATTTAACCTATTAAAAATAAATCCGAATTTGAAAAATAAAATCTAACTTATTCACAATAAATCTAATTACTTAACATATTCAAAACTAAATCTCATACTTATTTAACCTATTAGAAATAAATCCGAATTTGAAAAATAAAAATCTAACCTATTCAAAAATAAATCTAATTACTTGGCATATTCAAAAAATAAATCTAACATGCTTATTTAACCTATTAAAAATAAATCCGAATTTGAAAAAATAAAATCTAACCTATTCACAAATAAATCTAATTACTTAACATATTCAAAAATTAAATCTAACATACTTATTTAACCTATTAGAAATAAATCCGAATTTGAAAAATAAAATCTAACCTATTCAAAAATAAATCTAATTACTTGGCATATTCAAAAAATAAATCTAACATGCTTATTTAACCTATTAAAAATAAATCCGAATTAGAAAAATAAAATCTAACCTATTGCACAAAATAAATCTAATTACTTAACATATTCAAAAAAATTAAATCTAACATACTTATTTTAACCTATTACAATAAATCCGAATTTGAAAAAATAAAATCTAACCTATTCAAAAATAAATCTAAGTACTTGGCGTATTCAAAAAATAAATCTAACATGCTTATTTAACCTATTAAAAATAATCCGAATTTGAAAAATAAAATCTAACCTATTCACAAATAAATCTAATTACTTGCATATTCAAAAAATAAATCTAACATGCTTATTTAACCTATTAAAAAGAAATCCGAATTTGAAAAGTAAAATCTAACTTATCAAAAATAAATCTAATTACTTAACATTTCAAAAACCTAAATCTAACATACTTATTTAACCTATTAGAAATAAATCCGAATTTGAAAAATAAAATCTACCTATTCAAAAATAAATCTAATTACTTGGCATATTCAAAAATAAATCTAACAATGCTTATTTAACCTATTAAAATAATCCGAATTTGAAAAATAAAATCTAACCTATTCACAAATAAATCTAATTACTTAACATATTCAAAAACTAAATCTAAACATACTTATTTAACCTATTAGAAATAAATCCGAATTTGAAAAATAAATCTAACCTATTCAAAAATAAATCTAATTACTTGGCATATTCAAAAAATAAAATCTAACATGCTTATTTAACCTATTAAAAATAAATCCGAATTTGAAAAATAAAATCTAACCTATTCACAAATAAATCTAATTACTTAACATATTCAAAAAATAAATCTAACATACTTATTTAACCTATTACAAATAAATCCGAATTTGAAAATAAAATCTAACCTATTCAAAAATAAATCTAATTACTTGGCATATTCAAAACTAAATCTAACATACTTATTTAACCTATGTAGAAATAAATCCGAATTTGAAAAATAAAATCTAACCGATTTTACAAATAAATCTATTACTTAACATATTCAAAAAATAAATATAATTACTTAACTATTAAATCTAATTACTTACCTATTAAAAATAAATCTAATTACTAACCTATTAAACATATATAGTGTGGCTAATATCAAAACGTTTGTCTCGGATCAGTGGTTTGCAACAAATTGATTTTCTGATTTTCAATAGTGTAACCGGTCGATCCCAAACCGTTAGATGTGATCTCTATATTAAAATGTGCTTGGAGACCAAATTTACATAGTTGAAATTTTTTTACTATTTATTAAGTCAGTTTAATATCGTGATTTTAATAAACAGTGCAAATTTCTGGATCATTTGAAAACACGATTTTAAAACTGACTTAATAAATAGTGAACAAAATTCAGAAAAATGTAAATGTGGTCTCCAAACACATTTTTAATACGGATTGAATATTGAAACGGTTTGGGTCACATTTTAAACACATTGGATCAACATTTTAACACATTTTTAAATAGGTGCTCAACTCAAATTGCTTAAGTGTTTCTTATTTCACTAGCTAGGGCACAGAAGATCCGGGGGGGAGGGGGCTAGCTGGGGTTGGGGGGAAAAAAAATTCGAAATTTAAAAAAAAAAAAAAAAAAAGAAGAAGAAAGTTACAGGGTTCTGGTTCGGGTTCGGGTACGGGTATTCGGGTACGGTAACGGGTACGGTAATACGGTCCGACGGGTCGGTACGGGCGGGTACGGGGTTTGAAACGGGACGGGTATCACGGGTAAATTTAAAAAAATCCGTACCCGTCCCTTCTCAACCCGTACCCGTTGAACCCGTGACCCGTGCAAAACCCGTGCACGGGCACGGGTCCCGGGCGGGCGGGCACGGGTCTGACCCGTGGGGGTATTTGCCAAACACTAGTTGAATCCACCGTGAAAACAGTTGTTTAATACGGAACTAAATAAATTTTTTTTATAGAGTGCAAACACTTGCCGAAATAATTTTATCTCGATCTCCTTTATAAGATGAAGTATATATACTTTGCGTTAACCCAGACAATATACAAATTTAATTTTATATAGTGTACACTTAAAAAAATAACCCTAGTACGTAAATATCATTGAATTTTTCATTTTTACAATCTTTTAAAAAAAAAACCATTTAATAAATTTTTTTGGAAAATTTTATTTTACCACCTTCGCATGTAAAACTTGCGGAACCAGATCTTTTACTAGAAGAATGGTTCTGCAGTTTTTTTTTACGAATCTGGTTCCGCAGGCTTAACCTGCAGAATCACCCTTCTGGTTTCGCTGGATAAACCTGCGAATGTGGTAAAAATAGAATTAAAAAAAAAAGCTATTGTTTGAATTTTTTTTTTAAAGATGGTAAAATTAAATTTCGGTAAATAACATGACATAGCTATAGGTCAATTGATAAAGAGCTTGAAAATTGGCTCCAACAATAAAAAATATTTGCCTTCATTATTTTTCTTTTAATAACAAAATGTTTCTAAAAAAAATAATAACGAAATGTTTCTCAAAAAGAAAATTAATAATAAAATGTATATGATATTTGTTTTTTTGACGCGCCCGCGCCCTAATAACTCAAGCTGAAATGTCAAATAATATTACTAAAATATAGGTTCGCAGGAAACACAGTGGGAAACGCTCCCTTATATCGATATCGCCACTTAAATATATATATAGAGATGGGCTATTGTGCTTTGCAAAGTAAAGCCATCGTTTTACTTCGGCTTACTTTTTGGATTTTCAAAGTCCAAAACGTCGATCCGACCGTTCAAGTTGATCTACATATTGAAATGTGCTTGCAGACCAAATTTTACATTTTTTGGAATTTTTTTACTATTATTAAGCCACTTTGAAAATTGCTGATCACATGGTCCAGAAAAAACAGTGCAACAAAATTCTGGACCATGTGATCAGCAATTTTCAAAGTGGCTTAATAAATAGTAAAAAAATTCCAAAAAATGTAAAATTTGGTCTGCAAGAACATTTCAATATGTAGATCAACTTGAACGGTCGGATCGAAGTTTTGGACTATGAAAATCTAAAAAGTAAGCCGAAGTAAAACGATGACTTTACTTTGCAAAGCACAATAGCATAATTATATATATAGAGTAGAACTAGGGTGCTCCTAAGCTCACCAAGCCCTTCCGTGAGCGCGACTCTAAAACCTATCGAATTGACTTCAAACGACATTTCCAAACCGTTAGATGTTCAATCTATATTAAAATGTGCTTGGAGACCAAATTTTACATTTTTTGGAATTTTTTTACCATTTATTAAGATGGTTTGAAAATCACTGTTTTTCAATGGTGCAGAATTTTAATAAAAACAGCGATTTTCAAACCATCTTAATAAATAGTAAAAAAATTCCAAAAAATGTAAAATTTGGTCTCCAAGCACATTTTAATATAGATTGAACATCTAACGGTTTGAAAATGTCGTTTGAAGTCAATTCGATAGGTTTTAGAGTCGCGCTCACGAAGAGCTTGGTGAGCTTAGGAGCACCCTAGTTCTACTTATATATATATATATATATATATATATGAGTAGAACTAGGGTGCTCCTAAGCTCACCAAGTCCTTCGTGAGCGCGACTCTAAAACCTATCGAATTGACTTCAAACGACATTTCCAAACCGTTAGATGTTCAATCTATATTAAAATGTGCTTGGAGACCAAAAATCCGGAAATGCTGAATTTATTGGTTAGGATTCTCATCAGAGACAGACCACACTTTGTTGAGCTATTACCCATAATGACTGGAAGAACGAGTTCATCAAAAACTTCCATCAGAAAGAACGACTTATTTCCATGAGGCGGGAATAATACTTTCATGATCACCACCACAGAAAGAATTTCTTTCTTATTTGCCACCCATGCATCCTTATATTATAATATTATGCTAAGCTACTACTTACTTTATGTGTTATTATACGTCGTTAAATAACCTTGACTATATTATTCCATCCAATAATATGGATGAATATATAATAGTATTAATACAACATACATGAACTGATTTAAGGCTTGCTTGCTGTAAATATCAGAATTTGGTTGGTATGCACGAAAGTACCCCTGAGATAGTCCCCTTTGGATGAATATGTTCCTTCTGAGGAATGAATAAAATTCTGACTGACTTACTGTCAGAATATTGGGGTATGTCACAGAATTAGAATCTAGGGTCAATGCAGGCCTAAAGAAAAAAATAAAAGTACAATGAAAATTGTAAAGAGTAAAAAAAGTCTGTCTAGCGCATGTCATGCTCGTCACTGAGGAAGTGACACAAGAGCAGATAGGATCACACCTCATCAAGAGAGACAAGACCACTTTGCCAGTTTGAATGGTGAAATGAAAAGGGGCATGGGTTTTGGTTGGTACAGGTTAAAGCTTTCCCCGCGGGCGGAAGTAGGTCTCTCCGCTCCTTGACGAGAGGACACACTCTCTATCGCAGCAAAAATGCGATTGAGCTGCTCTTCAGAAGCAGTATGCTTCCTCATGAAGGCCAAGGGTATGAAGGCGGCTTGGAACATACATAAAGAACACCTGCTGCATTCACATATTCATTGAGACTTAATAGCACAAATCTTTAAACTTTATCTTGCTCTTTACACTCATTACGTAATGACGTAGTATAAGAAGTTCTTTCTTGTACTCTGGTTCTTTCTATATTATTATAATTCACCCAGCTATGAAGCCCATATCACAACGACAGGGATTGGTAAAGAAGTAAAGAAGTTCGCAAGCAAGCCGGGATGTAACCGCTGCCCTCGCCCCTAACAGCTTCTTTACCCCACACACATATACATGCCCCTCCACAAAAGAAAGATGATGGAAAGTTGGCCCCGATTGAGTAAAGTTTCCTATCATGCTTTCCTTTAATTGGAATTATGAAGTAATAAACATAGAGAACCATGATAACCTACAACTATTTCTTATTCATCCTTTAATCTTTCCATTAGTGCATGGATTACAATTGATATATAACAGGTGTCAGCTGCATGGCCGTAGTGTCCTGAAGGAAGCTGTAATTTAGTATCGTAGACTAGGCGAAAGAAGGAAAGGCAGCAAGGTGAACATGTCAGCATCAAAGCGCTCGCTTCCCGAATAAGTAATTTCAACTAGAAAGAAAAGATTCGTATCCCAAGCTCAATAACTGGCGGCTACTGCCTTCGTTACACCGGGCAGATAGGAAACGATGAGATAGCCTCCTGCTGCTAAGCCTAATTAGTCCAGGAGGTCAGGAGAACAGTTTTCTCGTTAGCTAAATCCATTACCTTGGGAAGAGAAAGTATATTGATTCTCAATCTCGCAAGGGGGCCCCAAAGAATCGGCAAAACTTCACTCTAGCTCCTTCAACCCAGTAGCAGCCGTTGAACCAGCAGTAGTCATTGACGCAGAACCTAGTTCACGAGATCCAGTTCCTTATGATTCTTATTGTGATCCCTCATGAATGACGATTTCTTAATTATAGTGGCCTCAGAACATTCTTCAATTCTTGGGGCATTGCATACAATAAACTGAGATCGAGCATTCGTCCAAAGAAAGTTGGAGTTTGTTACTGTTGTTCAAGATCATTATTTCATACAGAAATATGGTTTGAAAATCAGCCCATCCCTCTGTACCCAACTTACCTAGTCTCTCTAGTCCTCCTTAACTGTCCTCACTTCCAAAACACCTAGGAAGGTGAGACTCCTCACAAGCTAGTCATACATCAACTCCTACTGCGTATCATATCTATTCTCCTTGCCTTACCTCGACTTCCCCAAGTTACCTGCCCCAATAAGTCGTCAACCTATCCAGCCTAGTTAGTGCCAAGAAATACCAATCCGTCCTACTCCCATGCCTAGTCCAATGCATAAAGTAATAGATATTTTCCAGGTCAAGTAAGATATTCACATTTCCTCATCTATAGGAACGTTAGCTGCTTTACCCAATAACTCTTCTTTCCCATCAATTCCTATATTTTATCCTCCCTCAAGAAATA